>VONZ01000090.1:1200000-1657083 GCA_012976165.1 Labeo catla | reverse complement strand
TCCATTTGCGGTGTTTTCTCCGTTTTTGGCGTTACCCTGCATGTTGGCGCTGGTTGCTGAGGGCGCTGCGGCGGCCTGTTGCTGGGCGAGTTTGTCTCGGTACGCCTGCTGCCGGGTCTGTACGACATCGGGCATCACAGCATCAATCAATGACAGAGATTCAATTGGCCGCCCATCGAACAGCGTGCCGTCCTGCGGACAGGAGTCAATGTGTCAGTCATGCATTCATTTGACATTAACAAGATTTTGTGCAGCATAATAAATATTATTATCTGGGTCAATCTCATGAAAACCCCACAATCAACGTAATGAAATAAGAAATTATAATTTAGCATTATGAATATGGAGTCTATTAAAAAAAAGAAAAAAAAAAGACTTGTCATTAATATCACAAAGCAAATGCTATATGATATATAATTACAGTGATTAAAATGTAAAATATTATATAATATATTTATATTATATAAAGCTGCAGCAGAAAGTTTCTCAAGTTGTCTTCATTTATGTTCCATAGTTTGTGTTAAGCCGCTGTAGCCTAAATATTTACACTACCGTTCAAAAGTTTGGGGTCAGTACATTTTTATTGTTTCTTTTCTTTTTCTTTTTTTTTTAAGAAATTAATACTTTTATTCACCAAGGATGTATTAAGTTAATAATGAAAAGTTTATTAAAAGTTAATAATAAATCATTTACATTGTTATAAAATATTTATATTTTGAATAAACACTGTACTTTTTAAAACTTGTTATTCATGAAAGAATCCTGAAAAAAAAAAAAAAAAAAAAAAAAAAAATCACAGGTTCCAAAAAATATTTGGCAGCAAATAACTGTTGATATTATCCAGAACACTGATCATTCTAATAATAAATCCACATATTAGAATGATTTCTTGAAGGATCATGTGACACTTAAGACTGAGTAACAGCTGGATAAAAATTCAGCTTTTCATCACAGGAATAAATTCTATTTTAAAGTATGTTAAAATAAAAACTGTTTTTTTTCTATATTTTTAATCAAATAAATGCAGCCTTTGATGAGCATAAGAGACCCCTTTAAAGACTATTACAAGTCCACTGACCCCCAAACTTTTGAACTGTAAAATGTGTACTACATTTTATGTTGAATCAAATAAAATATTTATTTCTAAAGTTACCATTTTTAATGTCTATTTAATAATTTCATTTAAATAATGTGGCCAGTTTTGGGGTCAATATTTTAGGGTATTTCACAGCCAAATCGATTGACTGACAGCCCTATTAACAACAAAAATTTTTAAATATTAAAAATATTTACATTAAAATGACAAAAACAAATTAACTGTAAAAATTCAGTTAAAATGAAAAAAAAAAAAAAACATTTCAAAAAATTACTATAATTTATATTAGGAAATATAATGATATAAATTATAATAGTATCTTTACTATTACTATTTTTTTTTTTTATATGTGGCATAAATATATAAAAAAACAAAAATGTAACTAAAATTAAACTGACAATGAAAAATTATTAAATATATATTTCATGTATATATTAAATATATAGAGTAATATTTCATTATATATATATATATATATATATAAACGAAATCCTCTCTATATATATATATATATATATATATATTTATTTATTTATTTATATGTAAAATAAAAATAAATTATATGTTTCGTGAATCTTAATTGTAACTAAAATTAAAATGACAATGGAAAAAAATTACATTTGTTGTATGTTACGTATTACATATAGAGTGCGATTATAGTAATATTTTATATATGTGTGTGTGTGTGTGTGTGTGAGAAACTAAATATTACTAAAGCTAATCTCTCTGTCCATATATATATATATATGGATATATAATATATATAATATGTAATATACAATACGAAATAATTAAAATATATATTTAGCGAAAATTAATTGTAAATAAAATTAAAATGGCAATGGAAAATATAAAAATAATTACATTTATTTAAATATATATATAAATATAGAGAAATGATAGTACTATTTATAGTCATTTAATTTTATATGTGTGAGTGTGTGTGTAAAACAAAATATAAAAACTCTCTCTATATATATGATATATATGTAATATACAATAAATATTATTTAAATATATGGTTTGTGAATCTTAATTGTAGTTTAAAAAAAATTAAATGACAATGGAAAATACAAAATTATTACTAAAACTAAATCTTACTATAAAAAGCCCTCTCTCTCTCTCTCTCTCTCTCTCTATATATATATATATATATATATATATATAAAATTTGTAATATACAATTTTTAATATGTTGTGTGCAATTCACTAGTAAAAAAGCAAATGTGATTGTTAATTTAAAAAAATCCTTGATGCAGATAAATGTAGGCGCCTTGATTGATTTTGTAAATAAAGCTGTGCTCTCGTCACCTCATTGATGCTGACTTCAGCCTCCACGTACTGCAGGCCCTTCTGGATGATGGAGATCAGGGCAGCAGGGGGCACTAGGGCGCCGTTGATGTTCGACTGACTGATGTGGCTCTCAATGCCGAATGTGAAGGCCGAGTGGGAAAACCCTGCCAGAGGGAATGATAAACACTTCAGTGTGATGCTTGCTGGATCAACTTTCTCTCCAGCTCACAGCTACGCGGAGGGTATCGCGCGCGCGTGTGTGTGTGTGTGTGTGTGTGTGTGTGTGTGTGTGTTCCTTAAACAACACCCTGACTGTGAGCAGTCCTAGTGTTTTACTGTAATCAGCGCTAATAATAGCTGATATCCCAAAACTCAAATTAAGAAGACATTACTATAACACACATCTCCAATAGCGAAGAGTTTGAAGTGGGCTTTAAGCAGGACCTACCTGACTCCTGCAGGTATCTATACACCAGGAAGTTGACCTCATCGCTGCTAATACTCATCTTCACACCTGCTTACACCATGAGGTCAGCACACAGGACACTAGCCTGAGAGAGAAAGGACAAAAACAATATCAGAAAGCCAGCTCATGAAGAACATACGCTAGAAATGGCATCGAAAGAGATATGGATATTGTGGGGCTCTCTGCCTTCCACTCAGAGAGTGTATAAAAGACTCTTTTACAGTGCAATAAGGGGGTAAAAGCTCTCTTTGTCAGCAGGAACCTGAGTGTGTACTATGCTGCCAGAGGTTACCAAGGGCTTCACAGCCCTGCATGGCTGAATAACAAGTCGTAGTACCAAAAGTGGCCACCGCACCGTGGGGGCGCTGTTGCACCAACACCGATGCATCTGCCATTGAAAATGTTTACATGAGGGCTACTACAAAATACTTCTGTTTACTTGAGTTTAACACTTGGATTCATTGTGACTTTGGCTTTACAGAGCTGCCAAAATGTCAGTTTACACTTACAGATGGGTTTAATTTTTTCGCGCAGGAACATTTCTTTGAAATTAAACCTGACCTAGATTTGACACTCTCTAAATCTTGGCCCTCAGACGGTTAAGTTGCGATTTAAAGCAGACACATTTGCATACGTTTCAGGGTGGTTTATTCAAATATCATCTCATGCTTTCAAGACGTCCGCTCAGCCTTGGACTTCCTCCAGAGGAGAGCACAAACATATTTTCAGTTCCACATCGAAACGCTGCGTAACCACAAGTGGGCTAATTCTGAAAAGTGACCCATTTCCTCATGACCTCGGTGTCCGCCATTCCAGATCACATCCTCGTTTATACGGAGAAGTGAAGTGGAAAGTGCTTCCCCGTCGCTCGACGTTTACAGTCATAGGATGTGGTCTGTTCGCGAGAGGAATGGTTTTCGTCTCCACCTCGAGATGGGGTTTCGTTCTATTTGTAGCCGTTGCCGTTGTGTGATGTAAAACCTACCTGCTCCCCTCTTAACCGACTACAGCTTGTTTCTGAGTAACAGTGAACGCTAAATTAGCTGGCTGAACTTCTCGAACATCAGAGTTGGCCGTCTTGTGTTCCCTTCATAAAATATGCAAAAGTATGCAAATAGGAACATCATCAAAAGGCGGCGTGTCAAGGCCAATCAGATAAGAGCGATACTGCGGCGTCCAATCAAATCAGGTGGAAACGGTGCCATGGGATCGATGCGTTTTATCTCACAGCATAGCCAAATTAAATCCCTGCAACAGTGCCGAGCGCTCATCTATATTATCGAGCGGCTGAGTCGATGCCGAGGTGGACCGCTACCTTTCAATAAATCACCCCTGCTCTTCAGGACCACCTAGCCTGTAAAACAGAGCAGGGAACTCCAGGCATTTGCAGTCGACAACATTAGTTCAAGTCAAGAAACCACGGGTGGGGAAACTCCCTCATAGACGTGACACAGAAAGAGCTTTTATTGAAACGGGTCACGGCAAACGGGGACCTCCGTGAGATATACCGCCTCGTAAATCGCCCCGAGGAATGCAAATATCACCATGCGTTCTCTGCCTTGGACGACATTTTGGTGCGCTGGAGGATGCTTGGTGTGTAGCGTAATCTTCATTGTATAATCAAAGGCGGCGTGGGTTGCGTAACAGTGGAGCGCATGCAGTCGGGGTGAGGGAGTTTGTACTGTGTTATTCAAGGCTGAGGGGGAAGTCTGAGAGGAAATGCTATTTAACTGGTTTGGGTGAAAGGTGTAGCGGATGGCTATCGAGTTACGGGCTGATAACAGACCACTCTTTATAGCAATAATGTCAAAGGAGGACATGCAGAAGGGAGACTATAAATCAGAAATGGTGAAGTCATTTTCCTGCTGCTCCAGAGAGATCAAACACATGTCCGAGAGGCAAATAATAGTATCTTTTCAAAATAAATACATACATAAATGAAGGTGCTCTTTGATTTCTACTTTAACACTATATATTCACTTTTAATGATTCAAAATAAAAGTATTACCAGGTAATGAACCAAGTTAATATTTTGTACACATCTTTATTTTATTTTTATTTTTCAAAAAAGATTTAAAATATTTTTTTCAAGATGAAAAGTATTGATTTAGAACCATCCTTAATCATTACACCAGTATGCAAAATTATTAACTCTTGAAATCATTTAAAACATAAATTATCATTATAAAAATTAACAATATAAATAAAAAATAAAATAAAGATTCTACAAATAATTTAAATCATAAATTATCATTATTATTATTATTATTATTATTATTATTATTATTATTAACAACCATAGAAATAAAAAATACAATAAAGATTCTACAAAACATTAAAATTATTATTATTATTATTATTATTATTATTATTATTATTATTATTATTAACAACATACATAAAAAAATAAAGATTCTACAAATGCCAAGTCATTTTTTTTTACAAATCTCAATTTTCCAAAAATTGTTTAAATATTACCACGTAGTGAACCAAGTAAATATTTTGTACAGATTTATTTATTTAAACTATTTACTCCTTAAATCATTTTAATTATTATTATTATTATTATTATTATTATTATTATTATTATTAACAACACTATACATTTTAAAAATCTTCTAAAATTTAAAAGTGTTTACATATAATAAGTAATAGCAATAGTTAACTGTATTTAAAAAAATAAATAAATAAATAAAATAACTCTAAATGTCATGTGGTGTAACCTAGTAAAAATATTTTGTACACATTTTAATTTTCCAAAAAGTTTAAATATTACCAGGTAGTGAACCAAGTAAATATTTTGTCCATTTATTCATTTATAGATTTTAAATATATATATTTAAAGATAAAAAAGTGTTTTTTTTTTTAATTTTTACAAATATTATTAATTACTAAACTGATATGCAAAAAATATTAACTCCTTAAATCATTTAATAATAATAATAATTTATTATTATTATTTTTATTATTATTATTATTATTACTATTATTAATCTAAATTTTAAAAATGAAAGGTTCTAGAAATGTCAGATGGTGTAACCAAGTAAAAATATTTGATATGTATATTAATTTTCCAAAGTGTTTACATATAATGAATAATAGCAATAGTTAACTTTATAACTTTTTTTTTAATTAAAATGACTCTAAATGTCATGTGGTGTAACCAAGTAAAAAAAAAAAATTGTATACATCTTAATTTTCCAGAAAGTGTTTAAATATAATAAACATTGTCATATAGTGTAACAAACAAAAAATATTTTGTACTTGTCTTAATAATTAATTTTAATAATTTAAATTTTAAATTTCAAGATGGAAAATTTCATGAATTATTAATTCATAAATATCACTGTGTTTTAGGTAGTCAGACCACATGACATGTTACAGCCTGAACTTTATCAAAAGATCTGATGTTTTTAAAAACTCAGCATGTCAGACTGATGATGCAACAGCAATATTTTGAAAGCACCACACAGCCACAGTGTTTACACTCTCCTGTAAGTCAACATCCAGCTGACTGACTTACAGTCGTCTCATTCAACTGGGAGGAGAAAGTATTTTAGCACTGAAAAACTACACACTTAACTATACTGAAGTGGCCGATTACACCTTTTGGGGGTGTATGCGTTTGTGTGTGTGTGTGTGTGTGTGTGTTTGGCAGTGCTACTCTGGGCTTTTCACACGACTCCCTTGACAACAGTGAACTTGATCCTCTCAAACCTCTGAGGGCCTCAGTGAACAATGAGAAGCTTGGAGAGCTTGTGTTCTTGTGTAACACTGACCGTTGGACGCAAATTCCTCAAGACACTCTTCACAGTCAGTGTTCCTCTTCCACCAATTAAACACAAAAGAAAATATCCCAAAAGCCTTAGCATTAAAAATCTGTCTCAAGAGTGCCATGAATTGTGGGGATTATGTTTGACCTGCTTTCCAAGCAATAGTACACAAAGATAAACAGCTTGGTCCTGAACTTTCTAAGCGCAATGTAAATTATTACTCCTAAAATTCAC
The DNA here is from genome assembly GCA_012976165.1 of Labeo catla. Taxonomy (NCBI): domain Eukaryota; kingdom Metazoa; phylum Chordata; class Actinopteri; order Cypriniformes; family Cyprinidae; genus Labeo; species Labeo catla. The sequence continues at coordinate 1,650,221 of VONZ01000090.1, read as the reverse complement.
ATAACCACGGCATATTTACGTAGATCTGGAGAAAAAAGGATTTCACCATCCCAATATCAAATTTAGCATATGCATATATTTAACCAATATGCTAAATATTAACGCCTTTATTAAATAACCATTAGTAGTAGTAATAGTTGTTGTTGTTGTTATTATATAAATAAACACTGCTTCAAGTTCACAGTGTAATCACAAAAATAAAACAAAATTATTTTAATAATGTTGCTATAAACAACAATTAAAATATTAGAAAATACTAAATATTTCAATTATAAACATGCAACCAAGTATTGCAATAGAAAGGCAATTTACAAAATATCCTTTCGCATTAAAAAATATTATTATTATTATTATTATTATTATTATTATTATTATTATTATTATTATTATTATCATGGAATGATAATATCTATCTATCTATGTATGTATCTATCTATCTATCTATCTATCTATCTATCTATCTATCTATCTATCTACACACAAAACAGAGTATAGCAACAGCTAGGCAATTTAAAAAATATTGTTTCTCATTAAAAAAAATGTATTATGAATGGATAATATACATTATTTTTATTACTACTTCTATTATAAATTATTATTATTATTATTATTATTACGTAATAATACTATTACATAAGTTAATAATAATGTTTCATATATTTTTTCAAAATATTATTATTGTTATTTTTAATATTTGTTATTATTATTATTATTATTATTATAATTACTACATAAGTAAACATAAGTAAAGCTTACAGTATAATCACAAAATAAAACAAAATTATTAAAATAAATGTTGCTATAAACAATGTAAATATTACAAAATACTAAATATTTTAATAATAAATATGCAACCAAGTATTGCAATAGTAAGGCCATTTAGAAAATACTGTTTCACCTGTAGTATTATTATTATTATTATTATTATTATTATTAAATGAGATACATTATTAGTATTACTATTATTACTACTACTATTATAAATTATTATATTACGTATTATGATGTAAGTTTTACATTTGAAAAAAAAATTATTATTATTATTATTATTATTATTATTATTATTATTATTACTACTACTACTATTATAAATTGCTATTATTATTATTATGTAATATTACATTTCACATTTGAAAAATATTATTATTATTATTAAATGGCATTATTATTATTATTATTATTATTATTTTTATTTTTATTATTATTATTATGCAAGTAAACACTGCCTCACCTTTACAGTATAATCATCACAAAAATAAAATAATGTTGCTATAAACAACATATATACACACACACACACACACACACACATATATATATATATATATATATATATATACACACACACATATACATAAATACACATAACACACTTTTTTGAATTTAACAAAAAAAAGAGCTAGGTAAACAATTTTAACAATTTTTTTAAAGACCAGCTTTTGTGAAAAATAGCAACTACACAATGAACTAGTCTTCTAAAATATAAAACACAAAGAAATGTGACAGCGTGTAACAGAGCAGCTCTGAACAGACGTGCTACCGCCACCCCACATCCAGACAATAGTACCATTTTTCTTCCTCTTTTCAAGGCAATTATGTCAACACCATTTCCACCAGACGCTTTTGGAGAAACCAGCATATGGCTCACATCCCTCCGTCAGCATCTAACAATCAGGTCGAGTTCAAAGGCAAAGCAGCCCAATCAATCCGGCAGGAACAATGACCGTTGCTTATTAGACGCCACACGCTAGCGAATGCTGTCACAAACGATTAAGACAGATGCTGGCCGAAACCGCTTGTGATGCAACCTACTCTCCGAAGGGCGAAAAATAAAATCAAATCGGACCAGCGAGATTAACGCCTCACCTCACTTGACCTACTTTAGGATCTGGATCCATCAGTGTCTGTCTGAACATGGAGGGATGGGGGAATATGACACATCAGGGCCATAAATGGATCTCCCTACACGTCTTCTTTTGTGTGAAGTGTCCTAGAAGCAGGTCAATGGATCGCCGGCTGTGGTCAAACCCGTATCCATCCGCCGTAGGCTTCGTAGTGCATTTTATTAAGAATCCTTTAACCGCTGCCCTGCAGATGACATCGCTCTGCCATTATGGAGTGTTCACACTTTTCAGTATGTCAGCCTACAGATGGCTTACATATAGCCAACTCTGCACAATAAACTGCAGATAGGAGAATGGATTTTAACGTCCAGCCCACCTCCTGTAAAGCCCATATCCACAGGCACTATGGGATCATTAAAACGTCTTGTTTCAGCTCCAACAAAAGTTGGATCAAAGTCATTCTGCAAAGGACAAAAGGCTCTGTGCAGAGAGATGTTTAACGCCACCTGCATTTCCAACACCGTTTAAGCAGGCGGTCAGCCTTGTTCAAAATCCTATTAAACATCATGAAGACTAAGTCGAGTGGCAAATGACAAAATGTAAGGCCCTATGTAAGACACAGACAGAATCGCAAAATCCAGTCATAAAAAAGTCAGAATTTGACCAATTTTGGACGAGCAAATCAAACGTAGGTCAGTACACGTCAATTAAAACATGATATAGACTAGTGTCTGTGAAAATTAAGCCACAAAATACTATTTAAATATGAATCCTGCATGTTCTGTGTGTGTGTGTGAATGAAGAGCACAGATGCGCACTTTCGTTTACTACACATACTGAAGCGTGCCTGACTCTCGCTGTGTTTCCTCAATATATGAGCACATGAACACGTGAGCACTTTATCATTTCTTATGAGGAAAAACCAAAACTATCAGGGACAGGGTGAAGACAGGGTGGGACATATCAAGCAGCCCCACCCCCTTTTTAAAAAATATCCAGTAGCATTTTGTTTATATCACAGCTTGGGCCAGAGCCGTTGAGGTCAGTAAAGCCAGTAAAGACAGCATATGACAGCCACAGTCTAATAGATTCCCCCTTTAGATTCAATATGAAACTCTTACTAAAGTAAAATCGTGATCATGATGTGTAATCTGAAAAGTGCGTTATCTCTTCTACTCGTCAATGCTGTTTGTCTAATTCTCATCCATATCGCTTTAAAATATAGCATTTTTTGTAGAATTCAAACGGGTCTGATACGTTTTAGGGTCTCACGCTCCATGCTATCATGTCTCTGGACCAGAGCAGACTGTGCGCACTATGGCAATTTGCGTGACGCAATGCAAACCCACAGCAGTGTTTCCCCTACCATTATATTAGGGGGGCGCCCCGCCAACGGTCGCTGTGATTTATCAGCCTCTGCGTCTCACTATATGACGACATGAACACATAAAATTAATCTTGCTGTGAGAGCCACTTCATGTGAATTTTACCGATTCATTTGAGAAAACTAGCATCATATCATACTGTTTACAAACAGAAACTAAACGGCAACCCGTCAAAATAAAAGTACAGTTTAACATGTAACAAAATATATAAGTGTTGTATTACTTTTGTACAGTAAAATGTAGGTCTTTATATATTCCTATTTACATTCCAAATTTAAATGAAACAATTATATGATATGAATAAATATTACTACAAGATTAACCACTTAAATTTGGAAAAAAATACAACAATTATTATTATTAAAACTTTTTAAACTGAATATTCACACACTTTTTCTTCCATATATTAATTTTAAAAGTAAACCTCTGTTTGTTTGGCAAAAAAAATAAAAGGGCTTAATTTTCATTTGATTAAAAAAAAAAATGTTTAATGCCTTCATTATCAGAAAAATTAAAACACAAGAATTTCTGGGGGAAAAAAGAAAACGATTGTAGGGCCCTATTGTTTAAAATGTTGAAATTGAGAATTTTGGGACTTCTTTTTTCACTGAAATAATTGTTTTTGTTATTACACAGAGAGTACAGTACAGAATAAAAAGTTGGGTACTACGTGCTATTCACAGAAAACACTAATTTTCAGAACATATGGCCGATTTCAGCTTCAGCTTCTATTTACAGTGTAGGGGGGCGGGACGCTTCGGATTCTGGAGAGCATTTGATTGGACGGAAAGTTTGATGAGAAGCTGACATGCAGGGTGATATCATCAAAATCGCTGATCCATATTGGCGGAAGTTAGATACTAAGTTTCAAAACTTTTCAAGGCTTTTAAAGCTAATTTTAAATCCTTGAAGGAATCACAGACAGCGTGTTAAATCTTCAGCTCAACAGCTGTGAGTACACACCGCATGGCAACTTTTGAAAACAGTAAAGTTTGTGGGTGATGTAACAGAAGGACATATCAGAGACGGAGAAGGTTATCTGCATATGTTGTGACATTGCTTCTGGGTGAGCGCGGCTGTCAACTTTTTCTATCTGAGGCGACTGTTCACGGCATTTTTGTAATGAAATGTTGACTCTCATATCAACGGTTTTATCTTTGGCGCAAAGGTGGGAGTTGCTGGGAAGGGAGGCGACACGCTGCTCCAAACCGGGACTTGACAGAGGGCAATAAGAATGGGAGGTAACATGAGGACAAGATCTAAACTGCCAGGATTCCTGGAGGACCGTGGGGATTGCGTAACGTTTTCTGCCCTCCTCCAGCACTTTACAGACTCTGTTAGGCATGTCATTTAGAAAAACAACGTGACTTGTGTGTTCTTATAGAATGAAGCAGTTTGAAAGAAAATAACATTCTTACAAAGGTTACAAAACAAACCAGCTCCTTTCTAGAACTGATTAAAAAAAAAAAAGAATGTGAGAATAATTATCTTTATTGACAGACTCATTTGTTTCAACATAACTTTGATGCTAATTAGCATACCTACATGGACGCACTCAACAGCAATTATTGCAAATCTACTGTTACTACAAATAGTAGCAAGTCATCAACATTTTGCTCTTGAATCTATGTGAAAATGTTACTATCCGGCTAATGATTTCATGTGCTGTAGCACGTGCTGAGGATGTTTAATGACCTCATTTGCCTCTGTTAACAAGTGACACGAAATGTGGCCTGACTGCCTGCAGCTAGAGAGGTAAACTATGAGTAAAGCGGTTGACCCTACAGCCTACACAAGTCTTTCTGTAGTGTGAATCACTAAATTCATCACCATGTCAGACCAAAGGTGAAGCATTGAAGTGTATGTCAAAGGACAAATGCGTTATGAGCTGAAAAGCAGAATGCAATCCAGCACCTCAAGGTTTGAATGTCATAAAACCTGTCCAGAACATTTCACCACAAAAACAAAAGAAATAAGAAAACGGTTATTTTAATAGTTGCTATTAATATTTAAAAAAATTCACCCAATTCTTTAACCAAAAAAAACGTGTTACTGTAAAAAGTAAAAGGTTTAGAAACATGATGAGTATTTATCGAGAAATGTGCTAATTTTTCATATGAATAAATGTTGCAAGAAGGAAATGTACTAACGTTAGAAAGTTTAAGGTTGTTAAGACTTTTTTTTTTTTGTAATGCTTTGAACTGATTTTGTTTTTCTTACCATGGCTGCATTTATTTGATCAAATATACAGTAAAAACAATAAAATTGTGAAATATTATTACAATTTAAAACAACTTATCTATTTAATGTATATAAAATATATTAGGCTTTGAACTAATTTTCTTTTTCTTACCAAAGCTGCATTTATCGGATACAGTAAAAACAATAAAATTGTGAAATATTAGCATTTAAAACAACTTTTCTATTTAATATATGAAAATATAATATGCTTTAAGCTAATTTTGTTTTCCTTACCAAGGCTGCATTTATTTGATCAAAAACACAGTAAAAACAGTAAAATTGTGAAATATTATTACAATTTAAAACAACTTTTCTATTTAATGTATATAAAAATATATTAAGCTTTGAATTAATTTTCTTTTTCTTACCATGGCTGCATTTATTTGATCAAAAATACAGTAAAATTGTGAAGTATATTATAACAATTCAAAACTACTTTTTTATTTTATATATAAGAAAATATAATATACATTACACTAACTTTTTCTTACAAAAGCTGCTTTTATTTGATCAAAAATGCAAGTAAAACCAGTAAAATTGTGAAATATTATTACAATTTAAAATAACTTTTCTATTTAATTTGTATGAAAATATAATATGCTTTGAACTAATTTTCTTTTTCTTACCATGGCTGCATTTATATTTGATCAAAAATACAGTAAAAACAGTAAAATTGTGAAATATTATTACAATTTAAAACAAGTTTTCTATTTAATATGTATGGAAATATAATGTGCTTTGAACTAATTTTCTTTTTCTAACCAAGGCTGTAATAAGTAAAATAACAACAATTTTACATAACTTTTCTATTTTCTATCTCTCTCTCTCTCTCTCTCTCTCTATATATATATATACACATATTTTACACAATTTTTTTCTTACAAAGGCTGCTTTTATTTGAAATGCAAAAATGCAAGTAAAAACAGTAAAACTGTGAATATTATTACAATTTAAAATAACTTTTCTATTTAATATATGTGAAAATATAATATGCTTTGAACTAATTTTCTTTTTCTTACCATGGCTGCATTTATATTTGATCAAAAATACAGTAAAAACTATAAAATTGAGAAATATTATCACAATTTAAAACAAGTTTTCTATTTAATATATATGAAAATATAAAATGCTTTGAGCAAGGCATCATTTATTTGATCAAAAAAAAAAATCAGTAAAATAACATCAATTTAAAATAACTTTTCTATTTTTTGATTTTTTGATATTGGTGTAACATATGATATGGACTTCATTTTGTGAGATTCACATTTTTATTGTCAGAACTGGAATAATGCAACCTCAAACATATTTCTTTATCATGCATACCTAGAGTATCCAGCATGTGCATCTAAGAGCAGCATATAATGAATGATAACTGACCAGGCAAACAAATGACCATCATCAACGCTGGAGTTCAGAGAAAGCCAATAATCAATAGCAGACTGGTTTAACCACCCCTGGTCAGTTACGAGAGTTATTCATCTGCATGTGAACCCGAGTGCACTGACAGCGTTTCCAGGAACTCACTGATGACTAATGAGTAACATTCAAGGTCTGTGGAGACCCGGTTAACAGGAACGGCCTCTTATCACCAGCGATAAGGAAACTATACAGGTATCTCCCCTTTGACCCTTAGAATGGGGTGTTTCTGAAACATGTGGGACAGGCACTGCCCAAAGATCTGCTGGAACATGATCTCGTCGGAGCTGTTCAGAAGGTTACATCACGTCACCACCTGCCAAAATCACTTACTATAGCTCGAGTCAGAGTGCCAGTACACACAGACTCATTCATTGTTTTGATCGGAGTGCATTAGCATTACGTTAAGAAGCTTTTATTTGTTCTAAAATCGCAGCAGTGACTGATAAAGGCAACTTGGGATAAAGCTGTCACCTTTGGCCTATTATAAATTACATGCTAGGCACCTAACTTTATTATCTGATGACAGTGTTGCACATAAGATAATGACTGCCTTCACATTTTTGCTTCTACAATGCTGTAATTATCAGTGGGAAACTCTGCTTTCTGGGTTTGGGGTGTACAAGTCAATGAATCATGAAGGAAGCTAATTGGTATCGGTTGTAATTATGTTTTTATAGCGAACACTGACTTTAAAACTTTTACAAATTAAATGAAGAGTAGCAGCAGGGGAATCAAACAAATCAAATGAGTCTTTTCATTTAACTGGCTGAGTTTGTATCTCTCTAAGACACGTAATGATTGATCCTGCTTTGGATTGTTTTGGAGCTATTTTTGATGATGAAGACAAAAATATAACTGCTAATACTGCTCATCAGGAAGTGGAGAAATTAAGAAAATAATAATTGTTAAATTCATGCTTATTATTCCAACCAAAATTAGAAAGTCTAAAGGCAGCATATGATCACATTACTCGCTACAAAAAAAATGTAGTGCTGTTCAAGATCTGTTATGACCTTTGACCTTTATAGGAGTCAATAACAGTAATTTTGAATGTTCACAAGGGCGGCATTTTTTGAATTTGTACCGTTTGAATTTGTATTGATTCCGATTCCGCTTATTGATTCCTAGTTTTGATTCAAATGAGATTAAAAACTAAAAAAAAGTCAAACATATAGATGTTAAATTCTGTCTTTTCACAAAGCGTTCTGTTGCAGCTGAATAACATGAGTTGAAAACCAGCTGCCCACAGAACACTTAGGCCTACAAGAGGAACTTCTGCCTATGGTTTAACAAATACACCACAGCAAAAAATAAAAACTAGGCCAAGGTCAGAAATTAACGAGAGCTTGTGGCAAAAATGCCACCAAAATGAACAAGAATGCCTCATACATTCAATACAAAGGGGTAAACAAAAAATGTCCCTGCACAATGAAACGATGTATTGCGGCTGTCGCCATTACAATTAAATGTGAAAATGAATGAAAAGTGTCAATTCGTGGAATTGCGTTTAGATTCGCTCACACTGCATCAGATTGCTTTTACAGTTACTGTTACTGTTTTGTACAGCGTTGAGCCTTATAACCAATCAAACGCGTTTCTTATGAACGTAGGAATGCATTGACCAATCAGAGGCACGCTCGCGAATTCACTCATTGTACATGTTTGTGAAACCAGAATGTGACGTGGCCAAAACGAAACAAAAACATTTTATATTGTTTTCTATATCAATACTAATCATCATTATTACAATATAAAGAGCAGTAATCTACAATAATTATTTTTGTGATGATATTGCAGCCTGATTAGCTCCTGTTTTTTACATATATTGTTATTGACAACAGTTTAAAATATTGATTATTAGGAATTGGGTAAACTTAAGTATTTGACATTAAAAACAACAAGTTTTTTATAATAATATTTATAAAAATTGCCCTCACAAATGTAAAAAATATTGGTCCTTAATGGAAAAGTTGATTTTCTTAATTAGACTAATAGAAATTTTAAACATTAAATTGTTAAAGACAAGTAAACCGTTAACAAAAATTGGAACAAACAAATCAATTGAGGTTGTATTTACGTACAGAAACTGAAATCAAAAGTTTAAAAACACTGCATAGTTTTCTTTTCATAAATAAAATTTATGAGGGAAAGATTTTCAAGATCAATGATTTTCTTTTATTTTTTGATTAACATTAATGACAGGTTGCACACGTTTATTAGGCTGCTGTCTCTTTAACACCGGACACACGTGTGTTTACAAGGATATACTGACGGCATTTTGTGGTCACAAGAACCACCTTGTCTGCAGTGGAAGTGCACAAATTCGTTTTATTTTTTTCCAAATGCCGTTTTTTTCTGTTGTATTTTTTTTAAGACTCTGATTTAATGGTTAAATTTAAAAAAAAAAATCTTAAATCAAAAACATGTCTAATTAATAGAAATCATGAAACTTACACAATTTAACAGCAATGTATTAAAAGTTAAATTATTTTTAAATACTTTTTTCAGAAATACTGTGGTCTAGTAAATAATTCTTCTGCTAAATATTCCTTAAAAATAATGTTTGAATAAAATCTTTTATTGTAAGCGGTAGTACTATTAATACATGCAGAACATGCAGGATTCATATTTAAAGTCTTTTTGCGGCTTAATATTCAAAGACACTAGTCCATATTGCATTCTGATTTAAGCATACTGACCTACTTTTGATTAATTCATCCAAAATTTGACAAATTCCATGTCATTCCACTTTATACAGTAAATTCCATTTTTATGACTGAATTCCCCGATTCCGTCTGCATTCTCAACATCGCGGAAATCATAAGGCCCTGTGCACGGAGCAGTTCGAGAACGGACAGAGGCTGGTAACCCGCACCGGGACTGTGATTCTGTGTTCACGCTTTAGATGTGTGCAAAACAGCACGTACTTTCCCTTCTTGTACTTCGATGGTTTAAAAAACACCTTACAATGCAAGTGGAATCGGAATGCACGCGTCTTATCGAATACCCAGTTTTTGGAAATTTGGAACCGGTTCTCGATACCCAACCCTAAATCACACTGAAATGCCTTGCTCCACATCATATGAAGAAATGTCACTGGGCAAAAAAAAAAAAAAATAAACCTAAATTGGTGGTGTATATACCAGAGGGAACAGTTTGTCTTGAATATTCCTGAACAGCTGTACCTTTTCCATGTCCTTCCAAAAACACTGAGCCCAGCTTTATAAAAAATAAAAAAAATTCAATTTTCCTTAGAGAAAGTAAGAAGCTATCTTAGCACCAACATGCATTTATACTCACCACACTATCAGCTCTATTTCCGCAAGGCAAACGCTTTTTAAGGATCCAACCCAAGTGTCTCAGCACCTGCAAAAACAGTACAAAAAACTGTGAATGAAGCAGAATTTGTCAAGCATCTGGACATGAAAAAAAAACATCAGCTGCAATGCATGTCCTAATTAAAACAACCTGTCTGGGGTCAATGAGAGCATGTTTGTGGACTTTGCAGTTACTACTAGTTTAGATGGAAAATGTCATATCTTTCCCCATTTTTCTGCTGGGAAACTCTCTGTTGTTTTTCCATCTCTCCTGGGTAAGGTAACAGCCTGAATGAGTGTCTCTATGGACTTTCTTAAAATGTCCAATAAATCTCAAAGTGATTTTCTTTGGGTTGACAGTTCATGACAAAAACACCATGAGGAATGTCTTAAAAACGACTCTTCTGCCTTGTTCATGTGTGAATTGACAACTGGTCAAAAGCATTAGTCATTAGAGAAGGAGGATTTCACAAATGTTTGTGAAACTGTCAGCAATATTATGCAGATGATATATACATTTTTAAGATAAGGGCACACCTAAACCTCCAACAGACACAAAACAGGTTCAACCACCATCAGGTGAGACTGACTGCATTGTTTTGACCTACACTGTTTACTGCGTTTAACCTACATTCATCATTGGTTAGGTTCTCTAATGGGCCAACAGCATGTTGATTGGAAAAAACACTGTAAATAAATAAAGTTAAAGCAAAAGATGCCTTAAAGACTGATTTTATTTATACAGTTAAATTACCTTAACTAATTAGCACCAAAAGAGGACCGCATTTCCAGTTTTTGGAAAACTAAAAACTTATTATTGCCTTGTCAAATGGTTTCACCTTGTGAAGAAACAAATTACAAACAGGCACTTTTTAGAAAGTGTTTATACACCTCGTCACCAACAAAACTCGTTGTCACATCACCAAAACATGGTGTCTGAAATATGGCCCCAAGTTGAAATGTTGCCCTGCCACATACCGCAGCTAAATCAAGCCTAAAAGTTAAAAAAAAAATCATCATCCAGGGCGGTTTTCCCAGGCGCGGATTAAGTCTAAGTCTGGAATTAATTTCTGCATTCATGAATCACCATTTTGGGCTCACCCTGAGCATGCTGTAACTTCTGAAGGGCGTATGTGTTAGTTTCCACAGCCTAGTAATGAAACGCATGTAAGTTAAGTTACAGCTATTGGCGGGTTTCAGTGGTCTCTTGTTTAGCAAGGTTAAGCTTGTACAGAGAAGGGTGGAAACTACTTCCTTCAGGCCGCCCGCTCCCAGCCCATGTCTCGCGGGTCTCTGAGACTTCTTTGTGCTGTTGCACCTGCTGCGTCTATCTGTTTTCCAGAACGGCGTACATTCCAGTTAGCTCAGATTATTGGCCTGTGCTCGCTAAGCGAAGTAGCAGGTGTCGTTATGGTGTTAAGCCAAAGAACGCCTGATCTGCGAGAAAAGGGACGGCCAAGTTTTGGTAAAAACCAACTTGGGAACTAATTCAGTTAGAAATCAATTTCATTACATTGCCAATTCATATAAAATGTGAAAAGGATTGAGGAAGCAAGTCCAATCCATTGGAAACATTTACATAACTCATTCTGCATCATGCAATTGCTTAATTAACTTACACACTTTGACATAAAAATTGTTAAAACTTCTATAGCTTGCTACATTAGGCCCAAACTGTTCTCTACCCAAAAACTCAAGCTCAATTTACTGTTACGAAATGTGTCAGACTGCAATTAATAACACAACTCAAGCACATTGCCACAAGCGCTATAACAGACATTAGTGTAAATCAACACTAACACTAATTAGGGTTGTACAATGTACCAGTGCTACAGGAGTATCGCAATGTCGGAGTCTTAAAATACCACATTATTTGAGTCTAGTTCTTCAAATGCCATTCACACAACGCGTGAGACAAAGTGTAAACTTAAAAAAAAAAAAACTCCTTTTAAAAACCAAAGACATATAACCAAAAAAACGTCCATCTGGCGCATTTCCATACAAGTAAACAATTAAAAATAGCCCATGTATTATATAAAGTAAAATTAACAGCATGAGAACCTTCTGTGATGAGTGTGGTGGACTTCAAAGAGGTTTGGGATTGTTTATAATGCTCACATTATTGAAGATTCGCCATTGAAATAATTTGACTAAATTCAGAATCGATTCCAGAGCGAATGGCAATGCATTTGGAAAATTGAAGAATTAATCCATGTATCAATTTATCATTACACCCCTAATTTAAAAATAAAAAAATAAGAAGAAGAAGAACTTTAAATGTTCTTAAAAAAAAAAAAAAAAATTAAATAAATAAAAATATGTGACCCTGGACAACAAAACCAATCAGCACGGGTATATTATGTAGCAACAGCCAAAATCATTAGGAGATTAAGTAAAGATCATGCTCAATTAAGATATTTTGTAAATTTTCTACCATAATGTATCAAAACTTAATTTTTAACTAATAATTTGCATTGCTAAGAACTTAATTTGAACAACTTTATAGGTGATTTTCGCAATATTTAGATTTTTTTTGCATCCTCAGATTCCAGACATTCAAATAGTTGTATCTAAAAAACATTCAGCTTTCAGAAGATGTACACATTTCAAAAAAAGGTCCTTAAGACTGTTTTTGTGGTCCAGGGTCACATATTTCCCACATTCAAAGTACATTTATAATTTAAATTCTGAAGACATTAAAAACTATCAAACACCTTTTTTTTTTTTTTTTTTTTTAAATCAATCCACAATTTTATCTGACATTCAACAGATATTTAATGTAAAAAAAAAAATACAACAATTAAAGCATCCACTTAAAACAACACAATTTTTGTATAATAATATTGCAGTCTATTAAAAATCCACTGTGTAAACTGTAAATAATGAAATAAATAGTTCACCCAAAAAAATGAAAATTCTGTCATTAATTTCTCACCCTCATGTCGTTCCAAACCCATTGGAATACAAATTAAGATATTTTCGATGAAATCCGAGAGCTTTCTGACCATCAACATTTTAATTTTTCTAAGCTCTGTTTTAATGGTTTAATTAAATTTTATTAACCAAAAAGCAAGTCTAAGTCTCATTAAAATAATAAAAATACAATTTTTAAGGCCCTATGAAGTGTACTGACCTACTTTTGATTTATATTTGGCAAATTCTGTAACATTCCGCATTATACAGTAAATTACATTTTTATGACTGGATTCTGTAATTCTGTCCACGTTGCGGCACTGTTTGCGCAAAGAAAACGACAATTTCTTCTCTTCTGTGTCAGAATTTCACATGCTTCAACTAAAGTATTCTCGTAGCTTCATAACATTATGATGTCACCTGGACTATTTTATCAATGTCCTTGCTACCTTTCTGGGCCTTGAACGTGTCAGTTGCATTGCTGTCTATGCAGGGTCAGAAAGCTCTCAGATTTCCTCAAAAATATGTTAAATTGTGTTTTGAAGATGAACGAAGGTCTTACAGGTTTGGAACGCATGAACATGAGTAATTAATGACAGATTTTTCATTTCTGGGTGAACTCTCCCTTTAATACAACAGAAAAGCCCTTGCAATAATGGACCTCGCTGTAGTCCACCACACTCACCACAGGAGGTTCTCATGCTGATACTGCCTTTATATATCACATTCTCTTTTTCACACAAGTACTCAAGGTGTCACAATACTTCAGCTGGTGTACTACTCTAAGGCACCAATAAGGTATTGTGACAATGATAGCTTTCTCTTTCAGGTCAACTATTGTCAGAGCAGATAATGCATTATACTATCAACAAGAGTTAGAGAGAAGTTTACAATAGGTTATCATGCAACCGTAGGATTAACTTGGTAACATCTATGTAATCACCTTTTAACGGAACAAATCACCATGGCAACTTGTATTCTCAGGTTTAGCTCAGGTGAGCAATTTTTCTCTTACTCTAAGCTTTTAAGCCGAGACCTTTGTTTAAACCAACAAGAGCGTGTCCAATACTTCAGCAAGTGCAATCTTCAACCGACAGACCTCAATATCAACAATCTGCTTTGCACTGATAACTTTAATCAATGCACACTACAATAAATAGCCTTTTTTGTTTGTTTTGGGTTTTTCTTTAATGAAAGGATACAGTTTGTCGTCTGCGGTACAGTTATAAGCAGAGGACCTAGATTTACACTAAGAATGTGCTAAAAGAAAACCCCCTCTTCAGAAAGTCTGCCACCGAAACTGAAACTTTGCATACTTGAGCAAACATAACATTTTCGGTGATCTTCACAACGCTACCTAGCTAAAAGGAAACAGATGTCACTGTTTCCTTTCAAGAGCAGTTAGTCTTCCCTCCTACACACCAAAGTGACAGTTCAGTGGCGTATGGGAGGCTGTTTCCTCCTCTCGCTCTCCCTTTCTCTCGTAAAGAAAGATGGAGGCTCCAACAGGCGCTTCCCATCCCCCATCCGTAGCAATAAGGTAATGAAGGGGGTGTTCGTTAACAACTGTTGATGCACCTGCTAGATAAGCCAAACACCTTCTCTATTGTTCTGCGGATCTTACATCAGACAGGAAGCAGGCAGATAAAACAGGCCGTAATCATGTGTGATTTAGATGGAGCTGCAAGAGCTCAGGCGCAAAGGTTACAGTTTGCATATTCATCACTAAATGGCGGTTGCCTTGACATTAAATGCTAAATCTCGGGAGGTGATAGCATCTATGAATCAGATAGAGGGTTTCATGAAGCAAAAGAAAAACTAGGAATGGTCAAGATGGTTGACTTTTAAAAATAGCTGGCAAGATTATCTATATTTCTTTTTATACTTTCTTGGCCGGGGATTCTTTTCTGTTTGTTGTTGTGTTGTACGGTTTGTACGATTATCCCAATGAGATCTTGGGAAAAGCAAAGGCAGATTGTGTGATATCAACCGTCACGCATGTAAGACTTTACGACGTAAACTACCCAAAAGTTTGGGGTCTGTAAAATGTTTTTGAAAGTATTTTATGTGTACTGAGGCTGCACTGATTTGCTCAAAGACACAGGAAAAAATATAATAATGTGAAATATTATGACAATTTAAAGTAACTGTTTTCTATTTTCAGATATTTTAAAATGTAATTTACTCCTGTGATGGCAAAGATTAATTTTCAGCATCATTACTCCAGTGTTCAGTTTAACATGATCTTCCTGAAATCACTCCAAAATGCTGATTTGGATTAAAACCATGAGGCTTGTCACTGTCCCACTGACTGCCAGGTAAACACCACTGTCAAGACCCAGAAAAGTATGAAAGACATCATCAAAATAGTCCATCTGCAGGGCTAGAAATTGTGACCGTTTTGGTCGCACATGCTCCCAGAATGTAATCTGCACGACCTCAAAATATATTTGGGAGCATTTGTGCGAGTAATTGTTGTGGTGCGACTTGTTTTCATTTCTTTACAAAACGTTCGCTAAGTACTGCACAGTATATGACTGCTGTGAGCTGATACAGTGAGTCGTTCTATCCAACATTAGCTTACATAACTAATTAAACTTCATCTTTACATTCTTAGCTTTAATGCAGATTTTAGATATTAGCTGTCAATCACTCACATTGCGCTCTGTTGGAACTTGGAACAGGACGGTTTTTGCTCCAAACTTTTTCTTTCAACCAATCTCTGTGCGAGATGAACATTTTTGATTCTTGACGATTAAAATATCCCTATGATTTGCTATTATTGAAGAAATAAAGTAGGCCTATTGTGCTACAGCGCACATTCTATCAGCTGCAGTTCTGGCGCATCCGTCTCACACAACATACATTCACACCAAATGTTTACTCGGCAGCAGAATTCCACTCACTAAACACTGCACTTATTTGCAATCACACAAGTACATTATTCGCATGTGCTTTAAACCTTGGCGCTTAAACAATTCATACACGTGCTGTTCTGACATGCGCCTACATTTGAAGCGTACTCAATAAATAAAAAGCCAGTCAAACAGGGCCTAATTACTGGAGTAAGTTATCTTTCTTGTGTGGTTTGGCCCAGGTGTTTTATGTAGCATAATTTCACAAAGCTAAAATCTGTCAGACTTTATCTGTTTTTGCTTCATATATTGAAATTATAACCTAATTTTAATCAGAAACAGCTCATGCATGCAGCATCTTTGTGTGGATTAAGTTTAAAAATGCAGTGGTTGCCTCTAATTTAAATGGCTACAAAGAGTTTGACCTGTAATAGAGAAAATAAACATCTTGTTCATGTACTCATATTTTCATTCTTTCTTGTCCCTTTCTTAAGGCAACAAATAATTATTAAATAACTATTAATCTGCCATCAGTGGTTCTATCTGAACGTTATAAAGCGACGAGAATACTTTTTGTATGCAAAGAAAAAAACGATTTTATTGAACAATTCATCTCCTCCGCGTCAGTGTAGCGCCATTTTGGAGAGTATCAGCTGGACGCAAACGCCATATGCCATTCTGTGTCAGCCGCACAGTTAAACAATGTATTACACATGTAGTGATTAAAACGAAATGTGAACATGAATGAAAAGTGTCAATTCGTGGAATTATATTTAGATTCGCTCACACTGAATCAGATTGCTTCTATGTGCTGTTTTGTGCAGCGTTGACCCTTATAACCAATCAAACGCATTTCAGTTGAACTTAACGCACTGGCCAATCAAAGGCACTTAGATTAGTCAGTGCTGAAAACGTGCCAATCAGAGGCGCTTAGGTTAGCTGAACCTGTAGTTGAGCATGCACGCTTGTGAATTCCCTCATCATAAACGACAGTTCAAGATACGATGTAAATAAAAGTTTAATTATGTAGCTTCAGTATTATAATGGGAGTTTATCAATAACTTGGATCAACATGTTTGTCTGTGAAGCCAGAATGTGACATGCTCAAAAAGCATGAAGCAAAAATCAGACACGAAACAAAAATATCGTTTATATCGTTCTCTATATCAATTTTATAAACCATTATTATCAGTCGTAAAGAAATTATGTTTTTTTGAGGAAAATATTTAAGGAATTATCTCCATATAGTGGATTTCTATGGTGCCCACGAGTTTGAACGTTCAAAAGGCAGTTTAAAAGGAGCTTTAAAGGGCTCTTATCCCAGCTGAGGAAGAAGGGTCTTATCAAGCGAAACGATTGGTCATTTTCTAAAAAAAAAAAAAAAATTTACATACTTTTTAACCTCAAATGCACGTCTTGTTTAGCTATGCAATGCGCATGCATACCCTGTGTAATCCCGGTCAAGACAGTTAGGGTAGGTCGAAGTATTCCCATCTCATTTTCTCCTCCAACTTCAAAATCACTGTTTTACCTTTATTTGTAAATGGCGTTTGGTCTTCTTTGCATGTTTACTTTGTAAACACTGGGTCAGTACTTCTGCAGTGATGTAGGGCAATTTTAAAGTTTTAAAGTTTTAAATAAGAAAATGTTGATGGTAACGCACCACTAAATACACAAAAAAAGAAAGAGAGGGGCGGGGTGAGCAGTAGCTCATTATCATTTAAAAAGACATGCACCAGAACAGATCGCTGTGATGTTTTTAACAAGGCAAAAAGGCTGTTTTAAAACAAATTTTATTTTTTATTAAATATATCATGAAGACCCACATCATACCAATTGAAAGTTGTTTAATTTGTGGGCTTTGATAGTTTTATGTATATGAAGAAAACAGCAATTATTAAAATTTTTGACACTTTCTAAACTCTGCCCGAGGCTAACATTTAACGTAAAGGTTAATTAATTTGTTGGTGCCATGATAAACTGAGTAATCAAAGCCTTATGACAATATTTATTAGTGAATCACATTCACACAGACAGATATTGGAGATGGTCAAATAAGTCAAACTGCTCATTTTTGCATAAAGTTGACTTCTGCTCAACGCCGTCCGTTGCTTCCATTTATTTCCCCCAGAAATTGCCAATTCTCATGGAAAAATGAATGACATCCACTTGCTTTGGTGCTTTGGTATAGCAAATCACAGTGTCAGTATGAAACCTCTCCTTTGGCTGATGGATTACATTTTTATTTTTATGTCATTTCATATTTTAAAACTACATGTCAAATATAAAAACTGTTCAAATGCATCTTAAAATTCCCTGTTTTTAAATGCAAAAAGAATGCCACTCAGAAAAAAGTGACAGATCTGGGTCAAGCAAAGCCAAAACAGACCTAATTATACAATAGTTAAAATCAATTAGTTGATTAGTCATTTATAAAACCTGAGCCCTCCGTTAGTCAAGTTTGAAAATATGTACCTTAGCTATTCGTAGAGAAAAAATTTAAAACAGCACTTGATTGACATTGATTTGTTGATGTTTTACAGATAAGTGCCAGAACTGGATTAAGCTATAGCATTTAATTTGCATTTTAATAACGTTAGGATTTTCCCAACTAATAAACATAATAAATAGTGAATGAAAGTGAGTGAGGTTGTGTTTTTATAAAAGCAGCAGGTCTTAAAGCATCAGCTAGGTGCCCTTTTCACGGTCAAATCACTGAAAGATTGATCTTGTAAAAACAACCCAGACACAGATAAGCCTGACTTTGTTTTCTAAAGCTGGTGCGGTAAGCATGCAGGGTGCTTTTTTGCCCAAAGCCAAAACATGGAAATTCGATATTGCTGTACAGCTCAAGTCAAGGAATTGTGGACACAGATTACATGATGGATACAGGCTACACCGAAGCAAACTCCTCCGGCTCCAACCCTACACAGCATCTTCACAACTCACAACAGATGTGTATCTTTGCTTTGAAAGCACAATAGTTTGGCTTTCATTACATTTCAGATATTTCAGATCAACTTTGGACAATCACACACTGAATATGTCCAAAAATGGGTATGATAATACATAAAAGCCTTGCATCTCACTAACCCACACCGCCAGAGCGTAAGTTGTTTTTTTTAGCCCATCATGTTGTAAAAGGCCTATAACCAATACAGGAGTTAAGAGGTTTATTA
This sequence comes from Labeo catla, assembly GCA_012976165.1. Classification (NCBI taxonomy): domain Eukaryota; kingdom Metazoa; phylum Chordata; class Actinopteri; order Cypriniformes; family Cyprinidae; genus Labeo; species Labeo catla. The sequence continues at coordinate 1,631,068 of VONZ01000090.1, read as the reverse complement.
GGCCTCTATTTTCTTCCATTCTCCACCAGCTTAGAGCCAAACCAATCTCTGCCTCAATACTAGCCACTCTATACTCAGTGTTTCTATGGCAACACTCTCAAGAAAGCCTGACAAAAGGATTTGGAGTGAAAAATAGCATTTATAGTGGTTTAAAATTATATATAGAATTTAGTGATTTCAAAAGCAACCATCATAACACCAACAGAATAAACTATTCCACATCCAAAATTGCTTTCACAAACATTGATCGACTTTTTTTTTTTTTTTTTGACTTTGTTTTGAGTCCATCCTGCTTCAGTTCTGAATGAAGCTTGGTTTTGAAAGTGCTCAAATTCATGCACCTTGATCCCTGAAACAATACACCCTCTTGGAGAGGAATTATCCAGAGAATAGTCAACTGACAAACTGAGCTGCAACTCTTGTGAAGGGTTTAGGGGTCTTTGGGGGGATTTGTGAAGTGGTCCTGACTGACAGGTTGGACTGAAACTGCTAGAGTAAATTACAGGTAATTTCAGCTTCAAAAAGAGGCTGTCAAAACTGCCATCCCTTACATGTCCCTTAATTTAGGAATTCACATAATTAGCATTCATAATTAGTTCTCAAACTATGCATGACAAGCTACAAACTCACTTTGTCACGGAAACGCATTTCAACATTTTCGAAACCAAATAAAGACGAGTTGGAGTGGAGATTTATGTAGTGCATGACGCAACAGACTATTCCCTGTGTTTACAGATAATGAGCTTGTATTTGCCTTGACGGAACAGACTAAATTATTGTGGAACAGGAACAATGTTTTGGTACACTTTTGGTTACACAACAGTGCTTAGGAAGTCATTTTAACTGGTGATGCACCAATATTACAACTGTGGTACATGGGTAGTTGACAAATAGCTAGTAAAAAATGCTTTTTTTGCAAAAGACCATTTTTGAAGAAATGCATAAATTTATGTAGCGTGAAGTCTAATAATGAAGAAAATATAAAGGGTCCCTATCTTCTTCAGTTCTTTCATTGTTTTTTTGTTTTGTTTTGTTTTGTTTTTTTACATTTTTACAGAACTTTACTATTAATTTGTCCTATGGTCTGACATAGCAAAAATTAAGGAAAAAAAACATATAATAATATCTAACTAGCATGAGAGAGATTTATCTTCATTGTTCGACACTTATTTTCATATAGTGTTATTTATTTAATATAAAATTATAATTATAAATTATCATTTTTTCCTCATGACTTGTTGGACAATTTCAAAACAAACTTTGACAACAAGACAAACTTTGCTGTCATCCGCACAAAACTGCTGAAAATTAATCCATTTTAGGATGAGAGATATTTCTATTTCCCCATTGCAATACTCAACTGTTTTTTTTTTTGTTTTTTTTTTTTTTTAGATATTTTGAGATGAAAATAAATCTGTGGTTGTTTTGTGTGTGTCACACCACAGGACATTATGTCACACTAAAGGACAGAAATTGTAAAGTATTTCTATTTAATTTTGAACATGTCAAATGTGAAAGATAGTTTAATTTTGATACAAACAATATCAGCATGTTTTTTTTAAAAACAAAACAAAATCATTTTCAACCAAATTCAGTACTTTCTGCATCGTTCTCTTAGGATCTCCTTCCTTCTGTCTATATTTCCGCAACCTCGCTCTTCCACTTCCACTCTCCCTCAATACTTTGTTTCAAAAACAAAGTATCACATTTTATACTTATTTTCATGACACTTTATGACAGTACAATTTTCTGCAAAAACATCAACAAACAGTTTAATTAATGTAATTATTGCAAGAACACTGAAAATGATCAAAAAAAAAAGATTAAAAAGGAGTTAAGCAAATCTTATTTAATTATTTAAAATGCTTTTTAAAGATACCTTGTCCTCTGGTGTGACATCTTTGTCATATGGCGTGACAGTACAGGCGTCACACGAAGGATATATTCCGTCACACCATAGGACGTTTCAGCCTTTTGTGTCAATTAATGACCTTGCTGTTCCAAGCTAACCTGTCATTAGCGGTTTGCAAGACTCATTTGCATAATTTTCCATGATTATGTAGTTTAAAAAGTTAAAAATTTTTGAACAATTCTAAGACAAAAATTGACCATGTGCACATGTTGTGGGCTTCACAGGGGGCTTTAGTAACACAACAATGAATGGGGTCCTTCAACTAATAAAAGTTTTTTTCTGGAATTGGCCAATTTAAAATCAGGATATGGTGTCACACCATAGGACATGGTTTTCAGAGACAAAATGTATCAAGTTCCTACACTTTAAGAAACATATGGATTAATAAAAATAATTGGCGTTGACTAAAATAGTCACTTGTACAATTATGCCGGAGGTATTTATTGACATTTTTATGCTTTTCTTTTTAATTTAGAAAAGTTGTGATTTAATGAACCATGCTTCAGACAGTTACACCATAGGACAATTTTGACACTTGGCTCAAAAATGTTAAAAAATCGAATAACACTGCAGCTTTTATAACAGCAGTTCCAGTAGGACAAAGAATTGTTTAATGATTTACAGCATTTTAAATAGCAACAATATTATTTATACTAATTTTTATTTTGTGGGACATTGAAAATGCCATGTCACATCAACAACCCACATATAGATGAACCAATTATTTCCAAAATTTTATATCACTTTGTTTAAATTAAAAATAAAAAATAAAAATAGAAGTCATAAAAGCTACTTTCAGAAAGCTCACAGATTTCATCAATTTGTGTTCTGTAGATGAACAACGGTGTTACGGGTTTTGAGCGACATGAGGGTGAGTAATCAATGACAGAATTTAAATGTTTGGGTCAACTATGCCTTTGAGCGTTAGATGGGAAAAAAAAGAAACTACATGGGCATGAAAAATAATGGACACAGAGAGATGTATATTGTGCAACTGCTATTTGAACCTGCTATACAGTATTTGGTACAACACCACTCTGCTCAACCTAAATGTCTGTACAGTTTGTGTTATTTCTAAAATAAAAAATAGATAAATGACTGAAAGTTAACCCTCAGGCATCCCACAATTCAGTTACAGCTGTGTACTCGTCCATGGCTCCAGAGACCACGTGTGTGGGGGACTCAAGGTGCCTTGATGTTGACCAAAACAAATAGTTGCAGTCCAAAAAAGAACAAGAGATCTTTTCTTGGCTTACCATGTGATCAGGTCTTGCTCCAATGTGAACCCTTAGCAGCGGAGGAGTCTCTACAGTCTGCACATAAAGAAAACACAGAACAAAAAAAACGGTTACTCAGTGCCATGTAGTAATGAAGGGTCAATAAATAAATCATGTTTGGATTGTAAACATGTCAATAACTTTTCGTATTCGAAAAACAAGCAACCGTTTGTCCAAATGTAGAACATGAGATACTGATTTCATCTGATGAGAAGATCATACTGTTGGGTTTTTTAAATTAAAAACAGTCCAGTTATTCCTGTATCACAGGTTACATCAGCCTATTAACAACAATGCTTAAAAAATTATAATAACAACATTATTCAGCAGAAACAGTTTTGAAAAGCAAATACAGCAAAAATCAGTGCAAAAACAACCATTTATGTATTTGTGAGACCAAGTTTTAACACATAAGCTACAATTAGTTGTGTAAACTAGCACAATGAAAAATCATCCAAAGCTATGTTTCCACCTAATATTCATTTCTGGGATTGGTGTTCAACACTAAGTACAGGTGGAAACTGGGTTTTGTGATCACATCACAGAAAGCACATAAGAAAGACGTCAAAAATGCATGTGACCACATTGCAATTCTAATTTAAACACTATCCATTTTGAATGCATCACAATTTAGACTTGACAGCGTTACAGTGTACCTTATGAAAAATGGATATTCATTTTGAGAGTTGGTGATATCCATATTTAAACTTTAGAAACCATAATCTCTAGCTTCCACTAACTGTCCTACGTATGTACACAAGAGAGTGGCGTTTCAGTGAATGATGTAGGATGTCGGTGCAGCGTAAGCTCCGGTGAGAATATGCTAGTCTCGCAAAAACTGCACTTCTGCGTTCGTCACCGCTTTCGCCTATGTACGCAACTGTACAACAGTTAGCAGAAGCTAGAGATTATGGTTTATAAAGTTGCAAATACAGATTTTTTTTTTTTGAAAAACACATTGATTCCCTTTCCTTCATTAACATCTAGAGCTATGTGGAGTACTTTTTATGATGGATGCCATTCACAGCCATTCACTGCCATTATAAAGCTTGGAAGTGCCAGCATATTTTTTAAAATGACTTTGGTTATTCGTCTGAAAGAAGAAAGTCACATACACCTGGGATGGCGTGAGGGTAAGTAAACCATGAGACAATATTTATTTTTGGGTAAACTATCCATTTAATTCATCTTTATAGTTACTGTTTTTCATAAAAACAGGGCTCTTACAGTGCCACCGTTTCAGTCGCATTTGTGACTAAAAACTACTGCGTGCAACTATGAAAAAATATTTAGGAGCACCAGTGTGAGTGACCCGATCCACATATTTGTGTTTGCACTGAGGGAAGCTTGCGTTTTTGCAACGTTGAGTAATGTATCACAGACATATCTCACAAATCCTTTCTTAAACAAAGTGTGGAGAGAGTGTAAATAAGAGATTCCTTGTGCAGTTTAGAGAGCTTTGTTGATTATATTTGAACTTTGTGTGATTGCGATGAACTAAGATAAGTGACAGCTTTTAATGATTTTTAAGGGAGTTTGTAAATGAGATATTGATTTAATACAACAGTTAAATAACAAGAAGTTAATATTAAGTGATTTACATTGTCTGACTATAACACTATTGCCTGATTTTGCTAATTTCATTGTCAAAAATAGTTTGAAACAATTCACAAGTGAGCCGCTGCGCATCTCCATTCAAAGCAGTTTAGTTTATGAATGAACGTGCGTTTTTAAACAAATCTAGTGATTTGTCAATGATACAATTTCCCATTTATAAAGACAGTCACTTGCTTTATTTCTGAATAAATCAGCTGTTCAAACAAACCAAATGAATGAATCATTCAGTATTTAAATCAGTGACTTGCCGCTACCTACTGCCAGTTTTAGTTTCATTTTTAAAGTATAATTTCAGTTATTTAAATCATTTAATATTTCTGTACTCAAAATGTTATATTTAAAGCATTAATCTCAACATGAATTTATGAATTTGACTGCACTCATTCCACCTCTGAGCCTCTTTAAACATGAAAATACACCTACAAGCCACTTATGTGTTCTTCCGTGCCACCTCTGTAGTACAAATTAATTTTGTTAATACTGATTTCATTTTGACTGGTAACTTATTCTTATTCTACTTGTTATTTTAATTAGAAATTTTAAAAAGCATACAAAATATAAGTTTTGACATAAAAGATGGCATACTTTTACTTTTATTTTGGTAAAACCAAAATTCCCCTGTAAATCACTTTGAGGAGTCAAATATCACCTTGTAAAAGAAAAGCTAATTTTTTATCAGATTTTTTGGTTGATTAGAAAGTGCTCCTGAAATTTTGACTGTGCTCCTACATTTTTTTAGTGCTCCTAAAAAGAAAAGTAAGCATAGAACCCTAAAGAATACGCCTTTAAATGGCAGCAAAGAGAATCTAAATGTAAAAATAGCAGTGTGTTTTTGTGATCAGTGTTTGGCACTAAACACACGTGGAAATGGCGTCTACAACACTTAGTGATCTAATTGCTAAAAGCAAAGACTACAGTAGCGAAAAGTGCAAGTGACCACATCATAATTGTAGTGCTCTATCCATCTCGAATGTGTTCAGAAACATAGCAAAGCCCTTATACATTTCAGATTTCAGAAAATTCTGTCATTAATTACTCACCCTCATGTTGTTCCAAACTTACAGGACCTTCATTCATCTTCAAAACACAAATTAAGACATTTTTGATTAAATCCTAGAGCTTTCTGATTCTGCAAAGACAGCAACTACCATGTTCACAAGGCCCAGAACGATAGTTAAGGACATTTTTAAAATAGTCCATGGGACGTCAGTGGTTCAGCCGTAATGTTAGAAAGCTACGAGAATACTTTTTGTGCCTGAAGAAAATGAAAACACAGGAGCTTTGTTTTCTTTGAGCACAAAAAGTATTCTCGTAGCTTCGTAACATTCCGGTTAAACCACTAATGTCACGTGGGCTATTGTACCAATGTTGATTTCATTGATTTCATCACAAATATCTTAATTTGCATTCCAAAGATAACGTCCTATGAGTTTGGAATGACAAGAGGGTGAGTAATTAATGACAGAATTTTCAATTTTGGGTGCACTTTCCCTTTAATACCAGGTAAAAAACAGCAATGCATCCTCGCTGAGCACTGGCTGATCAAATTTCTAAAAAATACATCTATAAACCAGGTAGAAACAGGGCCTATCAGTCTTTAAACAAGCTCAGGGCCGATCAGTTTCACTGGTGAAGTACAGTATCAGACTCAAGCACTCATGGACCTTTCACAGAATGTCTGTCCAAGTCACAGTGATTCCAATTTGACTGGTCAGCCTCTACCGACCATCCAGAAATCAGTGTAAACCAGTTTCCATCACCTTGCCAGTTTTATTTATCAAGTTAACATGCTGCTACAAAGAAAACATAATCTTTCCAAATGCCAAAGCTATGACTAAAATGTTTTTTTTTTGCTTTGTTTTTTTTCCCCCTACACTACAACATTATCATCAGGTGAAAATGAATGCATCTTCTAAGCTATTTTTGCTCCAGTGCACCTAAAGCTTTCCTGGTGTTTGAATGAAAAAGTAAGTGCTGACCTGCAAATCCAAAACCAGTATTTTTGCAGAGCATGACGTGAATACATAACCTTAAGATTCTCTAAGGCTCTTCAAAACAACTTTCTAGCTTCACAGGAATGACAGAAGCAATTACTTTTGATTGATAATGTTTTTTTTTTTTTTAAACTGTCAAAAACATCCATTCACATCTCACGGCTCTTGTATTTGGGAATTGACAGGTCTGTAGCCCAAACGTATTTCTTTGTTTGCACACTTTTGCTGTCAAATGTACAGCTCGCATTCTGATTTAGTCTCAGCAGTGAATTGAAAATAGAAAAACGCCTCTGGAAAAACTTAATCATTCGAATCCGTTCCAAAAAAAATGATAATACTACTACTAAACATGTACAGAGCTCCAATAGGAATATAAAACTGTCTTTTACCCACTGGGTGGTTTCTCAAATTAAACATTGTGAAACTTAAATTTTAAACACATTTTCTCTACGAGGAACACAAGTGTCTTGGCAACATAAGACAAAGGGATCTCTCTCATTCTCATCCTGGGGGATCTGGATTGATGAGAAACACATCTAAAAGGATTCCTCTATCAAAGTCTGTTCCTGCTGCCCGTTTACAACGGCCTGGCCGATGCGTATGACAGTGTCTCCTTTTACTTTCTGGCTAGACTATCATTACAGCATATTTTACTCGCACAGCAGCATTTCACCATGGAGATGCCCTTTCCTGAACCTTGACTCTCACCCTTTTAGCGGTCCGGAGTGAGTCCGGTGAGAACGGCGGTGCAGAATGAGAGAAAGAGTTTAATTGGGTCATCTGAGACCGGCAGAAGAGACGTGTGGGACTGCTGAAGGTCAACGGAGGCAAAACACGATAAGTTTGCACATGCTAAAAACTGCTTGTCAGAGGGAAAAAGAGTCGAGGAGGCACAATGGTCGAAAGGCCGGACAGAAGTGAACAAAAGGCCACAAAAGAGAGCTGAGGACATAATTATTGCAACTAATTGGACACAACGTGAGAAATTATATATCAAAGGATGTTCGCGGCAATGAAAAACTGCAAATGATAGGTTTGGCTCATATTTAAGTGTGAATATCACCGTGCTCAAATGCATTTTATATATTAAAATTATTTAGGCATTTATTTCATCACAAATATTTCCGTCTTAAGTGTCACATGATCCTTTAGGAACCATTCCAACGTGCTAATTAAAACATTTATTATTATAAACATTAAAAAACAGTTTTTTTCTGCTTAATATTTTTACAGAAACCATAATGAGGAAGTGATCTCATCTAACAGCACGTGATGGAGATTTACGACTAATCACAGAACCGGCATTACTGCAAAGACGCGCATGATAATTGCATCCAATTTTTTGCACAGCCCTAGACGACATTAAGGATTTTTTTTGTTATCGGTATCCGCCATTTTCAAAACCGATCTGCCGACAAAATAATTTAATGTTTTTGTCAGAGCCCTTGTTATTCTTAATTTTGACATTAATTTTAATTTTTACACCAGACATATATCGATTATCAACGCCGATATTAACCAGTTTTATTGTTATCGGTATCGGTTCATTTCAAAACCAAAATCTGCCGATAAAATAATTTAAAAGAGTTTAAAGAAATTTTTCGTAAGAGTCTTTGTTATTCTCAATTTTGACATTAATTTTCATTTTTACACCACACACATATATATCAATTATCAACACCAATATTAAGCATTTCTGTTGTTATCAGTCATTTTCAAAACCGATCTGCCGATAAAATAATTTTTAAAAATTTAACAAAATTTTTTTGTCAGTGTCTGTGTTATTCTTAATTTTGTCATTAATTTTCATTTTTATACCAGACACATATATATTGATTATCAACACTGATATTAAGCATTTTTATTGTTATCTGTCATTTTCAAAACCGATCTGCCGATTAAAATAATTTAAACAAATTTTAAAGACAATTTTTGTCAGAGCTCTTATTCTTAATTTTGGCAATCATTTTCATTTTTACACCAGACATATATTATATATATTAATTATCGATGCCAATATTAAGCATTTTTATTGTTATCGGTCATTTTCAAAACCGATTTGCCGATAACATAATTTTTAAAAAAAGTAAAGAAAATTTTTGTCAGAGCTCGTTATTCTAAATTTTGACATTCATTTTCATTTTTACACCAGACATATTATCAATGCCGATATTAAGTAATTTTATTGTTATCGGTCATTTTCAAAAGTGATATGCCGAATAACAGAATTTTTAAAAAAGTAAAGAAAGTTTTTGTCAGAGCCTGTGTTATTCTTAATTTTGACATTAATTCTCATTTTTACACCAGACAAGTATATCAGTTATCAACGCTGATATTAAGCATTTTTATGGTTATCCGTATCGACCATTTCCAAAACTGATTTGCCGCTATCATAATTCAAAAGCATTTAAAGTAAGTTTTTGTCAGAGCCCTTGTTATTCTTAATTTTGACAATAATTTTCACGTTTACACCAGACATATATACATATACATATATATATATATATATATATAGGTTCAAACTATCAGTTATCAATCTGCTTTGTAATAATATGTAAAACAGTAAAGAAATTTTTGTTACAAAAACTAATTTTCAAATAAATTATCTTCATTGAACTTTCTATTTAACAAAGAACCCTAAAAAAATTATGATGGGTTTCCCCAAAAATAACATTCAACATTTAAAACATTAAAAATGTATCTTTAGCATCAAATCAGTTAATGTAAAACAACATCAGCATAAAAGTGTATAACTAAATAAAATGTTAGCATAGGCAAAACAGGCTTTATGAATCTACGACTTATAACCCTGACTTTCAGAAGCAGAATCTGTCAGTCTTTCAGCATACTTTCAGCATACTAAAGATTATTGATTTTCCATGTTATACCAACATGTAAACACTTAACTGGAAGCATGCAGCCTGTACTGACACCCCATTTCAAGCACATGCTAAAGCACTGGAGAAATACCAAGCTAAGGTCGATCTCATTCAGATGCCTTGTTTACTAGGGAACTGAGCCATTTGGATTAGCCTGAGGAAGCTGCTGGATCACGTCAAATCACGTTTATGTTTAAGGAAGCCACTCGCAGAATATATGGTTATAGCGCCAGACCATGTGTTTGTTTTCATCGGGTGCAGAAGAACGCACAAGAAGCACAGCTGCCCTAAATATAGTTTCAAGATGAAGAGATGCTGTGGACATACGTGTCAGTCCTCCTACAAGTTTAACGAAAGAGCAAGATCGTGTCAGAATAATGGCCGTTAGCCTGTGAATGAGCCATTATGGTGCAGTGATACTTGTGATACTAAAGGGGTTTTTATTTTCATAAATACACATGATGTCCAAGAAAACCCGTTTTTCACTTTCTTTTTCTCTTTTTGAGAAGCACAAGCAAGCTCTTCTAGCTATGAGTTGTAAAAAGATTTATCGTTTCTTTCTTTCTGGTAGACACTGAAAAAATAATGGTGAAACTCGACAACAGTTTCTCTTTAATCCATTTTTTTATTAATAATAATATTTCATTGTAAACTTCATAATTATAAGATTTACTGAGTAAAACATATTCTACAGGCCTCCTTACCAAACAGCTACATAATGCTGACTAATACACAGCCAATTGAAAAGTTTAGTTGAAACTTACACCAACACACTAGTCTGGAAGTTTCTAGTAACCCTGAAGGCCTCAATTTATCAGTTCAAGTATATTAAATAAATTAGGGTTGGAACTAAACTTTGTAGGAAGGCAACCTTCCAAGAGCTGAATTAGACACCCCTGGTCTTTAATCTAATTTTTGTAGTATTTTTATGTGGTTGAAGCTTTTAAGGCAAACAGTTAAAAGATGCACCTTCTTTCTCTTCAAAGAATCATCACTAAAGCACCACTTTTCAAGGGGCTCTAAATGATTCCAGCTAAGGAAGAAGGCTCTTATCTAGCGAAACGATCTGTCATTTTCTAAAAAAAATTGCAATTTATTTCCTTTTTAAGGTCAAATGCTCGTCTTGTCTAGCTCTGCGTGAACTCTATGTATTCCAGTTCAAGACAGTTAGGGTATGTCAAAAAACTTCCATCTCATTTTCTTCTCTAACTTCAAATTTGTCCTGCATCACTGTTTTACATTTTTTTCTAAAGGGCTTTTGATCTTTGCATGTTCACTTTGTAAACACTAGGTTGGTACTTCCGCAAAATGACCAATCGTTACACTCAATAAGACCTTCTTCCTTAGCTGGGGTCATTTAGAGTCCTTTGAAGCTACATTTAAACTGCATTTTGGAAGTTCAAACTCGCAGGCACCACAGAAGTCCACTATATGGCGCGAAATCCTGAAATGTTTTCCTCAAAAAACATAATTTCTTTACGACTAAAGAAAGAAAGACCTGAACATCTTGGATAACAAGGGGGTGAGTAAATTATCAGTAAATTTTTGTTCTGGAAGTGAACTTCTCCTTTAAGTAGAAAATGTGCTAAAGCATTAGTTCACTCCTGAATTTTTATTTTATTTTTTTGATAATTTACTCACCCCTATGAAATCCAATGATGTTCATGTTTTTCTTTCATCAATCAAAAAGAAATTAAGATTTTTTGGATTTTTCTCCATATAGTGGACTTCAATGGGGATTAATGGGTAGAACGTCCAAATTGCAGTCTCAATGCAGCTTCAAAGAGCTCGACACGATCCCAGCCGAGGAATAAGGGGTATTATCTAGCAAAACAATTGGTCATTTTCTAAAAAAAAAAAAAAAACCTTAATTATATACTTTTTATCCACAAACACTCATCTTGCTCGTTGAAAAGGTCACACGCGACGTAGGCGGCAGCACCGACCCAGTATTTACAAAGCAAATGTGCAAAGGTAAAAACAACAGTAGGCACGTTTCCATTACAGATTTGTGCAAAACTTTGGCGATATTTTCTACATGTCCATAAAAAAGTATTGTGAAATGACGGTGTTTCCATTATTATCCGATGCTATGCGACTGAAACTTAATTTTTTCCTCTCATGATCAAGGATTTTGGCTATATTTAATCGAAAGAGGTGTATGTGTGTACATTTGTGGTGCGGCTGGAATAAATATAAGCATTGATTAGAGTGGTCACGATCAGCTCCGGTGTTGGAGCCATAGCGTGCCGCAGATGTGTGCAGTAAACAGTCTAAACATTAATAGCAGGGAAAGCCCCTTACACTTGAGAGTGGCCACACATGAAGTGTTTCTTAGAGGTTATAGAGCCTTATGATTTCCGCGAACGGAAACGCAGAATCCAGTCATAAAAACGGAATTTACTGAATAACGCGGAATGTCACAGAATTTGTCAAAGTTTGAATGAACTAATCAAAAGTAGGTCATTACACTTAAATCAAACCGCCATACGGACTAGTATCTGTAAATATTATGCCTCAAAAATACTATTTAAATGTAAATCCTGCATGTTCTGCGTGTCTCTGTTTTAATGAATAGAGCAGACGAGCGGTTTTGTTTACTACACACACTGAAGCACGCGTGACGCTCACTGTGATTTCAGCATTTGACCGTTCCATTTTAGGAAAACTAGCGTCATATCATATACACACAGAAATGTAAAGGTAGACACAGCAACCCATCAAAATAAAAGTCCGGTTTAACTTGAAGACATTGTGCCAGAAATATATTATTACTATTACTACTACTACTACTACTACTAAAATGAAACAAACATTATTTTTTAGGGTATAATCACACAACATTTCTTCCATGTTTTAATTTTAATAGTAAATTCCCCTTTGTTTGCCAAAAAAAAGTTTGCTTAATATTCAATAATAATATAAATAAATAATATAAAAAGATAAATGAACTTAATGTTTTATGCCTTCATTTGATAACCAGAACATTTTAAAATGCACAACACAGTATTTCTGAGGGTAAAACATACTTTTCATAAGGCTATTTTAAGAATAAAATTGAATAAATTAAGTATGCCTTCAAATAATTAGACATGCTAAAACACAGAATTTGAACAATAAAACAGGGTGAGAAAAAATAAAATATTTCAGTGCCCTAAACATGTCATTTTTGTTAAACCTTTATTAAATTGATGTGAAATTGTATGTTTCATGATTTTAATTATTTAGACACGCTCTTTGATTAATACCATTTAATTTACCATTAAAAAAAAAAAGAGTTGAGAAAAATTTAAAATGGAAAAAAATGGAATTCGTAAAAAAAATAAAACAGATTTCATAAGGTTATAGTATGTTAAAGAATGTCCATATGACTTTTTACACACACCATGTGACCTGAAAATGTGAAAAAAAAAAGGTTTCCATGGCAGTTTTGCGAAATATTTCTTTTTTGAATTGCATGAAAAACCACCTCATGCGAGTATAAAAACTTGTTTTTGCACATATTTTTAATTCACAATTTCAATTTGCACAATTTATAGGGTGGTGGAAACGCAACTATTGTTGGACAATTTTGAAGGAGCAGAAAATAAGATTTAAAAAAATTGAACCGATGTTCACAAACAAAGAACTAACCACGTGTGACCTTTACAACGTGATTACATAATGCATGAAGTCCAGCTAGATCAGTACAAGAATTTGTGGTTAAAAAGTATATAAAATGTAATTTTTTTTTTAGAAAATGACCAATTATTTTGCTAGATAAGGCCCTTATTCCTCGGCTTGGATCGTGTAGAGCCCTTTGAAGCTGCACTGACACTGCAGTTTGGACCTTCAACCTGCTGATCCCCATTGAAATCCACTATAAATCTTGGATGACATGAAGGTGAGTAAATTATCAGGAAGTTTTAATTCCAGAATTAAATAATCCTTTAAACATACACTTGTACAGTGTAAGTCTCACTACGGACCACAGACTTTCTTTTTTGCCTAAAACATTTCTCCAGTATGACCGCACTTTTACTACATTAACCACAAATACTATTTCACAATGTCAAAAATTGAAAACACGCTGAACCTTAAAAGATCCGACACCATGCTTTCTAGCCTTCAGCAAAAATATAATTCCTCCGTCCTGATGCCACGTGACTGATGTGCTTGGCCCTTTTACACAGAACAGATACTGTGATCTTAGCTTAGTAAGACGAGGTTTCCCATTCCCTGCACTGAGTGCAAATACCCTATTATATAGCCTGGCCTTCTTTGTCCAAGCATTGGTCTAATGGACAAAAGTAATTAGGCTAAGTGACAGGGGTCCTTCTTCACAATTGTTAAATGCATATTATCCGCAAGTCCAAAAAGATAGTGGTCTAGACAACATAGCTATCCGACAGATAATGGTCTAGCCAAAATGAGCGATCTATTGAAAGGAATATCTAGACAGTGGCAAACCGACATAAAAAAAAAAAACATTTCAAATATGAAGCACACAGATAATAAGCCATTTCTATCTATCCATCTGTGTGTGCGTATGTGTGTGTGTGTGTGTCAGAAAATGATCTTCCTCCATAATGTTTACTGATAAAACCTAGCATGATAAAAACACATGCAGATACTGCATTACTGAGGTTGTATCAGATGAAATCTCTGAGGAAAAGGCTGGGTTGCACATTAAGGGATTTCAACAAATTACAGAGCTGTTAGCAATGTCTGAGCCTACTGGACTGAAATGCTAGTATTTAAAAAGCCTCTAGCAAAAACGTTGAACCCTCAACCTACATTTGTTTCTCGCTCCGCTTATGTATTGTTGATGCAGTAATATCAATAACTTTAGCACCACATATTGAACATTACATCAAACCAATATAAGCTGTTCAGGAGCGCCACTTTTTTGGCCATAATACGTATCCATAATAATTCTGTATGAGGCAATACAATAAGACTTATATTACAGAAACTTATTGTTTTATTTTATTTTTTTATTTTTTCTGCATTCCTTTTTTTCTAGACTCTGTTTTAATGATTAAATTTAAAAATATATTTATAATTAATTGAAATCATGAAACTTGAACAACATGAAACTACACAACCTAACAGCAATTTTAACAAAAAAGTTTAACAAAGATTACATTTTTAAGGCCCTATGAAATCCGTTTTATTTTTAGCTAATTGTGTTTTACATTGATTTTCTGGATTCTATTTTAATGGTTTCATTCAATTTTAATAAAAGTATTTAATTTTATAAAATGTATTTTTTTTTTTTTCCTGAAACACTGGGTTTTACATTTTTATGATAAATAAATTCTGGTAAATATTTCCTTCTGGTAAATATTCCTTAATAGAATGATGTTTTATAATAATTTTTATTATGAGTAGCACTATTATTACATTTAGTAATATTTTGTTCGGTCACATTTTCAAGTTAAACAAAAATTTAATTTTAACGGGTAGCTATGAAGACCTTTAAATTTCTGTTTGTATATGATATTTAGATAGTATTGCTCATAAGAAACAGTAAAATTCCCATGAAGTGACTCTCTGAGCAGTTCATGTACTCAAATTTTGAGGTGGCTGAGGCTGAAAACACAGAGCGTCGCATACTTCAGTATGTGTAGTAAACGAAACTGTGTGTCTGCACTATTCAATCACACAGAGACTAGCAGAACCTGCAGGATTCATATTTAAACAGTATTTTTTGCAGCTTAATATTCACAGACACTAGTCTATATCATGTTTTGATTTAAGTGTACTGACCTACTTTTGATTTATTCATCCAAAATTCAACCAATTCCATGACATTCCACGTTATACAGTAAATTCTATTTTAATGGCTAGTTTCTGTGATTCCGTCCACGTTTTCTGCAGAGCAGAAATCATATGGCCCTAGAAAAGGTGTACAATTTGCTCCATTTTTTAACAAAAAAAAATATTATATTTGAAATATAAAGCTGTCTGTGAGATACAAATTTACCTGACCTCCTCAGAAAATAGTCCCATGCAACTAACGCTCTGGAGTAGATTTGAGTTTTTATAAATACATTTAGCTACTGTTTTATAAAGTACACTCAGAGTGATTGCTTTTCACTATCTTCTATACTCTATTCCACGCTGCTCATGAGAATTGACAAACGCATCAATAACTCTAAACCTGAACCAGAGAGATTAATTAACCACCTTGATCCAATTCCTTTCTGACAAAATGCATTAGAAAATCCTCAATGCAAAGAACCCATGAGGTGAATGCATTCAGAAGAAAAAGATAACATCAACCAATGACCCTCCACCGTCCAGACTCGCCAACAAAACAAGATGCATTGAGTCCCACGAATTCGATTCGTCTCAGACTCATGGGAGCGCGTCAATGCACAGGAAGACACTTCCAGGATCTCCGCCCCCAACTCTGGTAACAACGCAGAGCTCCTTTCAGGGTATTGCACTGTTCTATTAGCTTGTGCTAGGTTTGCCATCCAATTTAATAGGAATGCCACTTTTGATTTGCAGCTTGCTGGCAGAGTTTCAAACTTGAACTTTATAGCATATTCATTCCCTGGATGCCATCCTTGAAGTTTAAAAGCAAATGTGAGGTTTCAAATAGAATTTGTGAAGTTTCTTTGCAGCATCAGCAAAATATTTAATCTCACAGAGCACAGCAATCAAGACAAGTTAGAAATTATATATGGGGGAAAAAAAAAAGTCTCCCTGAGTTAATGGAACTAGCACCTCAGACCACATCTGAGCAGACTCCAGGCACTTCTGTATTACTTGAATGCATGCATGAACACACATGCCAGACACACTAAAAATAGAAATGTGTGTCGACCGCCGAACTTCCACAATCTACATTTGATAAAGACATGTATGGGTCTGGTTTACTTACGCTTTAAGGCAAAACTGTGCTCACAGGGCTCGAAATTAACTTTTTTACTTGGTAGCAAAAAAATGTAGGAGCACCACAACTGCCAATTGAGCAGAACAGCCAGCACTGGGCCCGGCATTTCTTTTTAGTAATGCACCGATCTTGATTCTTCATGGCCGATTCTGATTGCCGATGTTTTTACAAGCAAATGGGCTGATTCTGAAAGCCTTTTTAAAATATTTATTTTACACCTTAAGCAAGGGACAAGAATGAATAAAAATATGAGTACATAAATCAGATGTTTATTTTCTCTATTACATGTAGAGCCATTTGAATTAGAGGCAACCACTGCATTTTTAAACAATCTACAGTACAAATAACAAAAAATAAACGACACAGTTCTTTCTTAGTCGTATTAAGTGCAAAAAATAAATGCAGCCATAATAAAAGTAGGCTAGTCTCTCAAAATTTAAAGTGCAAATAGAGACCCAATTTTTCAAGCATGACACAGAGCTATAGACAACTACACAACCTATTATAGGCTACAGCCTAGATATGCTATGTAGCCCAATTCGCGCACATTGGGGAGTCGCTCTCTACGTGGGGTATTAAAATAGCTATTAAAGGCGCGTGCGCGTTTTGGCGCGAAACTCTCGGCGGTGCTGAGCGTGCATTTTACAATAAAAGACATTAATTTAACAAAACAATTTGAAAGTGGGGGGACACAATCGGGATTTTGAAAAGTGTGTCCCCAGTGGAAATTACGCGCCTGCGTGAGTTATGATTTGATGTGAATGTATGCCACGTTGTACAGTATATTGAGACGGAGGCACCAGAATTGCGTCTGACAGAATGTGCGCTGTAGCACGAAATATAGTATATTTCTTCAAAAGCAGATTGTGGAGACATTTTAATTGTCCACAGTAAGTTTCAGCGGAGCGCAGTGTCAGTGACAGGGAGTGATTGACGGCTAATATCTAAAATCTGCATTACAGTTAAGAATGTAAAGATCAAGTTTAATTAGTTATGTAATGTTGGAGAGAACGGCAAACCTGACACTGTATCAGCTCACAGCAGTCTGGGCAGTAGTTAGGCTAGCGAAAGTTTTGTAAAGAAATGAAAACAAGTCGCACCACAACAATTTCTGGCACTCGCACAAATGCTTCCAAATATATTTTGAGGTCGCACAGATTAAATTTTGGGAGCATATGCGACCAAAACGGTCGCAATTTCGAGCCCTGGCTCAGAAGAGTCTGTGACGGGTGTAAGAATGCAAGGCTGCGTGTTTATATCAAATTACTTGTCTGTGAAAGCTCAGTAAGAAACATAATATCTAGAAGACATCTTAACATATGGACCTTTTTCACAATCCTCAGAAGCAGAAGCCGTTATAGTCGGGTAAGTTTCTATAGTGGTGAATGGAAACTACAACACATATTGTGTTTGCATTCACATTTGCTCCAACAGCAAGTGAATGAATCCACAATAGCATTCCTATGACTTTCCAAATAATATCAAAAGATGGATTACAGCGTCAGAAAAGAGAAAGCTGTCAAATTTGCCATCACTCCCTCAGCCGCCGGGACAGAAATACTCAAACAGCAGTGTTTAAAGCATTAGTTAAATTCCAGAATAAACGATCAGTTAATACTTTTAACCACAAATGCTCATCTTGCACTAGCCTGATCTCACAAATTGCATAATCAAGCCTTTTGAAGCTGCATTTAAACTGCATTTTGGAAGTTCAAACTCACAGGCACCACTGAAGTCCACTAACTAATATGGAGATAATTCCTGAAATGTTTTCCTCAAAAAACATAATTGTTTTACGACTCAAGAAAGAAAGACATGAACATCTTGGATGACAAGGGGGTGAGTAAATTATCTGTAAATTTTTCAACTTCTCCTTTAAAGGCAATAAGTAAAGACAAACTATAATTGAGCAATACAGCTAAAAATAATCTTTGTATTTTGCAGCATTTGGATAATATTCTATATTAGTGTTTCATAAATGTATTGTCAACATCCTTATCAGCCCATAAGAATAAAGGCCTGTTCATACCAACATGTTCAGCATGAAAATTTGGTACTATTTCCACATTTGATTTGCCTGTTATGACCAATGCATAAAAACGGCAGACAGACGGTCGCATATGCTCCCGGAATTTAATCTGCACGACCTCAAAATATATTTGGGAGCATTTCTGCGAGTGCGAGTAATTGTTGTGGTGCGACTGGTTTTCATTTCTTTACAAAACCTTCGCTAATATACTGCACAGTATATGACTGCTGTGAGCTGATACAGTGAGCCATTCTATCCAACATTAGTTTACATAACCAATTAAACTTCATCTTTACATTCTTAGCTTTAATGCAGATTTTAGATATTAGCCGTCAATCACTCACATTGCGCTCTGTTGGAACTCGGAACCGGCCAGTTTTTGCTCCAACTGTTTTCTTTCAACCAATCTCTGTTCCGGATTTGCACTGCATTGCAATTAGGGGTGTGCGATATGAACATTTTTAATTCTTGACGATTAAAACATCCGTACAATCTGCTATTATTGAAGAAATAAAATAGACCTATCGTGCTACAGCGCACATTCTATCAGTTGCAGTTCTGGCGCCTCCGTCTCACGCGACATACATTTGCACCAAACGTTTACTTAACAGCAAAATTCCACTCACTAAACACTGCACTTATTTGCAATCACACAAGTACATTATTTGCATGTGCTTTAAGCCTTGCTGGTTAAACATTTAATTCGCGTGTTGTTCTGACATGCGCTTACATTTGAAGCATGCACACTCAAAAAATAAACAAATAAATAA
The DNA here is from genome assembly GCA_012976165.1 of Labeo catla. Classification (NCBI taxonomy): domain Eukaryota; kingdom Metazoa; phylum Chordata; class Actinopteri; order Cypriniformes; family Cyprinidae; genus Labeo; species Labeo catla. The sequence goes on along the minus strand of VONZ01000090.1, from coordinate 1,611,704 downwards.
ATAAATATGCCCGTCAAACAGCACCTGATTACTGGAGTAAGTTATCTTTCATGTGTGGTTTGGCCCAGGTGTTTTATGTAGCATAATTTCACAGAGCTAAAGTCTGTCAGACTTTATCTGTTTTTGCTGCAGATACTGAAATTATAATCTAATTTTAATCAGCTCATGCATGCGACATCTTCGTGTGAATTAAGTTTAAAAATGCAGTGGTTGCCTCTAATTTAAATGGCTACAGAGAGTTTGACCTGTAATAGAGAAAATAAACATCTTGTTCATGTACTCATATTTTCATTCTTTCTTGTCTCTTTCTTTAAGGCAATAAATAATTATATAAAAAAGGCTTTCAAAATCAGCCCATTTGTTTGTAAAGCATCGGTGATCAGAATTGGCCATGAACAATCAAGATCAATGCATTACTAAAACAAAGTGTGTGGTAAAGAATTCAAGATCAGTGAAGCCATTAATCATCAAGAGTTTGCTGGCCATTCCTCTCAATTGGCAGTTGTGGTGCTCCTTAATATTGATTGAGTGCTCCTAAATTTTATTTGGTGCTCTTAACTTTTTGAACTTGGGAGCACCAGTGCTACCAAGCAAAAAAGTTAATTTCGAGCCCTGTGTGGTGCTTACTGAAGAACATAAATACCCTGGTTACCCTAGTATACAGAGCAGCGCTCACCAGCTTTTCATTTGTAAAACCAGGCGCATTAACAACAGTCTTCAATGTAAGTAAATTACTCGTATATCCAACTAAATTTCCATGCTAGGCGAACAAGTCATGTCTTTCGTTAGCCATTGGCTAATAAGTAGTTAGATTTCACTTCCATGTCTTTCTTTTTCAGACGAAAAGAAATTAAGGTTTTTGAGGAAAACATTTCAGGATTTATCTCCATATAGTGGACTTCAAAGGGGATCAGTTGCAAACTGCAGTTTTAATGCAGCTTCAAAGGGCTCTACACAATCCCAGCCAAGGAATAAGGGTTTAGCGAAACGCTCGTAATTGTAAAAAATATATAAATAAGAAAGTATATACTTTTTAATCACAAATGCTTGACTTGCACTAGCTCTGCATCCACAACTTCACGTATTACGTAATCACTTTAGAAAGGTCATACGCAGTTAGTTCTCCATCTGTGTACTTCGATTTAAAAAGGTAAGGCAGTGCAAAAAACTCTCATTTTCTCCTCCAACTTCAAAATTGTTCGACATTGTTGTTTTACCTGTTTTTTGTAAAGCCCGTTTGACTTTCTTTGTAATACGAGCATTTGTGGTTAAAAAGCATATCAATTTTTAGATTTTAAAAAAAAGGCAGTTTTTTTTTTTTTTTCCGCTAGATAAGAACCCTTTGAAGCTGTATTAAACCTGCAATTTGGGCCTTCAACCTGTTGATCCCCACTGAAGTCCACTATATGGAGAAAAATCCTGGAATGTTTTCCTCTAAAACCTTAATTTCTTTTTGACTGAGGAATGAAAAACATCTCAGGAAATGTAATTCTGGAATGAACTCCTTTGTAATCCTTTAGGTAGACAAAAACTTTGTAAAACATGTTTTATAGTCATTTATAGTCTATTCCTTATTTTCATCCATGTTAAATTCACTGCTACAAATAGTCTGCTGTAAATAAAGTGTGACAAAACAGTCACAGACCCAGAAAGAACATCACAATCATCACTTTTAATTGTGTTTAGTTGTGTTTAAAGGACAAGGTCACAGATTTTCACCCATGTGTACACACACACACACACATATATATATATATATATATATAGCTGTATATATAGTCGTTCTGCACAGACAGCCAAATATTGCCACTTGATAATTTGCCCTTTAAGTGGCAGCTGAGTCATTATCACCACAACTCAACAGCAGACTCAAATGTGAAATACAGTGAAAAACTAGTTTAAATAATCAAGGCATGTTTTCCACAGTTTAATCACCAATTCATTGTTTTCATTTGTGTAAATGTTTTAACAATGATTATGTGAAACTATAGTGCTCAACATTTAAAGTGGATCAAAGCCTTTCAAAGTTGTCTTAAAACCGAAACAATACCCGTTCTTGTATTAGAACAACTATTTGATCCACTTCAGTAATGCATACCTATATTCTGACTAAAACTTTTATAACAGTTCCATTGACAATTCATTTTAGCCACAACTGCCAAATTTGTTCACTTCAACAATAAGCTGCGAACAAATTTAATTTAGTTTAAAATTGAATCACTAAAATAAGACATTCTAAACTGACTCATGGAAATAAACTCAACTTGCCAACTGTAACGTCATTTGTTCTTTAAATTCAGAGTTATTAAAACACAAGATGTGAGGTAAGAGGGGATCACAAAATTAGTCTAATGGCACTTAATGATCTAATAAAAATACGTTAAAATCATTATGTTTACTATTCTTTAATATTCTGTGCCTGAACCCTCAAAGTATTACACTCTATGCCAATGAAAACTGTTCTAAAATGCTGCATATTTTACAGAAAGCTGTTAAATATTCACAAATTGCCACCAAAGTCACGTAAGGTGAACTGTACTGTTAGTTTTCTGATAAAACTCTCTGCCTTTCCTTAATTCTCAAACAACATGTGCCCTTTATACTAGGAAGAGCACTTGGGCCGGCTGCAAATTTACATGTTGAACTTGACCTTCAGGTCACACACAACAAAAGTATGCAACCGCGTGGGTGGGGGGAGGGGTGCTACAGAGGTTTCATTAGTCTGTCAGAGAGCAGGAAGAGACAAATGAACAGCTAAAGCACGGGTCACAAATACGCCCATCCCCCAAACACCACCACACTCGAGCCCGAGTTTCAGCTCTCGCTCGTTTATATAACCTTTAATCTGGCAAATAAAACATGATGTGATATATGACTACCTCACAGAGCTGTCTGAAGAATGGTAAACACACGGTAAAATATGTGCATGTTGCATAACAGTTATCTTTCCTGAAATGCTATATTGGGTCATGCTTAATAAGAATGCTAAAGAGGTACCACACCGCCCGAACGATGAGTAATAAGGCGGCCGTTAATTCCACTAAAGAAATAATCTGAGAAACAGAGAAACGTTAAAAGAAAATGAGTGACCTGTGTTACTCGTTGGCAAAGAAAAGGGGAAGTAGCTTTCTGAAATTTTACTTCCACTTACGGTCGTATCTGTGTTTTACAGAACCTGAGTCAACATAGACAAAACGTAAACAGCCAGAGGTCAGACAACATAATGAGACGAGATTCATTACTGCGGATCACATTGTAGTTCACTAAAACCACGTCTGAAAGCCCGTGGCTGCTTTACTACCCCATATTTGTGCTAGTTAATAAATGAGTCATCATTTTAGAGTTCCTAAACAGTTTACAACCTTGACTGATATTTATAATTACTTTTTAAGTAATTTTAGGAAGTTGCGGTACCACTAGTGTCAACAGTCGCATAAATAATGAGTCCGAAAAGGTTTCCCGTCTTTGACTGTCATACGCACTGAAAGTTCCACCCAAAACTTACACCACGCTTTTGCCATTTCCATCTCGTCTAAAGCACCTCTTGAAAAGCATTCTATGAATATATTATTCATATGCAATTTGGACGGTCAAGGGCTTTTCACACCCATGTGTCATTAATTACATTTATACTTCAGACTGTATACCCTCCTTAACCTGAATTTTGTCCCCGACGCTGCAGTGTGCTATTTTTTATGCTTTCATAACACCCCAAAACTATGTATAACAGCACATTTGAACTCGCTGTAACTGATATCTAAATTTAGTCAGCTAGCAGTTTCTGGGAATCATTCACAGAGGGAAGGAAGCTGACCACGGTGAAGTCAATCACACCAGGGACCATCCCGCACGTCTATAGCGGGATGCCTCTTCCCCTCCCCCACCACACACACACACACACACACACACACACACACAGATCCACAACATGAGCAATGATAACCCAGATAGACGAGGTGCTGAAAAAGGCTTCATCAGATTAGGTGTCAAATTGCACATAAGCCGCACTTAATTCAAAGGCGATGGCATTTTTTGTATGCTAAAATACTTCCTTCTATACAAGCTTCATAATCGTATTGCAAGTACACCATTCGATGGCTGAAGTTTCTGTTTGTTCTAACAATGAGAGATATAGCTGTCAAACGATTAATTGCATCCAAAATAAAAGTTACTGTACTGAGTACTGTATACATTTAGACATATATTTGTAAAAATATTTGGCTACATATATTTATATTTATCTATAATTTAAATTATCTATACACATACAAGTATAAAACATGTTTTCTTAAACACATGAATGTGTGCATTTATATATACATAAAAAATATACACAGTACACACACATATTATGTAAACAAACTTTTGTTTTGAATGCGATTAATCGCAATTAATCCTTTGACAGCCCTAATGAGAGATTGGGGTAATATTCAGAAACCTGTTTGGAAACAGTCATTTTTGCATAAATGTACACTAAATATTGTTCACATATTTTCAAACATAACTAGCTGAAGAGACAGTTCACCTAAAAAAATTAAAATTCTATTAAAGGAGAAGTCCACTTCCAGAACAACAATTTACAGATAATGTACTCACCCCAAAAAAACAGTTCAGGCAGAGCGAGACAAGTCAAGCGTTTGGCATTAAAAAGTATATAAATTGTATTATTTTTATGAAAATAACCGATCGTTTCACTAGATAAGACCTTTTTTCCGCGGCTGGGATCGTTTTGGGATCATTTGAAGCCACATTTAAACTACATTTTGGAAGTTCAAAATTAGGGGCACCATATCAGTCCATTATATGGAGAAAAATCCTGAAATGTTTCCCCTCAAAAAACCTCTTTACGGGTGAAGAAAGAAAGACATGAACACCTTGGATGACAAGGAGTGAGTACATTATCTGTCAGTTTTTGTTCTGGAAGTGGAGTTCTCTTTTAATTACTCGCCCTCAATTACTCAAAACTGTAAGACCTTTGTTCATCTTCAAAACACAAATTAAGATCCGAGAGCTTTCTGTCGGCGCCAATAGCCTTGTGGTTGGTGCACTGACAGAGCACAACTATGCTCACGGTGACCCGAGTTCGAATCCCGTCTCGAGGTCCTTTGCCCGCTTGAACTGAGGCACCAAAGTGATCACGCCTGCTATTTATTGTTTGATTTTGGCATAATTTTAAAGCTGATACTTTGTTTATGAAAACGTAACAAAGCACGAGCTGCCAAACGAGGTACGGTTGATACTTTGTTTATTAAAAAGTAACGCACAAAGCTTACTGCGATAACTACAGCAAGTGCGCTACAAATAGGCTAATACGAAGTTATTGTGAAATTAACAGAACACAGCATATAGAATAAGATCACTGGATCACGAATGATTCATGTGAACATAGACGGATATATGTAGATCGGGAGGCGCATTCCCTTCACTAACAAACGTAATCCACTGCATCTTCAGCAGCTCAGATGTCAGGAGTTAATGACGACCACTTCACCATCATTATTACATCCAGCAACACAACACCTCAATCGTTCAATTCTTGTCTAACTTACATCCCTGCTCCAGCATCAAAACATGGAGGTTGGACTGTTACAACTGATCTGAGGTAAGACGCTCATGTCAATCAACTATCATGGGAGCGGCCTCTGTGGGTGTGACGCAACAACAACAGGCATCGGAGAATGGCTCGATTTGAAAAAGGGAATATTATTTTTACAGATTAATTAAAAACCACTGCATGGATTTTTACCATTATAGTGTAGATGTGTACATACACTGCCAACACACATTAATGTTCAAACAGCATGTAAAAGTAAACTTAGCATCCGATGACCCCTTTAAAACTGAAAACAAAACCCTTTTTTATCGAAACGTTTTGGTGGTTTTACTAAAATCCCCCCTGTCGGTTTTTCACCAACCGCAAATGAAGTATGAAAAACCATCCACTACCAACAGACAACTCGACTTTAAACACCAGGTCAGATTTTTTGTATGCATGTAATACCAAAATGCCATACTATTTTGCTACTAAATACCCATTTTGTTACCATTCCAAAAATTGTTTACATTCTATAGCATCTACTTTAATTTTAACACAAAAACAGACAGCCATTCTAGTGTCTACAAGATTGGGGGAGGGGAGCGCGAGTCACTTTGTACAAAATCAAGCTATTATGTTACTAGATATTACAAACTGGCATTTATAATATTATTTCACTGCTTTAGGTTATTCTTCTAGTTATTCACCTACACCCTAATGAATCAAAAGTCTTGCATATTCCCAGAAAATAGCTTACTTCTGTGTTAAAAAAAACAAGGTGGAGATACTGATACAGCGTGTGCAGTACAGTGTTACTTCAAACACAGCATGTGATTGATGGACTTGATAGCGGGCCACCAACCATATAATTCACCAATCGTTCAAGAAACAGACCTGAGAGTCATTTTAACTTCACTTGAACTCAACTCCATGTTAACTAACCAAACCGTCAACACTACGGCATGCCCCAGAACAAATGCACATAGAAAGCAAATAAACAATGCCAAAATGAGTTTACTAGCTGCCCTCCATATCTGACATAATCACCGTGTGCAAAAAAGTTCTAATTGCTGCTTTACGAGTTGGACGAATTAAACAGCCACTTTACATATCAATTACAGTATTATACTATATCGAATTGCATAACTAGACAACAGTTACAGTTCGCAGCGGTGTTCCTCAACGACCTTGCAGAAAATAACACAGGCCTTGTTCAAGAAAGCACAGACCATGGCAGGCATTTTCAAGCTTACACCACCATCTGCCCATCTCATCTCAACCTTGAGGCTCAAGAGAAACGAGGTCAACGACACCGCACCGCAACAGAGCACAGACGCAAACGTCACGTTTCAACACGTCGGCTGGACCGATGGAGGAAAGAGGGGGAGGAAAAAAAGAGGGAAAAAAGCGCAATAGATCAGATCTGTCTGTCCCATCCCCCACATCTTGCTTCAATCCACTCTCAGGCACAAGTTACATAACCGTGCCACTCTTCCACTTAGAGAGACGCAGATTTCAAACAAAGACTGAGAGACTCAAAATCATCTACTCGTAGAATCTAAAACAGACTGTGTTTATAATTTCAAACACTTTATTTGTATTTTTACAGCAGGCCTAATTTTGAAGGGGGTTGTGTTTAAATGAGCTAGGTCAACCTAACCCCAGTAGTAAATGACTTTAAGGGTTGGTGATCTAAATAGGTTACATGTGAGCCATTACAATGGGAGTTTCCCAACACACATGGCCTTCAGATTACACACACACACATACGCACGCACATTACAGTGCTCCCCACCCCCACCGTAGACTAAACACTGTGATCCTAATATCTCACACACACACATACACATACACATACACATACATCTTATATAGATCATCATTTTACACTTGAAATAAAACCATAAGACTCTGAAGTACAAAATAAGCCACAAGTTGTAGCTTGTCTTGGTCAAATGTAATCACATGCATTGCAGGATTTGACAACGACAGCGTATATCAATATGCATACTAAGAAATATCACTTTACATGTGAACAATTATAAATTCATGATCCTGTCATTCAACACACACTCTTGTTTGTCCAAACACTGAATGTGAGTTAAGCTCCCCTCCCCCACTCTCATAGAGTTAGTGCATTGCCCACAACACTGTCATGTGCTTGTGCTGATCTTCATGTACAGTCTTATTATAAACATTGATTATTAATACAGTAATGTTATATTCACCTATCTGAAGAACAAAAGAGTGTGATTCACCTATAAACACAAGTGTTTTTAATAGGTGCATTATTTATATAGAATAACATAAGAGTATTTATATGAGAAGATCAATTTGAGTAGATTTTATAGTGTGTATTACAATGAATGTTAAAACTAAACTGTCTTATATTCAAATACACCAATAACTAATAAAACATCACATGCAAAGAAGTCAATTCAGTGCACTATTTACTTAAAAACACTGTTAGCATTAGAGACTAAGGTTTTGTTGAAATTATGTTTTGTACACATCTAAACTACTAAACAATCTGAAGTGGTGCTGCATTTACGCGCACACACACACTCACTCAAACACATACACACACTCTCTGCTGCCCATCCCCCACCCAGCCAGATCATCCAAAAGAAATGCCCTTGCCAAATTATAAATCGCTATATATTATTATTAAAAACACACAAAGCTACATAAACACACACACGCTGCTATATTATCGATATATAGAGAAAAATGAAGAAAACACTCACTTTAATACCCGGATGAGCGCGAGGGCTGCCTTTCACTGCTTGTGTGGAATTTCCTCCTCCTCGACTATTTTGTCAAATAGTGCTCAAACAAAGCGTTATAAAGCTGCTTTGAGGCGGCAGATCGTCAGATAAATTCCCAAACAAGAGTCCGGTCCCGTTCGCATCGGCGTGGAGCGGAATAAAACCGTTTAAAAATAGATTTAAGAGCGATTGAGGTACATTGTGGGGCTGTTTGCTAGTGGAGAAAGAGCCAAACGGTTCAGGAGCAGCCAACGGCTTCAGACACTCAAACACTGGAGAGGTGACCTTCCAGGCGAAAATGGGGGAGGCCTGGGCGGTTGTCTCTGCAGCTTTGTTGAAACTGAAGGAGGAATATCGCAATAACATGCCTGCTCCTTCCATCTCAGGCGGCATTTTACACTAAACTGCGGCAGAGGCGTATAATTTAAGCGAGTTTTATCACGTTTGACACATAAATAGAGAGATTTGAATATTTGTAAAATGCTAAACATTATATGATAGGTTAAGATTGATCTTTATAACGTCATAAATGTTGATTATTGTTTAGTGAAAGAAGCGCAACAGTGATAAATGTAATTGTTTATATTTTTAATAAAACACTACCTTCTTTTAACACAGAAGTAAGCCTATGGGCGAGACTTCCGGTTTATTAGCCGCTACCAGAAGAATAACAACGTGCAGTAAACGTAAAACTGTTTGCACTACAAACCAGTGAGTTAATAATTAAGATAATACATTAAAATAATATGGTAAGACACACCAATCTGCATTATCAAGCAGCAAAACAAGCTGTTTTGTACACGATGAAACCAGAAGCCAGACCCATAAAATTCACAAATGGCCGCATCCATTCTTACAGGAAGTAAAAGTTGGATATGTTATTGATATTTTGTGTTATTGGTTTTTCATACAGCCTAATAATTTAGTTAAATATTGTATTATTTTATTCCATCTTAATGTGTTATTTTGATAGTCATATTTTCATGTATGTTTGTTAGAATTACATTTGGAATTACTATAATTATTGTTTTGTAAAAATAACACTTTCTGTTAACGTAAAAATACAGCAGTTACATATAGAAATATTATCAATGAAACATATGACAAGAAAAGTATTCATTTCCAAATATCAATACTAAAAATGATCCTTTTCTTCGCTATGGTAAAAGGTTATGGGTCATCTCAACTTTGTAAGTTGGATATCAAAATTATCTTTAAGAATTTTAAATCATTCCCAGCACGCGCACAGTGTCATAAGACGTTGTTATTTGGTTAAATTCCAGTTGCGACGTCGGGTGACCAAAACTGTCAATTTAACGTCAGATGTCAACATTAATATTTTTTCCAATAACGATATAAGCTGACGTTGATATTTAGTTGCTTTTAGGCTGTGTAACCAAATTCCAACGTCAAATTGACGTCAAATACTGATGTCAACCCGATTTTCATTTTTTAACCAAAATGCAATGTCAACCTGATGCTATATTGACGTCTGGTACCTTTCTTTATTTTGTAAGTATTTTCCAGCACGCGCAAAGCGTCATGAGACGTTATTAGGTTAAATTCCAATTGCGACGTCAGGTGACCAAAATTCAGCGTCAATTCAACGTCAAATGTCAACATTAATATTTTTCCAATAACGACATCAGCTGACGTTGATATTTTGTTGCTTTTAGGCTGTGTAACCAAAATTTAACGCTAAGTCAACATGAAATTGACGTCAAATACTGATATCAACCCGATTTTCATTTTTTAACCAAAATGCAAAGTCAACCTGATGTTATATTGACGTCTGGTACCTTTCTTTATTTCTTAAGTATTTTCCAGCTCGTCAACATTAATATGATTTCCAATAACGACATCAGCTGACGTTAATATTTTGTTGCTTTTAGACTGTGTAACTAAAATCCAACGTTCAATTTTTTACCAAAATGCAAAGTCAACCTGATGTTATATTGACGTCTGGTACTATTCTTTATTTCTTAATTATTTTCCATACATAATTATGTCTTGAGGGGGCGATCTTGAATTTATGATCATGTCGCTAACATGTGAAGCCAGCATTATGGTGTGTTTTTAACATAATTGTGTGCTTGAAATAAAATAATATTATTATTTTTTTTTTTATTTCAGAGTAAATACAAAAGCCAACAGTATAAATGATACCGAAGCAATAATAATACCAAAATAATACCAAAATTTCACAGTAATTTAAAAAAACAGCAGTTTAAATAATACCAAAGCAATATATTATTTAGACAACCAAAATATTAAATTCAATAATTAAATTCCTTGAAATAGGGTAAATACAAAATCCAACACTATAGATGATACCGAAGCAATAATACCAAAATACTACCAAAATTTTACAGTATTTAAAAAAACCAACTGTATAAATAATACCAAAATAAAACAAAATAACTTAAAGAAAAAAAATTTCTTGCCATTTTACCATTAGTATAAATGATACCAAAGCAATAATACCGATATTATACCAAAATTTCACAGTAAATTTCACTAACGTAAACCCGATTTTTATTCTCAAACCAAAATGCAATGTCAACCTGATGTTATATTGATATCCGGATATGTAAATGTTCCGTAATCACGTCTTTAGGGGGCGCCCATGTGCAATTTCGGTAGTTAACTTGAATTTATGACAATTTCACTAGCATGTAAAGGCGGCATTATGGTGTGTTCATGTCATTTTAGAATTACCATAACTGTGCTCTTGAAATTTGCGTTTTTACATGCAACTCATAATTGCATGTAAAATGGCAACAATCTTAAGGTTATTTGGTACATCAACACATTTCTATTTGACATACTTTTATTATAGCCAGAGTACCTGGTGTGTTTTTTATCCTAAAATATGCTGCGCAAACATTTAGAGGTGAACTAACAAATGAATGTAATGATTGAATATTTTGCTGCCATTAACAACAAAGCTGCACATGGATCCATTTTGGCGTTACGAGTGTTGCCATAGCAACAAATTATTTCTGAGTCTGAGGACGTGGACAGCTCTGAGTAGAATCTCATAATTACAGTAATTCAAGACATGAACGCAGCATTAATCCTTGGTTATGTGGTATAGGGGGTGGGGGAGGGGCACGGTCGCCTCCAAAAAGAAATGCTAAATGTCATGATTATATAATTATTTGATGGATCACGTGATCAGATGTAAAATGAATTTAGTTGCCTTAGTAATCATGTAGCAACCGTGTTTGAAAAATGCCATCTTTGCATGTAAACAAAGGTAGGAAGGCTTTATGTTGCCTTCATCTAATTTGTAAAGGCAACACAGACGTGTGGCTTTGGCAGTTAATGGAATATATAAAAATACATCCATATCAGGTTTCTACATCTTAAATTGTAGTTTGTAGTCATGAAATATTTCAGTGGCTATAAGTAAAGCTCATTTGAATTTGTTGTAGATCACTAGACGTGTCCTGGAAGACTGAACTTTTATGCAAACAAGCTGTCTGTTAAGTCACTGACTGCGCAAAAAGGCTGTTTTTAAATACAGCCATTTTGTTCTTTTTTTTTCCCTGCTGACACTCATTTCTTGCTCTCTTTCTGTGTCTTACACAATAACAGTGTTCAGGGTGGAGGGTTTGTGTCTGTTTGGCTGTAATCTTATCAAACCTCGAAGTGTGTAAAAGCCTTGAACAGAAGGTCTCTCCTCCTACCTTCTCTTGTCCTTTCGTCTTTCTTTCTATCGAACATCTGTTTTTTTGGTTCTGCACCACAAAAAAATCACTAGATGAGAAAATTAGGTTGTTTAAATTAATCTTCAACTAAAATTATTGACGTAATCCATTAGACTTTTGATACAGTAGCATGAGATAAAATATTGCAGTACTTTAAAACATTGATTTTCCCCCACCACTACTAAACATTTCATCCGTCCGTCCAATAGTCCATTCATTTGTGCTCCAACTCAATTTAGTTGTTTCTTAAATGGCATATTCATTCCTTTAATCCAACTTTTTATTAACACTGATAATTATATAAATCATATCAAGAGGGAACAAACTATTAATGTAGTATGCCAAAAAAAAAAAAGAATTACATTACCTGTATTTTCACAGTAAATGAGAAAAAACAACAACAACAGTATGAACAATACCAAAACAGTAAAAATAATACCATTTCACAGTAAATTCAAAAACCAACATTTTTAATAATACCGAAACAGAATAAAATAATTCTTTTTGTTGTTGTCTTCCAAAAGACGTTGGTGTATACTGTATAAATAATACCAAAACAAAACAAAATAATTTAGTCCCAAAAAAAACAGATATTAAATTTTGCTTTTAAGAGTAAATGCAAAAACCATTAGTATAAATTATACCACATCAATAATACCAAAATTTCACAGTAAACTTAAAAACCAACCATATAATAATACCAAAACAAAAGTAGTTTTTAGTCTCCCCCCCAAAAAAAACAGAAATTAAATTCCATGTAATTTCAGAGTAAATACAAAAATCAACAGTATAAATGATACCAAAGCAATAATACCAACATTTTCACGGTAAATTAAAAAAAAACAACTGTATAAATAATACCAAAACAAAATAATTCAGTCTCAAAAAAAGAAAGTTAAATTCCTTGTAATTTCAGAGTAAATACAAAAACCAACAGTATAAATTATACCAAAGCAACAATACCAAAATAAAACCAAGATTTCACAGTAAATTCAAAACTCAACAGTATAAATAATACTATAAAACAAAAACAAAACAATAATTTAGTCCTCCCCAAAAGCAAGTCTTCCAATTCTCAATAATATAGATTCTAGATTCTCCAATACAGATTTGGGAAAAAAGAGAAATTCTATAATAATAATAATAATTTAGTCTCCCCAAAACAAGAAATTAAATTCCTTGTAATTTCAGAGTAAATACAAAAACAACAGTACAAATGATTCTAATGCAAAAAATACCAAAATAATACCATTTCATACATGTCAGTGTAAATTCAAAAAACCAACAGTATAAATAATACCAAACCAAATAATTTATTCTCCCCAAAAAAGAAATTAAATTTCTTGTAATTTCAGAGTAAACACAAAAAACAAAAGTATAAACGATATGAAAGCAATAATACCACATTAATACTAAAATCTCACAGTAAACTGAAAAACAAACAGTATAAATAATAACCAAAAATAAACAAAATAATTTAGTCTCCCAAAACAACACCAAAAAAATTAATTCCTTGTAATTTCAGAGTAAATACAAAAAAAACAACAGTACAAATGATACTAAAACAATAATACCAAAATTTCACAGTAAATTCAAAAACCAACAGTATAAATAATACAAAACCAAATAATTTATTCTCCCCGAAATAGAAATTAAATTCCTTGTAATTTCAGAGTAAACACAAAAACCAACAGTATAAATCATACCAAAGCAACAATACCAAAATAAAACCAAGATTTCACAGTAAATTCAAAAACCAACAGTATAAATAATACTATAAAACAAAAACAAAACAATAATTTAGTCCTCCCCAAAAGCAAGTCTTCCAATTCTCAATAATATTAATTCTAGATTCTCCAATACAGATTTGGGAAAAGAGAGAATTCTAAAGAACCGCATACATATGCGACATCATAAAAATTAATTAGTCAATCATGGATCCAGCTGTGGAGCTGCAGACAACAAGATGGAGACTGGGACTCTCTCCCATGGCTAAGGTTTCAATGGCTGCGCTAACAAACAAAGCTGCATCCGAAGCCTTGAAAACAAGAGCAGGGCAGCCATCTGGTCCTCCCTCACAAGGGACACTGATAAATTTCACCGGATTCAGGAGGAGAGAAAGGCAGGGAGGCCGGATCAAGCGCGATTGTTCGGAGCATGGCACAAAAGAAACTCCTCGGTGAGCTGTTGGAAACAAAGCAGGGAGAGGATGGGTGTCAGTGTTTAGTGTAGGGCTCTGGCTCAGGGACTGCAGGCTTCAGTGGCCATTAGTGTATACAACGTGGGAGGCAAAAGCAGGAGAGATTAGTGAATATTAAACAAATCTGTGTGTGGGTGTGCTGCCCAGGAGCATCTATAATTAAAATGCATGTTTGGACCAGAAAGCCTGTTTTGGTTAAAGGTGTGTGCGTGGTATGCTCTCTCTCCCCCGCCAACTAGTTGCTGCCTGGTGGAAATGTGAAAGCAATGAATGCTTGTCAACGTGGGACAAAAAAAAGCTCCTCGCTCAAGCCTGATTAGGGGTTTATAGAAGGTGCCAGAAGTCAGAGTTTGACAATTAGCTGTAGTCTGTCCAGGCCTCAAAAGCACACTGACAGGTTTATTAAAGGTTTTAAAAAAAGGTCAACAACAGAAATAGAACTTTCTATGGCTTGAAAATATTTTACTACTTTTCAAAAGAGATGTAGTTGATTTTAAAATACTTATTAATTTAATCCCTGACAGGTAAAAACTACAACTGTAAACATTTTACAACAGACATAACATAAACTCCTGCAAGCACGTTAAAACAAAAAGAAAAAAACATACTGGGAATTAGATAGCATACGCTGTTATTTTGAGAATTATGGTTCATTATCATGGAGGCGATACGCTAACAAAGATAAGATTACAAGAACCACTCACTAGTAGTTCTCTAGCACACTGACTGTTTTAGCTTTTAATGAAACTGATATACGGGAAATGACACAATTAAGTGTTTGTATACACCCTAATTCAGTTTAAACCAGTTTTGTTTCAGGATTCAAATTTTACACTGGACAAATGGTGATTCAGCAAAGTACCAAACTGATTTATTGCACATAAGTAAACAAAAACATCCAAATAATATTATTATTACTATAGACTGCATGAGATCCACCAGTATCTAAGATCTGAAATTTAAAATGTGAAATGTTTAGTTTCCAATGGTTGAATTTTGGTTTCATGCTCTCTGCAACCAATAATTCACCACACACAACACACTGTGGTCATAACAATCAATGTTTATTCTCATTGAAAACCCATATTTACTTTAGTCTAGGTCATATTTTACGTATTTTGAGTAGTTTTGTTCATGGTTTTCAAGGACTACACAGCCATCTGTCTAATTTTGCTGGTTTCTGACATAAATTTATTCCAAAATACAGTTTGACGACATTAACAACAAAATAAATGGCAAGCACTACACTTTATTATTCACATTAATCGCGATTAATCGCATCTAAAGTAAGTTTTTATTTACTTAAATATGTGTATACTGTGTATATTTATTAGGTATATATAAATACACACAAATACACCATATATTTTGAAAACATTTACATGTATTTACATGTATATATTTTAGTGCTGTGCAACGATTAATCACGATTAATCGCATCCAAAATAAAAGTTTTTGTTTACATAATATGTGTGCACTGTTATATTAAAAATATTTACATATAATACCAATTATATAAATATTTAGTGCTGTGCAATGATTAATCGCGATTAATTGCATCCAAAATAAAAGTTTTTGTTTCTGTACTATATTATGCATATATAAATACACACACATGCATGGATATATTTAAGAAAAATATGTTATGTTTATATATTACATTTATTTATATCTAATATCAATTATATCAATAAATATATATACATGTAAATATTTTCAAAATATATACTGTATGTGTGTGTATTTATATTTACATAATATACACAGTACACACATATAATATGTAAACAAAAACTTATATTTTGTATGTGATTAATTACGATTAATTGTTGCAGAGCACTAATATTACATAGAAACATTTTTAATATATAAACATAACATTGTTCTTAAATATATACATTCAAGTGTGTGTATTTATATATGGATAATAAATACACAGTGCACACACATACATTATGTAAACAAAAACTTTATGTATACATAAATACACACACATACACCCTATATTTTGAAAACATATACATGTATTTACATGTATGTGTTATTTACATGTATATATTTTAGTGCTGTGCAACGATTAATCACGATTAATCGCATCCAAAATAAATGTGTATATAAATACACACACATGCATGGATATATTTAAGAAAAATGTTATGTTTATATATTAAATACACACAGCACACACACATATAATATGTAAACAAAAACTTTTATTGCACAGCACAAAATATTTATATAATTGGTATATATATAAATATTTTTAATATAACCGTGCACACACATATATTATATAAACAGAAATCTTTGTGGTATTTTACGGTTTCTTAACTAGGTGCTTATTAGCATGCATATTACTAGAATATTAGCCATTTATTGTACTAATTAAGCACATGTTAATGCCTTATTCTACTTGACCTTATTCTACATCCCTAATCCTACCCAATACCTAAATTTAACAACTACCTTACTGACTATTAATAAGTAGCAAATTAGGTATTTATTGAGGGAAAAGTCGTAGTTAATAGTGTTTATAATTTTTTATTTTGGATGCGATTAGTCATGATTAATCATTTCAGAGCGCTAATTTATTTATACAAAAAATTACCTAGATTCAGCAAATACTCAGGTATTGTGATAAAATCCTGTGTACGCATCCTAAAACAAAAGCAAATGATTAATAGATTAATCATTTTTTATATCAACCACAAACGTTCCTATTTAATTTATCTATTCCCTATAGTAGTTATTTTCAGTGTTTTAGAACATGCTGTTACTGCAATAGTCACTACAGCCATTTCCCCCCAAAATGGCAGTAGCACAAATACAGCGTTATAGAAAAAAAAAATCCACTCAAACGCTCACATGTCCCATTTCCGAGATATATCGCATTAATATTACAGTAAGAATTACACCCCCATCAGCCATAAGTTCCTCGTAATGGCTGGTGTGTGTAATATTTTACAGAGCACCATTAGCCGAGGTGTATGCGTATTTCTGTGTGTGTGTGTGTGTGTGGTGGGGGCTGGGCACAAATGTAAAATCCTCCCCACCCCTTCCCTCCTGTTATTTATACTGTCTAAGGCAGGCCTGCGGTTTTGGCAGACACTGAAAAGTATTTCCTGTTGAAAAACCTTGCGTAATTCTCCACTTTTCAAATCCAGATTTCACCCCTCAACCCCCCTACTTTCCTTAAAATCGCCCTCAGAATTTAAACAACGCGAGTCAAAATGCATTTCTGTCAGTGAAAAAGCAAACAGATCCCTCGGTCGACGGCAATGGCGGCCCCTCCTTGCCATCCTAATTGAGTTTACATCAGAAAAATGGGGCGAGCGTGCTGTAAACTAGAGAAATGCAGCACAGCTACAGTTAGAGATGATGTCTGGGGCTGTGAGACTCTGCAGAATCCCACCCATCCCCCACACTGGCTTGTCAACTCATTTTTGCCTGGCTGGGCATTGCCTGCAATAGATTCCACCCCACCCCCTCTCCTTTGCTCAGTCATTCAGACTTGGAAAGTCAATAACAAGCTGACATCATCATTGGTTTGTATATTACTCTGGTGCTCTCAGACCAGCTATCTACTAAAAGCAGATCACCTTCGTTTAAGGACCAGGTACGGGTAAAAAAAAAAAAGTGAGAAGAAACAGGAAAAGTGTGAAGCTTTTGTTTCACTGTTTGTGGACTTACTTCCTGACCTTCACATTTTACATGTGGTATCATTTTGACTGGTCCAATAATCCCGTGGCGGGTACATTGCCTCGGGGTGCAAGATCAGTAACTTTATAGCGACCATAATTTGCAGATAAAAACGTCAGTAGGTTTTCTCAACCCCCCGTGTGACACGCATTCGGACGCAGATGCATGCGACTGTAAAGTCGACCTTGAAGTTTCACAAAAGTGCATTGCATCACTTTGAAATACGACGGGACGTTATGAATAAAGGAACTGTATGCATCAATAAACAACGTTTCTTGGCTTGAACTAGCGTTATCATGGCCACAGGAAATATGTCGTGTCATAACAGTGCAAGATTATCACTGACCTACTTTTATGATCGTGGACAGAATTGAACTGGCAAGCTTGTTTATGTAATGCTGTTACCTAAATGCAAAGACAGCTGGGACGAAATTGCCAGGGAACGAAGGTTAGACTTCTGATTAGGGAATTATTTTGTCTTGACAACTTTTTTCACATTTGTTTTTCACAGTCTGTAACTGCAGACAGGATGGGGGAGGGGAGGATAAGTATATTTTGCTGTGAGACATGTTAATGAAACAGCAGACTTCTCACTTATGTTTTCTACCGTACAGTAGTCCCGAAGATAAAACATGATGTTTAATTAATGTTATTTCTTTTTCGAACTTGACAGATTGTTATGGTCCTCAAATGTGATTGGCAGAACAAATAGCATATTGAGTAAGCATGTACATGATACTATGTATTATGTACAAAACTTAAATTTTAAATTGAATTTTTTTAAATTTAAAACTAAATTTTTTTATTTCAAAAAACATTTTTGCACCCTTAAAAGGCACTGTGGAGGGGGGCGCTATTCAGAGGGCTATACAAATTGGTACATGCGGAAAACTATTTGTTTATCATTATGTGATCCTGGGTGGTATGTTCTTGTCATTTAGAAACCGAAGGTAATTTATTAGAGAAGTTGCTTGGATTTAAACCCAGCAGGAAATATTTACATACATATTTCTATGCTTTCATGGTGTTACACAGCAAGGACAAATTATATTGATGAAACGTGACAGGAAAGGCATTTATAATGTTACAAAAGATTTCTATTTCAAATAAATGCTTTTTTTTTTTTTTAAATGAATATTTCACAAAAGTAGCACAATTATTTAATAATAATAAGAAATATGTCTTAAACACAAAAAAATGCATATTAGAACGATTTCTGAAAGACCATGTGACACTATTACTAGAGTAATAAATGCTGAAAATTCAGCTTGCCATCACAGGAATAAATAATATTTTAATTATATATATATATATATAACTGTAATATTTCACAAAATTACTATTTTTAAATACAACCTTGACGAGAGTCTTCTTTAAAAAAATAATTTTAAAAAAAGGTTTTTTTTTTTTGGACGCAATCGTCCGAAGTTCAAATCCGCCTCAAAGTCATTTATTTTCAATAGAAATTAAGGAAATAGTCAAAAAGTGAAAAATAACATGCCTCACATATTTATTGGTGAAGGTGAGAGTTAGGTGTAAGGAGGGCTTTATTGTCTCAAAGCGGTATCCATTTAATAATTTTAATAAAAAATATAATTTACACTCAATATGTTATTATTAAATACTGTTTTACAATGTACTACAATACTGAGGTGCACACTGTAAAAAAAATCCGTAAAATTTATGGTAAAAAAATGGCAGCTGTGGTTGCCAGAATTTTACCGTAAAAAATAAGGTAGCAATGTTTTAGCTTTTACGTTTTTAAATTAAATTTACATTTAAATTCCGGAATTTAATTAAATGATATAATATTAATGTACCAACCTATTTAAGTACTGACATCTGTTTTGTATTTAACAACATTAGATGTAACATACAACCGTAATGTAGAAACTGATAAGAAAAAACTAAGAAGAAGCAGTTGTTATTTCAACAACAACAACAAAAATCTAATTTTAAAAAAGTAACACAGGGAATTCTGGGAATGTCAATTTACGGCTATTCACTGTAAATTTTACGTTCATTTTTAAATTCTTCCGAAAACAGTATACTACTGTAAAAAAAATATGCAAAATTTATGAAAAACAAAACAAAACGGCAGCTGTGGTTGCCAGAATATTACCGTAAAAAATATGGTAGCAATGTTTTAAGTTTTGCATCTTTAACTTTTAAATTTACATTTAAATACCGTAATTTCATTAACTGATGTAATGTTAATGTACCAACCTACTGAAGTACTGAAATCTGTTTTGTACCCTTGTAATACACTGATAACCACCAAAAGCAGGTGCTGATGTGAAAGTCACATGATGAACCAAAGCCCATCACAAACAGCTTTTAAATATTAACATATATAGAAGGTGCACAGTGTCATTCACACAAACACTAAACACCATCATGTTAACACACATGAAACGGAAATAATGCAATAAACATTCATTTAACAACAGATAAGAAAAACTGATAAGAAGAAGCAGTTATTTAAAAAAATAATAATAATAATTTAAAAAATACATTCTTTTTCCACTTCCGAAAACAGTATACTACCGTAAAATTACATGCAATGTCCAGTACTTGCCATTAACCATTTAACAGGTTTTTACTGTAGCATTTTTACAGTTTTTACCATTAAATTCACGGTCACCTGCCACTGTTTGCACAAAGTACTATAAACAGCATGCAACTGCTATTATTGCAAAGAAAATACTCCTATTTCTACATAGCTTAAATAGAATCTATCGCTATTTCCACTTAGCGCAAAGAGCCGCTGCCTTATTTTTTATTCTGTTGTGGAAACATACCACACAAAGATACTTTTATTTAAAGAATTAAAGACAAAAAGAGGCCATATTTTACCTACGAGATAGCTATATCATAATATTAACAGCTACTAAGCTTCTTTGTTAGCTGTGAGATTCAAAATAAAGTATTAGTGGCACATATATGCACATACAGAGCAGTAATGCCCTGCAACGTGGTCACTAATATGGAGTTAGCCATAGTGATGCTCACTTTCTATTGCGTTTTGTCCATTTGAATATACAGTATTTGATTACAACAGACCTATTGACCATCCGGAATGACTCCCACCCCCTCTGTGACATGTTTGTTGGAATGAAGAGCACGTTTAGTAGTAGGCTGATCTAACCAAGGTGCAATAGGGAGCTCTACAGAAGATCATTTGTGCCCACTGCTGTAAGACAGTACAACACATCTACTATGTGCATCAGCAGAGGAGTCATTGTGACAGATATTTTGTGGAAGTCGGCCTGAATCCACAGTCTGGTTTTGTGAATACACAACTGTTTCTTTGTATACTGTGTTTACAGTACATACATTTTAATGTGCAGAAGATGACTATCTATCTATCTATCTATTAGGGACGTTTCCTCTGAGGAGACAAGGGAGGCAGGTTCTCCTCAAAATATTGAATGAGAAAAAAATTTGTAGTACGAAAACTAAACAACTCAAAGTGTATAAATCACTAGTTTTTTTAAGTAAAACTGTCCAACAGCGACACAATCAGCAGGTAAAGTTACAGCAGGAGTCTGCATCTATCTCGCCTCCCCTGAGCCCATTGAGTTTTAACAGACACCCTAAAGCGTGCCATGAGTTTGTTGGGGGGTAACTGAGAATGAATGGGGGCAAGTCATGCGAGTCATCGTGATATGATTGGATGTGACTGGTTATGTTTGGCTGTGATTGGTTGATGTGATAAATCCCTCCTCTTCTGTGTGCATGTTCTGCGTTCTCGAATCAGTCTGAATGAACAATATAATGGTGTTAATGGGAAGCCTAATTTTAAAAAAGTGAGTAACAACTGCCACATTTCGATATGATCACTTTGTTACATCAAAATAAGACTTAAAATAGCATGAAACACAATCTGTGGGAGTTTTGTAGTGAGTAATCTATGTTTCCGTGACCAGTGTTTACCCAGCTTTGATGTCCCATGATCTGAAAAATTTAAAAAGTAGTTAAAAGTTAACCATAACATTTATTGTTTACATTGTTGAGTTGTTGATTTGAAATCTATCTGTCATGGCAGATGTATTTTACCACATATTTCACCACTGGCTGACTTATATATTATACAACTGAAAACAAATAGGAAAGGATGGAGCATGTGGCTCCTGAGAATAACAAATCTTTTTTCTGAAAAACTGTATTTTTCAAACAAAAACACACTGAAATCCTTCCAATATGAGCAGACTATTTACCCCGTCGACATGAACAGTTCACCTGTAGTCTCCTGTGTTCTTTGACATCACCAATTCAGCTGAACCAATCCACCTTTATGCCAGCCGAATCTTTAAAACGGAATCTGTTCTCAAGCATTGGGAATGCTCGGTTCCAGATGCTATAGCCTGTACAAAGCCGAGGGCTGACACAGCCCCTGGAATGTGATTTAACACGGCTTATTTAAGCCGGCCCAGTGTAGACACACATGGTCAACAGAATTCCAATCAATTAGGCACAGTGGGGCTCAACATTCCAGTCTTTTGGGGTTGTTTTCTCACTCGAGCAGCTAGCAGGGGAGTCTTATCCTCTCAACCCTGCCAGAGCCAGAGACGCCAATACATCAAGAGGCCCCAGTCTCAGGAACACCTGTTTAAGGCTATATTTAATCCTGTGAAAACCAGACCTTTTATTTCATTTTTCTCCTCTGAGGCTGAAATGCTGTGGCGCTCTCCTGCCTCTTTGATCTAATTGCTAATTGCTCTTCAAAGCTCACCTCAAAGTCCGTCATACCGGGCCGGGCTGATCTGGACAAGCCAGTGTGATGCTGCCCATTGAAAAGCATGAGAAATGGCTGTGAAATGAAAGGAGGCATTGCATGCATTTGTAGATGTGAAAAGAAAGAAAGCTCTCTTTTATTTTTTTTCCTTTCTAGTTGCTTTTAGCTCATCATTTAAACTACTTAAAACTTTGGTTACTACTTTAACTTTATCATAAGCTTTTTTAATGCATTTACAAAATAAAAAAATGTGCACCACAAGTATTCTCGTAGCTTGAACCACTGATGTCACATGGACTATTTTAATGTCCTTACTCTAAATGTTACTTTAAACTTGAAACATAACAGACGAGCAATTTGCTCATTCCAAACTGCTGAGTGATTTCCACACTAATGATACTCATCAAGAATGAGGAAGTCATTATGCATAACGTTGTACTGTAGGGAAACAAACTATTGAATCACTAGGTCGCAGTAGCCAATCAATAGTTAATGACCTCTCAGCTAGAGGCCTTTTGTCCCACCTCCTTCATTACACCCACATGTGTCTTCACATAATGCAGTGAAAATATTGCATACTAATTAGAGAGTATTGGAAATGTCAATATTGTTTAGCTACTGGATAATTGCCTATGTTTTCTCAGTACGGATCACAAACAGAAAAGGGAGGGTTGGGAGGGTAAAAATACTAATTACTTCCTAAAATGTAATAATGGATAGATTTCTACCCAATTAAAACATTTCTTTTTTTCTGTAGTGGCCATTGCATTGAGTTGAGTTGGCAAATGTAACATTGGAATGTTTTTCATAACTTATAATGCCCCTATTATGCCATTTTTAAGGTACTAATATGTGACTCTGGACCACAAAACCAGTCATAAGGGTCGATTTTTTTTTTTGAAATTGAGATTTATACATCATCTGAAAGCTGAATAAATGTTTCCATTGATGTTGTTAGGATGTGACAATATTTGGCTGAGATGCAACTATATGAAAATCTGGAATCTGAGGGTGCAAAAAAATCTAAATATTGAGAAAATTGCTTGTCCAAATGGAATTCTTAGAAAAGCATATTGCTAATCAAAAATTAAGTTTTGATATATTTACAGAAGGAAATTTACAAGATATCCTTATGGAATATGATCTTTACTTAATTTCCTAATGATTTTTGGCATAAAAAAAAATCGATAATTTTGACCCATACAGTGTATTTTTGGCTATTGCTACAAATATACCCGTGCTACTTATGATTTTTGTGGTCGAGGGCCACATATTATTTTTGGGAGTTTCCTACGATAGGTTTACATGCATGCAAGGTCAAAAAATGCTTTAGTTTTCTTAAAATATGCATTTAATATCACCTCCTTTTCCAGCGATTCTCAAACAATTCGTTCAAAGATTCAGTATCTCTAAACCCCTCCCTCAATCTGCTCTGATTGGTCAGGTGGCCCAGTCTGTTGTGATTGGTCTATGTGTCAGAAACGATACGCCCATTTTTATAGTTCTGTATTTTATAAATAGCACATCTAAATTAATGTGTGAGATGGGACAAAAGGCTATTATGAGATAAAACTTTGACTAAATTATCAAGAATGTACAAACTGTTGCTTTGAGAGTGACATTTTTCATTTCCAAAATACATATTCTACTCATTATAAAACATATTCTCTGACCCTGGTCCTGTTTAAGAACTGAGGGAACCGGCCTCTTAAACAAGCAAATGTTGCACGCTTCTAGATTTAATGGTATGAAAATACAAACACAGGCAGAAATTTGTGTGACAGGCCATTTGGCAGGAAGAATCCTGTTTTTGCATGTTTAAACAGGGCAACCCAGAGGGGACTTTTGGTAGGATGGGGATGTCGTTGACTTGTGGATCAGATTTCATGGATCCCTGTCTAAAGCACCAAGCGTGGCTACACAAACCCTTACAAAATCTATCAAAGGGCTTGTTGCGATTATGCAGAATGGGGCATTGCTGGGGAAGCGTGATGCATGAGTTTTGGAGGGGGAGGGGAACACTTCTTATTCTCCCTGATCCCATCATCCCCAAAGCAGGGCAGGGGGGTCAGCCGCCCTCCTTGTCCATCACGGAGGAGATGGAGGATGAAGATTGAAAAGGAACACTCTGCTGGCAGGCTGCCAGCTCTGGCCATAATGAGGTGAGGCTACCTCTTGTGTGGGTCAGTGTGTGTGCACATCCCACTAGAATATGGTGTACTGTGCATACTGATAGACCTCTGAAAAGATTTACATTATAGCAGTGCATGATTCAGAATAGAGCTGAGAAAGTGATTCAACTTACAATTTAGTTCTTGAATTTGAGTTGAGGTAGAATACAGGAAACAGAATTAAATTTTGCATAGCCTTAATTTCGCACAGATTTGTTAATATTCATACCATTGTTATGAATGTGAATGCTTGAGGTACGTTTTGCCTCTGTTCAGAATTCAAATATCCAGGGAGCGTCGCTAAAGGTTAATGCTCTATTGTGTTGGAAATATCCCCTACACCAAACCCAACCCTAAACCTACCCAAGTGTTAACAAATGCAAAAGTGATATTAAAATGCATTTGTTGATGCAGCCGTGCTATTTTAACTTCCTTATGCGGATTTGAGCCACTTCCGAAGCCCTTCATCAAGTGCAATGCCGTATCGCGTGAACTACCGAGGAAACCTGCTATATTAGAAAACTCATGCGTATGAAGCTGTATATATGACGGCAATGTTCAAAAGTATCAGTTTTGAGGTCATAACATAATATAACATAATAATACACATAAGTAATTATGTGAAAATTAGGCTTTATTAATCAAAACTCTGTACCTGTAATACTTTGTGTGAAAAGAAATAAAAGTTGTTGGAGTAGCATGCCTCTAGTGTTCATTTCAGTTCGAAACTGCAGTGATTCGTACATACAGGTATGTTTTTTTAGTTTTGGAGAAGTGTATATAGATGTATGTATTTCCAATGAGCCTATGTTGCACTTTAGAAACAATACTGGCAGTTAAAAATAGTTTCAAACCGAGCCAAAGTAGTATCAGAAAATGCATTCCTCAATGATTTGTATTTTTGAATTGGTTGAGTGAACGATTCAGTGAATGTCCAATATAATATGTGATCTATACATACTACATTTTTCATGTTGTCATTAAATTGTGACTTACCAGTGTCAGCTGTGCCACTTCATTGCCGTTAACAAATCCTCTCCACTGTCCTCATGGGAAAGTAAAGTGCCCATTGGATGCGCACGTTAGAATCTTGCCGGAAATAGTAAGTTATTTGGGTATTTTTTGCCTGTGTAACGTAGTGAGGGAAACGTGAATCGTGCGGATTGGGTTTAGACAGAGACATGGTCGCAAAACAGGCAGGGTCAGACATTGGCAAACAGGTATACGGAGGCCAAGACAAAAGAGTAATCCGTGGTACAGGCAGGGGTCGATCAATGGCGAACATTATCCAAGGGGCTAGGCAAAAGGGTAATCCGATAGACAGGCAAGAGTTCATACGAGGGTCCAAAAACGACAAGGCAACGTGCAATCCAAGGCAGGCTGTAAAACAGAAAGGCGTAGAAACAAGACTAGATAACTCAGGAAGGCTCTGTACGACTGCTGACACATTACAAACAATCCAATACTTGGCCAATAGTGAGAGGAAGACCAGGGCTTAAATAGAGTCTCTGATTGGACACAGGTGATCAGCGCAATGGCTGATGGGGAACATAGTCCGGGGTGTGGTGCAACAGTCAATGTAATGTGAATGTGAGAGGCTGACATCTGGTGGTGAGCGGACCGAAGGTCACCAGCCAGATTCGTGACAGCCTGCTTTCACATGCTGTTTTTCATCTACTATACAGAAGGAAAGTATGTATATTCAGATGTATGTACCCTGATAGCACACGTACATCTCAGAGACGTCTATTTGACGTCTGCATTTACATCTGTAAGACATCTGCAAGACGTAGTTTGCTCATCTGCAATACGTCTATTGGACGTTTCCTATTAGATGTCAAATAGACATCTATTAGATGTCTTTAAGATGTTTATGATTTAGAATGTATGTAAAACTGACATCTTACAGATGTCTGCCAGACGTTTGTACACAGCGGATGCTTTCCAGATCAAGAGATCTTTAACAGACATCTTGCAGACGTACGTGTGCTATCTGGGTAAGTATGTATATTGCGTTACTAAGTTACTTTTTATGCAAAGCGCTGGATTACGTTATGTTTGCGATACTTTTTTTATCACCTGGGCTGGGCTTGCTTATTTATTTATTTTCAACCCCTTATCATTCCTGTCAAATTTAACTCAATGCAAAACACGGGTGGAACATTAAAACACTAAGACATAACAGAAATCCCAAAAGTTATATTTTTGGCAACTGTCGATGCCCTTTCACACCAAGAGTGAAATTAAGCCTCAGGCTGAAGAAAATGCCTCTGCCTCTCAGTGATGGGAATAACGGCTTATAAACAAACAGCGTTACTAACAGCGTTTTTTTCAGTGACGAGTAATCAAAGGAATTACTGTTTCCCCCGTTACAACGCCGTTACTAACAATAAAATGCGGCGTTGCTATAATTAATTATAATACTATTATAATTTTATTTTTCAGTTCATCTGAATGGATGTGCAGCGTATTTGACGAACTGTAAACTCTAGTGTGAAGGCACACGGATAATCGTCACTTTGTCTCACACACGCAAAGAAAGATACGGAGAGAGAGTCTTATATATCATGCAGAATTGACACGCTACATGTAAACAATATCCTTTGCTGTATTTTCCTGTCAAAATAACCAAGTTTCTTTGGAATTCTTCAGCTTTTAAGAACTGCCAGTTTCTCCGGTAGTAGGCGGAATTAATGCGCAAATGGCAATCTCATTGGCTGGCGCTCACCTATTATCAGCCCTGTTTTGATTTCAACAAATCAGTTTGAGCGAACGCAGACAACGTGATTAATATTCATGAACCCAGCAGCTCATTAATCCTTAGTGCGTTTTATATTGTTATTAGTAGTAGTATTCTTTTGTATTATTTTTTAGTTTTTTCACTCTTTTTTTATAGAAACACTAAATTACAAACAACATCTTAAGCACCACCACACGTCCTTAGTTTAGTCAATATGAAAATATGCATTCATACATGGTTATTCTAAAGTTCTATTACTAAAGTTTAATGCTAAATTATCATAATGTCATATTATAATGCTTGACTGACTGATGCTAAGTGTACATTCAAATATTTAAAAAACTGAGTAATGTAAACTAAAAACATAAATAATTTAACATATTTAATACTGGGGCATCCAGGTTATTTGACAAGTAGCACAATAGTTACTTTCCCTGGTAATTAGTTTTTTAGTTTTCTTGTTCATTTAAAAGTAATGCGTTACATTACTAGTTACTTGAGTCTAATTACATAACTTGCGTTACTTGTAATGCGTTACCCACAACACTGTTCAGATGCAGCCCGTCAATTGTTTTATTTCTGAATAAATCAGCATTTGAATGAATGAATGAGTGGTTTAATGACTCATAAAGGCAGGCACTTGTCACCAACACCTGGTGTAATGATGTAACACGAATTATGTAATCAGATTACTTTTTAAAGTAACTAGTAAAGTAACACATTTAAATTTACAACAAAATATTTTTTGTCCCAGTGTTGAGAGAAAGTGGGAGTGAGAGCAGAGGCTAAGGCCTGAGGCTTATTAATTTCACTTTTGGTGTAAAGGGGCTTTACAGTTGCCAAAAATATAACTGGGTTTTTTGTTATTAAAAAACAAATAAGTAAGCACATCCCAGGTGACAAAAAGTAATAAAAGTAACATATAAAGTAACTAAGTAATGCAGTTAGTTATATTGCAATGCATTACTTTTAAAAGTAATGTTCTCCAACACTGGATGTAACCTGCAGAAAGTGTTGTTGACAATCTTTATTTTTGACTGCAAATTTTTTGACAGTGCTTAAGTCAACATGAACAATTTTGTTTTATTACAACATTTGTGTTAGAGTAATGAAATTTCTCACTTCTTTGAATTTTAGCAATTCACTAAATTCCTCTTCCAGTCATTCCGAAGCAAATTCCATTTCAGCATCCCGTGGAGTGTGGAAAATGTAATTCCAATTCAAACTTATGATCTGAAAGTGATTCAGTTCTCAAATTATGTTTTGTTTCTGCAACATATTACTTTTAGGGCAAAGCTGCTTGGGAAGTTCGACTGCATCTTGCTCTGTATTAATAATGATACAGTTTGAGGCCATGTTATTCGATCATACCGTCATTCATTTTTCATTAAGCCTTGCTGGCAGCTCACACAATATCTATCGCAACAGTGACCAAGGCAGCCTGGCTTTAAAATGAAGCATTTATATTACAGCGACCACTTTCAGTTCGCTGCTGAGTAAGCTACATGAGGAAGGCTGGTAATTTCATGGCTGAAGGATTCAGACTACTTGCTGTTTGCATACTTAGGTTTGGAGGCCACAAAAATAAGCCCAGATAAACACTGACTGCTGCAACAGCTCTGGCGGGGATTTGCGAAGACGTCGTGACGACGGCACGGTATGCTCCAAACGCGGAGGAAACCTCAGACAGCAATATGAATACATAATATGAATTCAGCAGTGTGAATTCACTGGACCACAATCATTTTCTGCTTAACAGGTCATAGCCTGCGCAGTTACGTAAAGCTCTCTTTACTCCGTGACAGTAGAACTGTGATGGGACACGACTTGTCTATATGCAAACCGAAATCTCCACAGATGGCATTTCTGCACTGACCTAGTTAAACAGGATCTGAGAGTGTGTGAGCTCCCATGTGGCTCCTCAATTAAAAACCATACTCTGACTACTTTCCTTCCAAGGCTGCAACTTGTGTGTGTGTGTGTGTGTGTGTGTGTGTAAGATAGCTCGTGGAAACATTGAAGAGTGAATGAGACAACTATGAACTACATTGCAACAATGAATGTAATGACTATAAATGAATAACTATGCAACTAAATGTGAATAGGCATAAACTATACAGAGTGTTTGAATATGCATAATCCTCAAATTCTATTGCTCTGTAAGAGTTTTATAATGATTCCTTGAATCTGATTGGTTGATAAGAGTGCTTCAACCGTTTCATCATTTGTATCACTCACGCCCAAATCTGCTTTAATTTTATAAATTATACTGTTTTTGTGTCAGTTTTAAGAGCTTTTAGACAAGAATGTACTTGTTTAAACTTCAAATATGCATTTTGTTAATAAAGACAAGGCCTATTTGAAAATTTGCGTCAGAGTTTTCAAAGATGTGAGCTCCAGGGCGTCAGCGGTCGTTCAGTGCTCATAAACCCGCGGAGGGCAGCCTTACCACGGCCAGATCTTCTGGAAATTGCCGCTGGCTCTAATGTCTCCATAGTGGTTAAACACGAGATATAATTCATTTTTGGTAAATCTAACAGGCAGTCTTTGGTCTTATTAATCTATTATTTGTTCCAGAGCAAATATTTTTGACTGGGGACAAAATCTTATATTTTATATAAATTTAATGCTGTATATCAGAGCGCTGCCTTTGTACTTTTGAGTGAATTACAGCAATTTTAGCAATTCTAGCAATTTTTATGATGACTGTTGTTGTTTATTAAATATTATTATTCAATAAATAATATTTTATATAAACAATAATAGTATTTAATAATACTATTTAGTACAAAGAAACAGTGTGTATTCGTTATGGTGATTTTAATTACATTATTCTGACGTTTTTTTATGGGTGCGTCAGCAGTAAAGACTTTTGTATTGAAAGCGACAGAAACAGGGTTGTAAACAAGCAAGTTATTTTTAATTTCAACAACACCTTGCAAAACGCAGCCAACAAATGCACTTGTGCAGCACTGTTATCGAAAATCACCCTTAACTGATGAAAGGATAGTATAACAAAGTGGACTTTCAAACTAATGTTTTATTGTGAATGTGAGATTGAGCTGAAGAATGAATATCGGCAATCACTTGCTCAGTCCATTTCTCTCTCATAATACACTGAGCTTTTAATACAGTAATACAATAAGCTTTCAACAAAGCAACTTAACATTTTTTTGTTACTAGTTCTAAAGTGACATTTTCAAATTAGTAACGGAGGCTTGGGCTCAGCTGTTAAACTGTCAAACTGAGATTTGAATCTGTGGCGAAAGGAAGTCATTTTTGTATATATATATTACTGAGTTCAGTGTTTATAATGTCTTTGTTTTGAATTATGAAAATAATTTTAAAAATATAGATACGTTTTTTAATATAAAGGCATCCTTGTTTATCCCCCTGAAATTTGTTATACTATCTGCGTCCTAAACCGCAAACACATTTAAGCTCTCCTACAGCTTTTAAATCGAATAAAAATACAATGTATTCAACATGTCCAATTGTAACAGTACCAACTGCCAGGAGGAAGTCTCATCTAAAGAGTGTGTACCACGTCCAGCTCCCAGACTGCTTTCTTCAAGTTGATTTATGTCACCCTGAGAGGAACTGGGCGTCACTTATCTTGAGAGTGTGAAGGAGATGAGAATGTGAAGATAGACAGAACCCCTGCTGAGCTGTGAGACAGGAGCATCAAATATATACTGACGGTCTTTCACATGTCTTCAATGTCTCCGAACTTTATCCGCACCATCGCCACAAATCCACAGACAAAAGCAATGCATTCAGGTCAGAAACAAAAAACCAAGCAAGCCAAAGCAAACACAGGCGAATAATAAATGCTCATGACATTGTCCAGAACTGAAACGAACCTCAAACCATCCCTGGTATATTGTCAGTCAAGGTCTTGATTTCTCCTCTGCAACAATACGCATGGAGAAACATTGTATGACCTCAAAAGTAGGGATGATTCTGTTTCATCTGCAGGCTGTGTATGAATTATAGATGGAGCCTCATCTGCTCCAGAGGAAAGATCCAAAGCAGGATAAAAATACCCTACTTGTCTCATGTTGCGTGCAGGAAAAAACAAAAGCGAAGGCGTGTGCCGCCGTGTCAGACCTTTCAGTCTGAATAATTGACTCTATACGCAAAGCCTGGCAGATTGAGTCTCTTTGTGTGTATTTATTTGCTCGTTTTAAAGGGCAGAGGGTGGAGCTGAACTTATAGATGTGTCCAATCTTGAAGTACGTTACATAATCAGATTACTATTTTTAAGTAATAAGTGACGTAACATCTTACATTTGGACCATAATATCAGAGTTACTTTTTTAAATATTAAAAGTGTTACTTCTCTCTTCCTAATGTTGGTAGAAAATGGAGTATATTTAAGGTGCGGAAGCTCTGTAGGAGGTGTTGTAGTATGTGTGAGCATGCTTATCAGTTGTGTACAGACTGCAACAACTGCAAAGTTTTTTCGCTTCAGAAACTTCAAAATACTGCTGATAAACAAGAATAAATCTTAGTGGAATCCAGTTGTATTTGTTATTTGTAGAGGAGAAAATAACAATTCTGTCCTGGAGCTCTTGGGTATGTCTGGTGTATAGTGACGATGAGAAAAATATAATGCAAAAGCATTCTTAAGATATTCATTTATATAAAAAGTAATGTTGTAATCTAATTAGTTTAAAGTTAAAAGTTAAAAGGTCAAATACAGCAAAACAGTAGGGGCATGTAACCTCCTAGGGGTAGATGCTGGAGCTGTTTGTGAAGGAAAAAAGATGGCTATATATACAGTGCACAGCATAAATGAGTACACCCCCTCTGAATAAATATAAAAGATGTATTTTCTTAATGATACGAACATAATTCATGGAAAGATGGCAAAATTTTAATGTATTAAACATATGCTTAATAAAAACAACAAACTAAATACCAGTATTTTCTGTAAAATAAGTAATTTAGCCAATTTTGTTTAAATAAAGGATTGCAGAAATGAGTACACTCCAGATGTAATTCAGCAAATGTATAATATTCTAGTACGTAGTATGTCCTCCAGAACTTTAAGTATACTGCTACAAGTTCATGACAAATTTTCACATCTGTCCTGTTTAACTCCTGGAGGATGACCTTCTTAAATGCCCTGGTCTTTAATGGGGAGTTTTGCTCAGCTTGTCTCTACAGAATCCCCCACGGCTGCTCAAAAGTGTTACGATTGAGTGAAATACATGTCCACTGAAGGATTTTCACCTTGGGAGAATGAATATCTTCATTTTCATGCTGAAAAAATGCCCAATAATGCAGGGAATGAAGGGGAGGGTAGCATCTGCAGTTTCAGTTTTTTTGTATTACATCACACAGTGGTGTGTGAATTCATGACAGCATTGATAAAGCACAACTTCCTCACACCATCAGCACTCATGCATCCCTATAAAAGAGCTTTACTACCACTGAACGTCACTGTACCAGGCACTCCTCGCTGTACTCCTCCTCTAGCAACACCAGAACATTTTGGATGCTTTTGGATTGACTTGGTCTCTCAAGACCAGAGTATGGATTCCCAGAAGTCTATATTTTGTAAATATGGGCCTTGGAAGAGGTTAAATGAGTTTATTGTGCTTTGGCTACAGTAGGTTATTCTAGTGGTGACAACAACCATGCATGTCACTTCTGCAGGCTGCATCATACTCTATGAGATAAAGTGTAACTCTTGTCATAGCTTTTGCCAGCTCTGAGACTCTTGCATGGTATTTCTCATCAAAACAAAATTCACTCATCATTAAATGAAAACTTAAAGTGAAGACCTGATTATTTCAGCAGCCTTGTCACAAGTTCATTGTTTTTAAATGTTGGTGCTACTTCTGCTATATTTTCACACTTAAAACAATAATTTGGTATTCCTCTTGTACCACTGTCTTCTTTTATGCTAAGAAATAAGTCACGTGGCAATTCTCTCCCACGTGGTTTCATTGTTGACAGCATTAAGTCTGTGTATGATTCAGCAGGCTATAAAATGCCTTTAACTGTCAGGAAATTACTTGTCTTTAAATGTTTTGGTTCAATATACTTACCTGTTGATCAAAAATAGCCTTAAACCTACACTGTTTTGTTTTCTTTTTTTTAGTTTTATTGAACTTAGTAAATTAAGTTAGTAACTTCCAGGAGGTTGTACTCATTTTTGCAACACAACATTTTATCACTTTGATAAGAAAATTTTATTTTGCTAAATAATTTTGACATAAATTTTGACGGTAATTGATCAAGCAGGCTTGTTGGAACATTATATTTTCAAAGAACCCTAACATGTTTTGCAAGTAAAGAGTAATTGCTCAATTTGTTAAGTTTTAGAGGGGGTGTACTCATTTATGCTGTGCACTGTGCATTTTCTTGGTTAAATAAGCCCACAGATCATGTTTTCATGCCATTTAAGTCTTATTTTGACGTAGCAAAGTGGTTATATATCTGAGTAAGTTGTTTGCTTACTGTTTTAAATTAGTGTTCCCATTAATGACATTATATTGTACATTCGCTAATGCGAAACATGCACAAACACAACATTACAATTAATAAAGATTTCGTTTACCTCCCACCAAAGCCACCACATGCTTTAGGGGGTCTAAAATTAGTTTAGATTAGGTGGGTTTGTGTGAAAGTTCTTTTTGCATACTTCTCTCTTTGACATCTTACATTATGAAATAACTGGCACATATTTTGTTTTCACTGATGCAAGACATGAAAAAGCAGAAGTAAGTGATAGTGTTTTTGGTTGCATTATTGGCCTTGTCTGAACGCTTAGGAGACAACACATTGAATTCTTTGTGTTGAGATATAGCGAGGCTTTACTTTAGCCCACAGCATGTT
The DNA here is from genome assembly GCA_012976165.1 of Labeo catla. Classification (NCBI taxonomy): domain Eukaryota; kingdom Metazoa; phylum Chordata; class Actinopteri; order Cypriniformes; family Cyprinidae; genus Labeo; species Labeo catla. Next base: position 1,577,290 of record VONZ01000090.1, on the reverse strand, counting down.
CTATTTCTGAGTCTGCATTCAATTAGCTGCGAAATAAACCAGGGTTAATGGAAAATAATTAAAGCCATATTTTTCTCAATCTCTCCGTGATATCTCAGCATTATTGCTGCCTTGGGTAACAACATAACCTCATATTTTTCACTCTGGGGAAAGGACTAAAACCCAATGCGCAGATTCAAGAATCACCTGGCTTTATACCACAGAGGTTAAGAAAAACAATACTGAACACATGTAGTTTTTTTTTGAGAGTGTATAGGCCAGCTCCAATTCCCTTCTCTGCTATTATAAACGATGAAACAAGCCATGTTTTATATAATCATGCCTCCATGTGCTGTTATGCAACTGTCACAAACATTTGTAAACAATTAATAAGGGATGATATTTACACATTGTAAACAGTGTAATGTGTGTGGGCTGATAGATTGATTGGCAGTCATTACACATTACATATTTATGGCACTAAAATATTTGGTTTGATTTATCCACAAGAAAAACTGCAGACTTAATTGTTTTCAGGTGCCTTTTTATTTATTTGTTTTTTTTTATATATAAACTTGTTTTAATCAAAAATTCTGACCTTGCACCAGCATGAAATAGTACATTTAAATGATTTTTTAAAATTTAGTTCTAGGGCTATAATTTAACATATTAGGCTATCAAAAATAAAAAAATTAAATCCCACTGGCCTTATTAAAACATAAAATAATACAATTATTTTTATTGTTACATTTTTATTAGGGCTGTCAATTTAAGATGTCAAGTTTTTAGATGTAAAAACAAGTTAAATAAAAATAATAAAACATCCACCGACCTTTTATTACATAAAATATTACACAAACAATTTACTTTTCCATTTTTATTAGGGCTGTCAGTTGAATATGTTCATTTAGTGTGATTAACTGTAAAAATATAAACCTATTAAATTGTACTAACCTCATAAAACCTGAAATAATAGATTTTAATGCAGGCTGTAAATTTAACAAGTTAGTTTAATGCAAGTATTATAAAAAAAAAAAATAATAATAATAATTACTCTGACCTTTTCGGATGGCTTTATATAATATATAAGAATTATAAGAATATAACAATTACATACATATATGAATGCCTTTGCAACAAAATGCACTGATGATGGATTAAAATGGCATCTAGGTAGGCTGCAGGTTTCATAACAAAGATATTATGTTTATATGCTACAAAGAAGCAGACAAAACAAGTCATTGTTTACATGAAAATCACATTTAGGTCAGAGGAAAATGAAAGTACTTTTGGTGGATTAACCCTCCACCTTCACAATAAAGGCGGTGACACTGAACTGTGAAGGAATCTGGGGTTTAGACGCAGTCACAAGCAGACATGTTGAGTGCACTCCTGGGGCAAATGGAGAGATGAGACAGGCGAGATGTCTTCCTGCTAAAAGCAGAGCACACAGAACCCCAGGGAGAGAGAAAATGGGGTATGTGTATGGCCCTCTCCCTCCATTTACAACCCTCAGGTCAGTGAATTTCCAGCTAATTACATTTCAGTGCAACACGACAGTATACGTTCATAGTGTCGTCGCTTCGGTATTTTTGGCCAGTGCACAGTCTGCTGTTTGAAGGAACGGATGGATGAGTTAAGTGTTCCACAACCATGTTTTACTGCACACTTTTTTTTCGCCTTGGATCGACTGGAATGGAGACAGACGTTCTTGGCAGAACAGGCATCAAACTATTTTTCCAGGTTCGCCTGCCCACATTTTTGTCCTCCGGATTTTAATTGGTAAACAACTGAAATCAAGCACAGACATAAACCTTTATTTCTAAAGCAAAGGTGATGAATTTAATTTAGCTGCATGTTAGTCAAGCAACACAAAGTTTTCCCCTTGTCTGAAAAATCAAGCGGCGTTTCTTTATTTCGACATCAGCGAGACGTTTTTTGTCTGACAGAGACATGGGTGGAACTTAGAGAGATGTGCCAAGTTTCCTGTGGCCTGATGCAAGATTAAATGAAAAAAAGGAAAATATGGGAGTGCCGCAAGATAGCACATAGACAACGTTTGCTTTTCATATATAGAACATGGGTGGAGGTTTGAAGACTCAAAAAAGTCACACTGGATCTGATACTGCAACAATGACCATCTGCATTCTTTTACCACATCTGATTTCAGCATATATTTCAAGACAAAACCAGGGAAGCACAGCAAGATAATAAAAATAGATTAAAACACACAAATGAATGGAAATAAAGAAGCAGTGAGTGCATTTATGGTGATTTAGGACCAATCAAACTTCAAAGAGATTTATATTTAGTCACGAAAATAGGAATTCAGCACATGACAAGCCTTTTGAGATTGTTCTGCCTGGCTTTGAGCAGGAATGTGGGTCAAACGCTACAAACATGTAGGTGTTTCAGAACATAACATTTACATTCTACATGCTTATTATCTCAGCATTAAGTTACGCTCAGTTCAGCTTGGAATATTCATACTCAATTTCCTACTAGGAAAAATGAAAGAAATGAAAAGAAAACACTGGCTTCCTTGCTGAGCAGTGAGACCTTGCCTTATGTTTGAAACATACATGCAGTGTTGCCTTAGAATTTGGACAAACTGAGGTATCTAATAAGGCAGCATAACTTCTATTGTAAAAATTAAGGTTCAAGAAAGGGTTTTCAGAGTCATGCCATAGAAGAAACATTTTGGGTTCCCCAAAGAACCGTTTAGAAACTATTTTTCTTGATGTAAAGAAACTAAAGAACCTTCTTCCATTATAAAGAACCTTTGGTACAAATGGAAAGGTTCAGTGGATGTTAAAGGGGTAACTCACCCAAAAATAAAAATTCTGTCATTAATTACTCACCCTCATGTTGTTTCAAACCCGTAAGACCTTTGTTAATCTTTGGAACACAAATTAAGATATTTTTGATGAAATCCGAGAACTAGTTGGTAATGGTAGTTGCATTGCTGTCTATGCAGGGTCAGAACCCTGCATAAACAGCAATGCAACTACCATGTTCAAGGCCCAGAAAGATAGTAAGGATATAAAATAAATAGATAAAATAGTCCATGTGACATCAATAGTTCAACCTTAATTTTATAATTTTATGAAGCTACAGGAATATTTTTTGTGCGCAACGAAAACAAAAATAACAACTTTATGGAACAATTCTTTCTTTTCTGTGACAGCACACATTCACGACAGTACCATGATGCATGTGTTTCTGTATTTGGTTATGTTGCAAGTATTTGCAGTGCGTTTCTGCATTTAGTTGGGTTGTGAGTATTTGCAGTTTGTTTCTGTATTTAATCATGTTGTGAGTATTTGCAGCATGTTTCTTTTTTTGGTTTGAGTTGTGAGTATTTGCAGCTCTGTATTCATTCAGGCTGTGAGCATTTGCAATCTGTTTCTGTATCTGTTATGAGCATTTGCAGCTTTATTTGCTGTGAGTACTTGCAGTGCATTTCTGTATTTGTTCCGTGTTGAGTATTTGCAGCTCTTTTTTTGGTTGTGAGTATTTGCAGCGCTTTGGTTTGAGTTGTGAGTATTTGCAGCTTTTCTGTTTGGTCGTGGCATTTGCAGTCCGTTTCATTTGTGTTGTGGTATTTGCAGTGTTTTTTGGTTTGAGTTGTGAGTATTTGCAGCTTTCTGCATTTGGTCCCGTTGTGAGTATTTAGTTTGTTTCTCTATTTGGTTGTGTTGTGAGTATTTGCAGCATATTTCTGTATTTGATCGTGTCATGAGCATCCTCAGCACATTTCTGTTTTTGATAGTGTTGTGAGTATTGGCAGTGTATTTCTGTATTTTGTCGGGTTGTGAGTATTTGCAGCGTGTTTCTGCATTTGGTTGTGTTGCAAGAATTTACAGTGTGTTTCTGTATTTGGTCCTGTTGTGAGTATTTGCAGTTTGTTTCTGTTTTTTATTGTGTTGTATTTGCAGTGCATTTCTGTATTTGGTTGACTTGCAAGCAACTATTATTATTTATTGAATCAGTTAAATATGTATTTTAACATTAAAGAAATGTTTTAAGTATGTCTTTATTTGTTGATTTAAATAACTGAATTATATATTTAATTTTTTTTTTTTCTGAAATAATAAACTGATAATTTGCTACTTTAAGTGGTACTGTAACTACTACTATATACCACTATAACTGGTATTTATAATGCAGTGTTTTTAAGATCTGAATTTGGAGATCTAAAAATATGGCTGGAAATAGAATGTGACATTACTCCATACTGTATGTTTGATGTTTTGCAATGACTATGGCTAATTCTCATTGTGTCTCATTTGCATTTCTAAGTATTATCATTTCAATGATAAGTAAGGTGGCCTGAGAGAAGATAAGGAGAACTTGAAAAAAAACAGCATCACGAGCGCAGTGTATTAATGCTCCATGTATGTCTTCTCTTTTTTCTCAAAACATTCCTACTAGCATCGAATGGATCTTCATTACTGTCTTTAGAAACATTACACTGGTCTGCTACTGCTATTGTGAGATACATAAATTGACTGTAATGGAGAGAGACCTCTGGGGAGAGCATTGTGGTTAGATGCTCTTAGCAGGTCAATTTTTCATTATTGCAAGGAGAGAGCTGTAGACTGGATGAGGGGACAGGGTGGGATCTGTGTCTCATCAGGCGTCTGGAGACAAGCTGAGGAAACCTGACTTGAGTTTTCCAGTCATTGAGTCTATCATGTCTCCCTGAATTCAATACCAAACACTCACAACACACAGAAACACACACAGAAGAGTAAGAGCACTGTTTTTAATTAATATATTATGCATGGTGGTGGTGTAAGTCTGGTGGGGGGAGGTTGAGGGGTGCTAGACATCTGCTCCTCTTTAACTTTAAAGTGTCATCCAGACCTAGGCAGATGTTTTTGAAGTAAATAAAGAAGAACAACAGTATAAGAAACAAGGGAAAAGGTCTTGATCATGTGGTGAAGTGCTAATTCACTCTAGCAGAGATGGCCTCATCAGGAGCTTCTCAGCCAGTTCTTCCAGTTGTTTTGACTTGATGCGAAATAAGGAAACCTCAATCAAATGCACATTATCTTCAAAGTCTTTCCTGCAGCACAAAATGGTCTACTACCAATGGAACATGATCTGTTGCCATCAGATTACCTCAGTTGTGGAGAAGCTAACAGGAGGAACCAACTAGAGGATCCAGGGCGATGGAAAAATACATGATCTAGCCAAATGGACATTCTTTGTCAAACATGGTGAGTAATGGATTTTTTGCACATCCACGCCTATGTATTTCCCAAAGCTTTCGGTATAGTGTTCTCCAATGGACCCTTTTCACATTCAAAGTTTTTTTTTTAGAAGAAGTCGTCTTTTTTGTTGTCATTCATGGTTGTCATTTTTCTATCTCATTTTTTCTCATGTCAGTTTCAACTTTTTGTCACAATTATAACTTTGTATGTCACAATTTAAACTTTTTATGTCATAATTCTAACATTTTTTCCTCACAATTGAGATTTTTTTATCCCATAACTAGGGGTGCCCGGTGCGTGAGCCACTAAAAGGCCAGTTAGCTGCTTGCTAGCGGTAGCCTGTTACATTACAGTACATACAATTTCACTTACCACATGAGGAGAGATGACTGATAGGACAATGGTGAATGATTTGCATATCCTGAATACCACTAACAAACATCTAATATTGTAAAATGTGGTAAGTACTGCTGCTCCATAGCAAACACAGGGAGCCTCATTTATAATATGTTGCGCAGAAACCATCCTAAATTTCTTAAGATCATTTCTCAAATATGCATACATGTGATTCATAGAATCAGCGTACATACAGAAAATGCATGTACGCGTCTGTTTCAGATGTGAAATCTATGAATCGCAAATGATCTTGAACTTGCACGCAACTGAATGGTTTCAGCTCTCTGCCTTGTAAACGACTCCTAATTAATGTCATTAACATATAAAAGATCACCAGTCATCATCCAATTCCTTTAATTTAGAAGAGCGGGCTGCAAGAACAGCTTGTACGTGTGCTCTGACGTGAAAGTGACGTGAAAGTCAAAGCCAGTTTTATTTACAAATATGAGCAATGGCATAGATTTAAGCATACACACACTCTAAGATCAAAATTGAGCATACACACGCTTTATAAATGAGGCCCAGAGTACGTGTGATCGCGAATCTCGGATTTGAAAAGCTAACATGCATTTTCAATGACCCATATATTAATAGCCGATTGGAAGCTCGTTTCCGCCACTGCATAAAAAATAAAAAAAGGTTATTGCAAGTTATTGCAAGAATTGTGAACTATACACTTGCAATTGTGAGTTATGAAGTCAGAATTGCGAGATAAGTTAGAACTGCGAGATATAAACTTTTTTTTACAATTGTAAATTTATATGTTGCAATTCTGATTTTTGTCCTCACAATTGTGAGTCATAAAGTCCAATTTTAAGGGGGGAAAAGAGTGATACGGTCTTAGAATTTTTGTGCACATACTAATAAATTTAAGACCAATACAAATTAAAGCTGCAAGCGGCATTGAAAGGGCCTTCGCACCGGGGCTCACCACCACCTATTGGCTTTAGGAAAACAATATGCATTTAAAGTGGTAAATATACAAGGAATATGTCAGTCATTTATATGGGCTGAACTTCTTGCTACCAGGTGGTGGCGCTATGACTATAACTGGATTTTGGCATGTAGATGTCTTCAGGCCAGCACTTTTATAAAACATTTGAAGTTTGGTGCAGATTGAACATGGCATGTTTGAGTTAGTGCAAAGCATGATGTATCCTGTTGCCAGCAGGTGGCGCTATGAATATAATAGAATATTGGTCTTTAGATATTTTTAGGCCAGGGCTTATTGAATGTGTGAAGTTTGGGGCAGATTAGACATTGTATGACTGAGCTGCAACACCTTCTATTCCCATGGCGAAACATCAAACTTTATCAGGCCGCCATTGACACGCCCTTTAACAAAAACTCAAGATCTTCGTAATCTAACATCGCAAAGGCCTTTAGATTAGACTGACCAAACATAATGTTGATGTCATTAAATCTCTATGGGGAGTTCGTAGGGTATACATGACTTCCTCTTTTCCAGCATGTGGCGCTATGGCTATAACTAAATATGGTCATGGGCACGTGTTCAGGACAGGACTCTTATCAAACTTGAATTCTGGTGCAGATCGGACATTGTATATCTAAATTATAAGAACTTCCTTTTTCATGTTGAAACTTCGAAGTTTGTCAGGCCGCCACGGACACGCCCTTCAACGAAAACTCAAGATCTTTGCAATTTAATGTCACAAAGGGCTTTAGATTAGAATGACTAAATCTGGTGTTGATCTGTTTAAATTTCTAGGAGGAGTTTGTTTTAAAACAATGCCAGAAAATGGCAAAAACTTGCTGAGAAAATTTAAAATAACAGACTTTGTACCAGGGGACTATTTCTTAGGTTTTGGTGTGTTACATGTGTCTACTGAATTTCGTACATGTCTGTGAAACACAGCTCAAGGGGCACTTCAATGAAATTTTATAGGTGGTGCTATCGAGCCATTTTGCCACATCCACTTCTGAAACTCATATCAGATATACGTTTTCACCACTTTTGATGTGTGTGCAAAGTTTCATGAGTTTTTGAACATGTTTACTCCCTCACAAATACGATTCATTTTGGAGAAGAAGAAGAATCTGAGCAATTCCAATAGGGTCCTCACACCACCAGTCCTCGGGTCCTAATTAAAACAGTTGTACAAACTCACAGAAGCCTCTTATCAGCCAAATCTGAGTGTTTTGTTGTGTTGTTCTCCCATCCAGCAGGCTATTGACTCAGTGACCCAAGCTGGAATAATGACCACAGGCAAGGCCACATAAACCTCTGTCCCAGTGGCCCGAAACAGCTGTGACTCACTCCTATTGACCAGCACACTCACTCCCGTCCTGAACACCCAGCATATTAATTCCCACAAACGCTAAGAGGCCCAAAAGAACGGCAGAGATGTTGAGATGCGTACGGCTCACAGCAGGTGGCATGACACATCGCACCAATCATTTCGCTGAATCAGTGTGGGCGTCCCGCGGCTCTCTCAGAGCTGTCATTGCTCTCCCCACACGAGTACTTTTTGTTTATGAAATGTGAAATTATCTGAATTCTGGTAAGTGGAGCAGAGTGTGGCTTTAACAGATAATGCCAGCTCAGAAAGACACAAGCTCATTAGGGGAATGATGACAAGCCTCTCGATTCTGCAGCGGGACGGTGACTCTAATTCCGGCAGTTGTCTTCCTACTAATCCATCCTGACGCTTTTGACAGAAAAATACGTGCAGTGCGGCACAGGGCTAAAGGTCTGGAATTGAAAGCGTCAGGATGCTAGAAAGAGAAAGTGTGTACGAAGTACACATCTCAGCGGTGTGCTCTAACTATAGTGATTAGTGGGAAAAATCCATCATGACGTGAGCGAAAATAGTCATAGGGTCTGGCCTGCTGTCGGGTGAGAACTGTTAGTGACTGTAATCGGTATAAAAAATGCTGTTTTGTCTCAGTTTACAAAAGAGATGTGTGAATATGGGGCGTTTTATTAGCAACATAAATTTGATGCCATAAACTCAAATAATGCAATAGGGATTAAAATGCTCTGGCAGCTGAGAGAAAATTTGAGACTCAACTGAGATTTTTCCTCCAATGTGTGGATGTATTTAGCAAACACAGCAGCTTAAGGTTTCAAGTCTGGGATATCTGCCCTGACAAATGGAAAACCTGACAGACTTTGTGGGAAAAAGTTAATGTCATATATTTTTCAAATTAGATTTATCTCTGAGTTGAATCTATAAGATGTGTAAAATTTCATCATGATCTCATTAGTATTTGTAATATAGTGTAGTACAGTATAGATTTATATACTGTAGGCAGCATCTACAATATAAAACAACAAAACTGAATAATTTATATTTATATTATAAACGCACTCTAAAAAATGCTGGGTTTAAAAAGAATCCATTGCTGGGTGAAATATGAACAAACCCGGCGACTGGGATGTTTTGGCCCAGCGTTCTTCTGGGTAGGTTTATTTAACTCTACATTGCTGGCTTAACGGGGTCATCGGATGCAAAGTTCACTATTTCATGTTGTTTGAACGTTAATGTGTGTTGGCAGTGTATGTACAAATCTACCCTATAATGATAAAAATCCATGCAGTGGTTTTTAATTAATCTGTAAAAATAATATCCCATTTTTCGAATCGAGCCATTCTCAAATGCCTGTCGGTGTGGCGTCACACCCACAATAGTTGATTGACATGAGCGTCTTACCTCAGATCAGCTGTAACAGTCCAGTAATCTCTGTTGTTTCAATGCCGGAGCAGGGATGTAAGTTAGACAAGAATATCTCCGATTGAGCGATTGAGGTGTTGTGTTGCTGGATGTAATAATGAACATAGTGGTCGTCATTTACTCCAGACATCTGAGCCGCTGAAGATGCAGTGGATTACGTTTGTGAAGGGATTGCGGCTCCCGATCTACATAAATGCGTCTATGTTCACGCAAATCATTCGTGATCCAGCTTCACTTACAGCAGAAGTGAGTGTAAGGGTTTTTTTATGAATCTTTGCGATCGCCTTTCCTAATAACGTGGTAGTTAGGAAGCAGCGGCTAACGTGGCTAAATGCGGCTAAAGTAAATAGGCTCGTCACTCCACAAAGAGAAGAGGGGGGCGGGGCGAGCAGAGCTCATTGCACTTAAAGGAACAACCCCTTAGAATGGGATGATTTTTGCAGAGCTGATTTTGACAAGGTGAAAAGGTTGTTGTTTTACACTACCACTGAGAATTTTTAACCAAAGTATATTATAGACTTTTCATTAAGACCCTAAAGAATCATATCAGCTTGTGGAAAATGGGCATCCGATGACCCCTTTAAAATGAACCCAAAATAGGTTGTACAGGGGTGCATCAATTACATGCATCAATTACAAAACCTGAGGATGCATATGTATCGATCTTGATACATGGATTTTTGAATCGTGAATCGTTGATTTCGGCCAGTAATCGATTTAAAACACCAAGAATCGGACGAATCGCGATTTCTATAGCTTTGAAATGTATACACATTAAATTACTATAAGCACGAATTAATAGAGTCCTTGTACAGCGTTCGTTCCCTCACATCTCTCCTTCACGCGCTCCATTTACTGCCCGTCACAGGATTGCGCGCGCGCTCTCACCGACACGATTTTTTTGAGCAGCCAATGTGTGATCTCTCCTTACGACTCGTGACCAGTACTGCTAGAGTAAAGTAGTTTTACTTTTCGGTAGTTTTCCAGTGGCTCAGTCATACCACTTACATTACCTGAGCAGTTGAAGGCTGCGCCTTTGGACGGAGCAAAAACAATGTAAGTGTCTAAAAGCATACGCCCAAATTCACTAAATGATAAATGACGTTTAACTTAATCTCGTTAATACGAAAGTACGAAGGAAACGGTTAAAATAACCACAGCATTGACAACAACCTTGAAATAAGAGCGCGAGGTTTATGTCAATCAGATGCATGAAAGTTGCGTTCGTTACTATTATCATCAGAATCATCATTCGCCGATAGAAAGGAAACGTTTAAGTGCTGTACATTTTATTTTATGAAAATAAGATAAAGAAGCTCACATCATGCGAAGGTGTGACATAAAAATGTTAACCTATACATCCACAGTATGCTACACAATAGTTAACACGATAGCCTACATTTAAAGCCTTTTTTAAATATTGGCTTAGTGTTAAATAAATATACTTAAATGAATTTAAAATAAAAAAAGTATTTGTATACAACAAATAATTGTTATGTTCTTAATAAAAATACCTTGCAATTGTACTTTTAGTAGCCTATACTAAACCGGTATAAAGTGTGCTAAATTGAAAGCATAGTGTCAAAGTATATTTCAGGTACACTTTTTACATTTAAAGACTTTATTATTCAAAGATCATACAATACTCAGCAATAGTGACATTAAAACACATTTTAGGCTTAATATTAAGAAATGTGCAATGTGCACAAGTAGTACTCCAAATAAAGTTTCATTATAATTTTTATATCAATAAGTCTGGAGGGATATATCAGCAAATATTTTAAGAGATTTTAACTATACTTAGTTTGAAATAAATGTCTTTTAAATATATTACTTTTCACTAGGGTAAATTTCTTCATATGCTATATGTCAAGCTAAAGCATCATTAAACTAACATCTAACAGTAGACAAAATTGTTTTTTTGTGCTTTACTCTCTGACTCCATGGCTGCAGTGTAATTTGCCTCTGACCAAGCGTATAAAGAATTTAGGGAAAGCTTTTAAATAATCCTGTGAATACACTTGAAGAATGCAGTCATTCTTGAATCGAATTGAAAACCTATGAATCGTGAATTGAATCGATTCGCTGCTTACCTAAAGATTCACAGCCCTAGTTGTATATTAAAAATCAGACATATAATTATTAGAGGCATCAGCAAAATTCAGAAGGTGTACATTTATTAATAAGCCATTTAAAAAAAGTTTATTATTTAATTATTATTCATTAAACTTATTAATAAATGTTAACATATTGAATATATCAATAAAAGTTCATTTCCAACCTATCTCGGGTTCATTTTAAGCAAGAAATATAGTAATTTTGAAGCAGTAGCAAAGTTAAATTAGACCAACTACCCAGAAGTTAGGTTAAACATTTAACCCAACCACTGGTCCAAAACAATCCAGTCGCTGGGTTGAGTGTATATTCGTGTAGTTCCATTTTACTATTATGTAGATACTTTGAGGCCCTGTGTTTTCTTGTTTCTCTGCCAACTGAGATTTGAGTGATGGCATGTCAGTTATCTGTCTTCGGGACATGAATAAAATCACTTCATAGTCTATTCCAGATGTTTCCTCAGAAAGGAGGAAAGATATTGTTCGTCTGCAGGACTGTTCTTGAGTTTCTCTCTTGTTTGGTTTCTGTTCTGTTTTCTATGGCAGAATTACTCTGTGGCTCATAAAATTTGTCTGTTGGAGTTTAGTTCAGAATGTACTGGAAAAATCGAAGATTATTTCAGCACAATAAATCATATTGTAAATAGTCTAACCACTCTAAAAAAGGGCTATGCCATGATTTTACACACTGTAACGATGAGATCTAGGTCTTATAATAAAACAAAAATGGGAAAAAATTTTAGGTGAGCTGGACTGCAATTATTTTTTTAAATGATTAATGGATTGATTTATTGTAGTTTTCTAAACTGTTTTCCTGTTTCTCTGTACATTTCTTTAGACACATAAGAAGAAAAATCATGCTTTGGTAAATCATAAGTATTGTATAAAAACTCATAATTGACATCTAAATTTACATAAATCATAAAAAGTGTAAAAAGTAGAAATTGTAAGATAAAAGTCATAATAATGACAAAAATATAAAATTTTAACAAATAAATTTTAATTGTCAATTTGAACTTTTGTCATAATTATGACTTAATGTCACAATTTCAAATTTTTTATGTAATAATTACGACCTTTTATGTAATAATTTGAATTTTTATCTCATAATTATGACGTTATCTCATAATGTCATCTTTTTATTACATAACTGTGTATATTTTCTTATAAATTTTCTTATTTTTCAGTCCATTGGCTGAAAATGCCACTACCGAACACCATTTTTCTACATGAAACAATTTTTTGGGAGCTACTCCATAACATTTAGTTTTTATATGTGTACAACTGTTCAGAATTGTGCAAGCTAACCATGTGCTGATTAGCATCTTTAAGCTAGCTTCAAAAGTATCTAAAATTGTCACTATAAACAAAATTGTATTAGTTATGCAAATTTTCTGTATTCTTTTTTAGAATTTGTTCAATTTGTTGAGTCAACTTAAAATAATTTTAAGTTTAAAATTAATAATAATAATTTTAAGTTTAAAGTTAAATTTTAAGTTCAGTCAACTCAAAAAAGTTTAGCCAACTTGAAATGTTAAGTTCTCCTAAGTGACAACTTAGATATTTGAGTTGATTCAACTTAAAATTTTAAGGCAGCTGGGTAACAAACGCAGCTTTTAAGTTTAACAAAGCTAATTTTTTGCTTAGTCAACTCAAATATCTAAGTTGTCACTTTTTACGACAGCAGGTAACAAATTATTTTAAGTTGACTCAACAAATTGTGTTTTTTTTTTATTCGGTGTGTCTTAAAATTCTGTAATGTGATGTGTAGGGGTGGGAATCTTCAGGCATTTCACACGATCCGATCCGATTCTGGGAGTCACGATCCGATTCCAAAACGATTCTTGATCTACATTTTTTTTCCAATTAATTATTCTGCTGTGCAAATACATCTTTACAACCTTACATTTTAACCAAACTTGCAGTTTCTTTGCTTTTTGTTTATAGTTGGAATCTTTGCATGTCAGTACTGCCATCTTAAAAGTAGGGCTGAGAATCTTCACTGGTTTCATGATTCAATTCAGTTACAATTTTCTTTATCAACTCAATATCACTATGCATCACATTCTCAGTTTTCAATATTACTGCACATGGCTACATTTTCATATAAATTTTATGTCAAATTTATTTTGTGCAAACTTTATTTTTTTTATTATATAAACAGGCTACTTTTTAAAACAATCACTTATTTAAAATAAGTGTTCTTTAAGTATCCGAAAGTTTTCAGACAATAGTTATGGGTTTTTCTTTTTTCCTCAGCATTATTGACGTCTGATTATTACTGATGAGATCACAGACAGTGGCAGCTTTAACAGACTGTATTTACACTAATACACAGATCTATTTCGATATATCAGATGTTATGTTTGAAAAAATAACTGACTGTGTAAACATCAATTTCGTATAAAAGTATTCGAAAATGAAAGTGCATTTAACCTCAGCCGCAATCGATCTTCAGGACAACAAACACAAAGCGCATGTAAAAGTCTGTCAGTGCGCGAGTTTCGTGCATCTAATAGTACTGCATTACAAATGGCATTAATGAAAGCATATCTAAAATAAAACACAGCGAGTGGAAGCACACACTGTCAAGCAATGCTCACGTGTCTAGCAGCTTTCACACCGCTTTCATAGCGCAGCGGAAAGTGCTGCGCTATGAAACCCATTCATTTCAATTGCTTGCGCCGCATGAGGACAGCTTGTTTCTGCGTCGACCAAAGCGCACGCGCAGCGGAGCACACCACTGGCGCACAAGCCGTGCTTAAAGTTCAAAATAGTTGAACTTTTGCCGCTGCCCTCTGAAGGTGCTGCGCTGAACCCAGAAGAGAAGCACTTTCCGCGTTCGGTCTGAAAGCCGCTTTACAGTGCAAATTCTGTGCAATGAAGCCCGCCACGTCTCTAGCGTGCACTCGTGCCACATGCGGAAAAAAAAAAAACAAGCTCAGAATTGATTCAGAATCGTTGAAGAGAGAATCTTGATGCATTGGAGAATCGTTTTTTTCTCCCACCCCTAGTTATGTGGTCGCTACCAAAACATTACTGCCACTACCGAAAAATGTGCTGTCACGACTGAAACATGGGGTGTTTTGTCAAAAATAAAGAATACTGAATTATCAGTTACGTTGTTATGATAGTGTTTAGTTCAATGTATATTCAAATTAATAAATCCTTAACTTTGAAACCAGTATGATAAGTTTTTGTGTTTTATGAAGAAAAATTGGATTCAAAATACATCTCACTTGAAATACTGTTAAAATTGTAATTGTTATTGACTTACCTCTGAAAAATTTTAGTAAAACCTTTTACTAAAATAGAAAATAATAATTAAAAGGAAGATGTAAGGAAAATCTTAATAGGTCAGTATAACCTTTCTTGTTAAATTATATATTACTGTGCGTCGGTAGTGACAAATCAGAAGAGAGGACAAATATGGCCCATATATGTTATATATGATTTACCAAAGCATGATTTTATTTTCTTGCACAAAAAGAAAAACACCAGAAAAATTACAAACTCCACTGGGCTTTCATACCATCACAGAAAGCCATTTAAATCCATGTAAATAAAGTTAACAATTTAGAGAGAACTATTTTAAGTCAGTCCCCAGGAAATGAGCGGTTATCTTTACTTCAGAGGATTCTGTTGAAAAATGCAATATTTTGGTTCAGCTCCTTAATGTATTTCCATCTCCTGAGTTCAGCAAGAAAACAAGAGCACTGAATCAGCTATTCTCTGTTTCCTGAGACCAAATCACAGTGTGTTAAGTTCTTTGTAATTATATATTAATCACAAGGTGAGAGTTTAACCATGTGATAACCCATTAATTATACATTTGTTTCCATAACATCATTCATTAAACCACAATGAAATTACATGAGATACTTTGTGCAGGTTGTGCTCCCTGTGTAGTTTCAAAAGGAGCCCGATCACTGATTAAGTTTTTGATGAATATTCACAACACAGAGACACTTACGAGCATCAGGCTAGAAATTGGTATAAATATAATTATCCAAAATGAATGAATGAATACCTTTTTGCGCCTAGGTTGCATGCACAATCATATTTTAGACTTACACATGTTACATACACTATATATATATATTTTTTTTTATAAAGTGTTTGTGTGTGTGTTTATTAATTGTTAAAAATAGTCTCTCATCTCACCTGGTTTACACCACCAACTCTGATTTTTAAATACAATTTTAAGAGGCTCATAGAGAGGATATTGAGTGTGCATGTATCTATTTAGGATGCCCTAAAGGAAAGTGAGTGAGAAAAAGACAAGTGGGCCAGGAGAGAGAGAGAGAAAACGAGGATTAGAAATCCGTATCATTTGCATTCATCTGTTGATTTATCTTGAGAGCTTTCAATATTCCGCAATCACACATAAGTATTTACAAAGTGACTAAATCCTACATCACTTATTTCGGCACTGCAATTATAGGATCAGCATTATCTAAACATTTATCTATATTGCCATAACACTTTAGCTGATTTACCTCTGTGCAATCTGTGTGTCTTTGAGCTGGAACCAGTGACGGCAGTTATTTTTTAAAAGAGAGGATGTTATCAATAAGACTGTTTACATCTAATATATTATTTAAAAAACATGTTCTTTTCCAGGGTTAAGTTTTACTGAAAGATAAGGCAAAATAAATGTAAATAAATAAATGCAAATTTACATAAATAAATTAATGTATAAAAAATACAAATAAAACAAAAAAATTATTAAATACAATTTATTTTGTGAAAATGTATTTTTATACAGTAAGTTTTCATGTGTTATTTTTGTATAAAAGACTTGTAAAAGGCTGTTGCTTTTTAAAAGAATATATATATATCCTTTTCCAGGGTTATATATATATATAGGATAAGAAAGGGTTATATATATAGGATAAGAAAGATAAGTGAAACAAAGCAAAAAATAAAATATAATAATAATAAATAAAATTAATTAATTAATTAATTAAAATAAGTGAAATAAGTGAAAGAAAGCAAGAAATAAATAAATGAAAAATACATAAATTAATTAATTAAAATAGATACTAAATGAAAATTTACATAGTTAAATAAATTTATAAAAAATACAAATAAAATATTTATATACAGAATTGTACAAGATTTTTACATTTAATTTAAATTCATTTTGTGACAATTTATTTTTATACAGTAAGTTTATATATATATATCCTTTTCTGGGGTTAGGTCTATGTGAAAGATAAGTGAAACAAAGCAAAATAAATAAATAAATAAAACAAAAAGTAAATAAAATAAGTGAAAGATAGGTGAAACAAAACAATATATAAATAAATGAAAATAAATGAATGTATGATATATATATATATATATATATACAGAATTATAAAAGGATTTATTTAATTTAAATTAATTTTGTGACAATATATTTTTATACAGTAAGTTCGTGTCTGGAGATTTTTTGAAAAAATATAGTCTTTTCCAGGGTTAGGTCGAAGTGAAAGTTAAGTGAAACAAAGCAAAATAAATAAAATACTAAGTAAATAAACATAAGAAATATATACATAATTTTAAAAATAACTCAATTAATTTTAATTCATATTGTGGTCATTTTTGTGTAGAAGGTTTTTAATTAAAAAAATATGTTCTATGCTAAAGAAAAACTGGTGTAGAAACAATTTTCACTCAGAAATTGCTAGTATTCACATGTAGTCACAGAAACTGCAAAAATGTACTGTAATAATATTTGTTTTATTTATAACTTTGATTTTATTCTTTAGTCTGATCAGTTGTGTTTGTTTTGAGATCATATTGAAACCATCTTAGATTAGTTTTATGACAAATTAGCTCCAAAAAAATAGCTCCAAAACATTTTTTCAGATTTTTGCTTCAGTACAATCAAAGCCTTACATTTCTGTGTACATTCATGTAGACTTAATAAGATTGCATTAAAAGAGAAAACAGCAGCATTATGACTCTATTTATGAACGTAGCAGTAACTTAGGTTTTATTTATATAAATATATTTAAAATTTAATTATAAGGAAAGCCGTGCACCTCATGTCATGTTGGAACCAAAATATTGATAATTTTGGCTATATCTTTGCATCAAATAGCTTTAGAAGATGTCTTTGAGTCCTAACAGTCAGCAGCAGTTCAGAGGAAGTGCTTTCTTGCTAAAAATATGCACAGCCTTTAGAGGGGTGTTCTGCTCTGGCATCTCAAAGATAAATCCAGCATGGGGCTTAACGTCTCTGGGCTCACCACGCTGGCTTTGATCTTCCCTTGCAATTATCTCCGCCCTCATCTGTGCCACTTTCAAATGCCTAATCAACAAATCCATTTGACTCGCCATTTTGATTGCGGTGAGGTGGCGGCTCCTCTCCAGGTCTTCTCGAGGCGCTGCCGAGATCGGGTTTTGTGCCTTGGATGTTGTGTGCAGACAGATGAAAAGCACTGGCATTCTTTTTGAACTTGAAAGTTTGTACACCACAGGAACTCTGATGTCGCACAAGGATTTCGGAGAAACGACTAATACCAGGACACTTGTACACTGAAGAGAGTTCATCTGTGTGTTAGATATTTTTATACTTCATAATGAAAAAAAAAACTTAATTTCTCAGAAATGTTTTTAATTAGCTTTTCATCCAAAATAGAGCTGAAAGTGACCAAAAACAAACTAACACAAATTATAATGGATCCAAATCATTAAAAGTTAAAAATGGCTGAATTTAATGTCCAGAGCACAACTAGAATGACCAATTTATTCAACGGGACCAAGTTTCACCAGCAGCGTGGGCTTTTTATGAAAAAATTATGAAAATGATGCAATGCTGATAAAATTTGTCTTAGGGTGTCTTTTGAATATAGTATACTAAGTACAAACAAAACATGCAGTTTTATTAAGTCTTATCCATGTCATTATTTTTTCTATGTATTTTTTTTTTTAATGATTATTATTTTTACTTCTAGTGTTGTATCATACCTTTGAGGGTGTGTATTTAACAACAATATATGTGACAAATTTCAAATACTGAATTTACTACCTACATACTTCTTCATATACGCTATAAATATGTTTCTAAGTATTATAGTATGTTTTATTACATTATGTTATTTGAGAACCTTATCAACTGTTATATTATATTATATTGTTATTTGTATTAAATATGTTATTTCATATATACTATAAATATGTATTGAACAGTTCTATTCTATTCTATTCTATTCTATTCTATTCTATTATATCATTTGAGACCCTTAGCAACTGTTATATTATATTATTATATTTGTATTAAATAAGTTATTTGAGGCTTAGCAACTTTTACATGTAACTTTATTATATTATATTATATTATATTAATTATTCGAGACTCTTAGCAACTGTTATATCATATTTTTATATTTGTATTAAAAATGGTATTTGAGGCTTAGCTACTTTTACATGCAACTTTTATATTATATTATATTATATTATATTATTTGAGACTCTTAGCAACTGTTATATCATATTTTTATATTTGTATTAAAAATGTTATTTGAGGCTTTTAGCTACTTTTACATACAACTTTTATATTATATTATATTATATTATATTATATTATATTATATTACTATGTTACATTATATTATATTATTTGAGACTCTTAGCAACTGTTATATCATATTTTTATATTTGTATTAAAAATGGTATTTGAGGCTTAGCTACTTTTACATGCAACTTTTATATTATATTATATTATATTATTTGAGACCCTTAGCAAGTGTTATATCATATTATTATATTTGTATTAAATATGTTATTTGAGGCTTAGCAACGTTTACATGTAACTTTTATATATTATATTATATTATATTATATTATTTGAGACTCTTAGCAACTGTTATATCATATTTTTATATTTGTGTTAAAAATGTTATTTGATTACTTTTATATTATATTATATTATATTATATGAGATCCTTAGCAACTGTTATATATTATTAATATATATTGATTATATTTATGTATATATATATATATATATATATATATATATTGATAATATTAATTACTTAATACTGTGTATAGGCTGTAGAACATTTATATACAATGCAATAATCTATTTAACATGAAAATTTTAAGTCTAACCTTAAAATGCATGCTTTTAATTACCCTTCTCACTTTAAATACTGAGTTAATAAAAATATTGATAACACTTTAGTATCCAATTCTCACTATTAACTAGTTTGTTATTAGCATGAATAATACTGGGATATTGGTTGTTTATTATTACTTAAACCCACATATTAATGTCTCATTCTGAAAGACCTTATTCTAAATCCTTAATCTTACTCAGTTCTTAAACTTGCACTCAAAAAAATGATTTTTCAGTTCTGTTCTCTTTACCTAAACAATTCATGTTGAATTAATGCCATTGTGGCCATTTTTCATTTTAACATGATTGTGTCATATTAACCTGACTTAAAATTGTCACGCGTTGGTTTAACATAAAGTTTTCATTTTAAAAGTACATGTTTCAATCACTTAGCTCAGTCAAACTGTTATGACTGAATTATAATAACATATATAATAACTTACATAATATTTATGCTTTATTTTAAATATTTTTGTTTATTAATTTATAGCTTGACTATAATTATAGAAGTGCAATTAAATGGTTATTGGTGTTTTTAAGTTTGTTATTTGTCTTAAATTGCTGTTATTTGAAAGACAATGCATTATATCCATTTAAAGGGTATTTGGTTTGTGTCGAATGAAGCACACATTAGCCTATTAGTATGTCTAGTGACAAAATAAAGCTAATGTGGAGTTTAATAATCAACATTTATTGTGCACATTTAGTGCAAAGCAACATAGATGAAAATTTTATTTTAAAAATTAAGGCCTTTACTGTTGTTCATATTTATTTGTTCTAATATCTGCTTTCTAAGTTTTGAAAAATAAAGCATATAAAAGTATTCATACTTACTAATTTAAACATTTTATTTTAAAAGAAGAAACTAGAAGAGAATTACAGAACTTAGGAAGCGATGAATTCTCCGTATGCAACATATTAAACACTTAACAAGGATCTGGTAAAATAATAAAGAAAATTGTACAATTCATTTGTAATAGTGGACTTAAAAATTGAATATTGACGTCACAATATACACCTAGTCTGAAATCACTTCACACTCCAGCAGAGGAGGTGGCGGTATGCACCTAAAAAGTTGGTATGCGACCCGCCAGTAAATCCATAGAAGAAGAAGAAGAAGAAGAAGAAGAAGAAGAAACTAGATAATCAATCAGACTGATACAAATAATGTTTAATAAAAGTCAATTGCACGTATAAAATGTGTGTTTTTATAAAGTCAGTCGGACTGAAAGTCAAAACAGCCAGAAAAGAAACGACATTCTCAACCTAAAGGAAGCGGAAATTTGCTGTGATGCAATTTGCATATCCTGGCGGCAACATTCATAAAATGCGTTAATGCTGCGCATGTCTGAAATAGGTCGCCGCGCTATTAATTGGAAATAAGCTTAAAACGAACAGGTACGTGTTCATCCATTTCCATCACTGTTATTAGAAACAATATTATCAAACTGTGTTATGATGTCGGTTGATACTAGTGTGTTATTATGACAGAATGCACGATTGTAAGCCTAAATGAGATTGCCGCCCCATAAACAATTAAACAGCAAACGAACATTTAACTGTTAACTCATGTATCCATTTGCATCAGTGTTATTAGAAACAATATTAGCCAACAGTTTTATTATATTGGTTGAACGTAATGTATTTATGGCAGATTGCACGATTTTAAGCCTGAAAAAGATGACCGCGCCATCAACTGAATTAAACAGCAAACGAACAGGTAACTTTTCCGTCCATTTGCGTCAGTCTAATTAGAAACAATTTTAGCCAACTGTTTTATTATGTCGACTGATACGGATGAATTTATGACAGAATCCACGGTTTTATGCCTGAAAGAGATCACCGCGCCATCAACTGAATTAAACATCAAAGGAAAAGGTATGTGTCCAAGTTTGCACGTTTGTTAGTTTAATCAAGATTCAACCCACTAACTATCTTTGCACTCTGTTCATTTTCATGGCATCGATCAAAGATATTATAACAATGTTGTGTTGTGTGGTTGATGGTTCAATGCGTTTTGAAAGCATTAATGACAATAATTATTGGTTACTGAATATTGTTAATAATAATATCAATAATGGGTATTTGCGCCTTTAGTTGCTAGAATGGTATGGATGTATGGCTAATAATTTTTACAGTTATTCATATTTGTTTCTTTCAGAACCACACACATTTTAAGTTTGTATAAACTAATAGAAATACTGACTGTAACCAGTACAGTCCCATAGGAAAACGCCACTTTTTGTAAATGGTCTCATTTTACAACTCCCCTAGAGAAAAACATGAGTTTGACCATTTTTGAATCTGTTCAACCAATCTCTGGGTCTGGCGGGGGCACTTTTAGTTTTCATTAAATCCAATTAGTCTAGTAGCATCTTGCTCAAAAATGTTTTCGTACACAATGTAACTACAGAAGAGTGAAGCTTTAAATGGGAAAATTATTGAAACTGTTTGGTAATTTAAGCGCGAAATGCTACTGGACTAATACGATGGACTAATACGATTCAATGATCTGTGCTAAGCTAAAAGTGCCTCCGCCAGACCCAAAGATCATCTGAACATATTTTTGAAAAAAAAAAATTTAAAAAATGATCAAACTCATCTGTTTTTCTCTAGAGGAGTTGTAAAATGAGCCTATTTCCAAAAACGGGTAATATATTGCAATATAATTAATACCGCAATAATATTGTATCATAACACATGTATTGTGATTATTATAATATGGCAACGCTGATGATGCACATGCCTTGTTGACACTAATGTATTTGACAGAATGCCAGCTTTAATGCCTGAAAGAGATTGCCGCGTTATCAACTGAATTAAACGGCAAACAAACAGGTATGTGTCCATCTCTTTGCATTGGTGTTAAAAACAATATTAGCCAACTGCTTTATTTTGTAGGTTTATACTAATGTATTTATGACAGAATGCACGATTTTTATGCCTGAAAGAGGTAAAAATGAGGTAATTCACCCTAATGTCTTTAAGTGGGATTTTACATAAAATTAAATGTATTAAAATGCCAATAAGTCAAATAAAATAATTTCACCATATAAGCAAGTTAGAACACATAGGCTAGCTAGCTTTTTTGCGCATACATTAAAGTTGTGGTGTTTTTCTCTTTGTGTTTTAGGTTTGTGCTGATTTTGCACGGATAACAACTGTCGCCTTAATTTCAAAATTCTTCTCAAAGCTGGATGAACACACTCCAAGTCTTCTGAGGATCTTTGCCAAGAGAGGTGGAGCTCAGGGACAAAGGATAAGGAAACTTCTTGTGCCACTTACACAGGTATGATAACTGTGGAAATTGTTTTTCTAGATAAATTAATCATTTGTTTCTCACTTATGAATTGTGTGACTTGAAAATGTATTCGTTGATTGGTACATGTTGCTAATTTTCTTTATTTTCCCTAGTGTGACTGCATTAATGTTAAGAGGGAGTGTGTCCTCAAAGCCCTGTTTGTCTACCTAAATGAGGATCCTGACAATCTCATCAAGGAGTGCATGGTATTATTGCCTGAATATTCTGACAATATTTTTTGTGTATAACAATACATTTTATAGTACATTTATTATTAATGTACTTTGTTCTGTTTTATAGGATGCAGATTTTTCCAATGCTGAAGCTGCACTCAAAGAAATGGTGATAGGCGTTTTTGTTATCAGATATGAAGGTTGTGAAGTTGGTGATGAACCTGCGGATGTTGGAGTAGTTCTTGAAGGAGTTACAGCACTAGAAGGGCTTGGTACTGTAGCTAATGGTGTTGTATTGCTGATTGGGCTAATATATGCCCTAAATCGAAGTTATCCGAAGGAGCTTCGATACACCTTTGAACTACTGCAAAAAGTGTTCCTGGAGCTTGATGGACACAAACTCTCCACCAAAGTTCAAGCGCTCAAGACCAAGCTTTTTACACCTCATTAAAGGACTGATGAACATATTGATCTTTACCTTGAAACTTGGTGTCAAATAGTCAAAACATGTTCATGCTTCATGTTCACACGTTTTTAATGCCTTTATTGATTTGACTTTTGACTTTTTTTTTTTACTTTGGAATTGCAGATGTTACTTTCTTGTTGTGAAATGCATTAAAAGCTAACACACTTTGCGAAGTGTTTTTTTTTATTTTTTTTTATTATTATTAACGGGTTGTACATGTAGGAATGTGAACCTGTTATTTCATTTTGCATTGTAAAGGAAAACATTTCTGTACACATTTGTTTTATATACATTGTCAAAAATTCACGCTTAATGTGTTTTAAGAGTTTGAAATGTTTTTGAAAGTGTGACACCTGCTTAAGCTGTTCCCTAGTAAAAAGGATGTATTACATATTTGCTGCCTCTGTAGTCATTGAAGTATGGGGGGAAAAAACGGGTGATATTCATTATTTTATAGCATAGTAGTAACTTGACTAAATGGGATTCATTAAAAGTGATGAAAACATATCGGCTTAACATCAAGGATTAAATTTAAGATTGCATGATTAATTGAAGTTCAATAAAAACCATTAATTCAAGTTAAAAATAAGTATTTAAATCATGTTTACTCAATGTCATCTGTTCATGTAAAATGAACACAAATATTTCAAGCTGGTTTAACATCATCCAGTGTTGTTAAGATAATGTGGTGCAATCATGTGGAACCACTGTCCACGATTAAATCATGTTCAACCAAAGTGCTATTTTTTTGAGTGTGACAACTACTTTATAATGTTTAATAAGCAGTAATTAGGAGTATATTGAGGCAAAAGTTATAGCTAATAGTTAATAAAAAGTGAGAATTGGACCTTAATCTAAAGTGTGACCAGAATAATTGATGTAGTTATCCATATTCATCTCTATTCTTGTATCATTAACTTGTCGAGGTTGGGAATAAGAAAGTAATTAGTAATAAGTAATGAAATACTTGGAGAGAGTTATTTGTACAGTAATCTAATTACAATGTTGAAGATGTAATTAGTAACTAGTAATTAATTACTCTTTTAGAGTAACATACCCAACACTGATTATATATAAAATTTCACAATAAGGTTCCATTAGTTAATGTATTAACTAACATGAACAAACAATGAACAGTACATTTATTACAGTATTTATTAATCTTTGTTATTGTTAGTTCATTGATAGTTCATGTTAGTTCAGAGTGCATTATCTAATGTTAGCAAGCACAACTTTTGATTTTATTAATGCATTAGTAAATGCTAAAATTAATTTTAGCTAAGATTAATACATGCTGTAGAAGTACTGAAGATTGTGTTCTTAGAATATTAGCAATTATTATATTAGTATTAAATAGGCTTTTAGGATCTTTTACATGCAACTTTGTTATATTATATTATAATATTTGAGACCCTTAGCAACTGTTATATTTAATTATTATATTTGTATCAAATATATGTGATCTGAGGCTTTTAGCAACTTTTACATGCAACTTATATTAACCCCTGGTTTCACAGACAAGGCTTAAGCATGGTCCCAAACTCAAATGTAAGTCTGAGCTTCAGTTTCAACTGAAAGAAACTTGCACTGACAGATCTTATAATATACCAGTGCCTTTGTTTTGTCTCAAGATGCACATCAGTAATGTTTTTTTCTAAGCACGTTTATAAAAATTACTTAAATGTTCTAACTGAACTATGGCCTAATCCTGGCTTAGTCTGTGAAACCAGGTCTGTATTATGTTATATTATATTTATTATATGCTCATTAAATATGTATTACTAGAGGCTCTCAGGCGCAAGATAACTATCACCTATTGCTTGTGGTTATAATTTTCACGTTTGGTTGCTAGTGGTAGGGGCGTATCATGTTCCTCTTTTCCCAATGGCCTCCTGGATTTCAGCGAGACTCTTACTCCTTCCAAATCATCAAAGGCAACTGATGTGTGATGTTAGTGCTGCCTTGACAAGCCTGGGTTCTTAAAAGAGCTTTGAGCTCACTGGCTGAAATCCTAAAGACTGTTTCATAGGGGTGGAGTGGAAGAGGATGGAGGAAGACAAAACATTACTTCACTGAGCAGGGAATTCACTAAGATTCACACTTACTTGCACGCACTGCCTGCATTGTTTTAGTATGTAAATCACTAAATGATTTGTACAAATGAGGTATGGCAAACATAGACGGATAAAACACAATTAGAACTGCAAAACATTTTTAATTGGTGTAAAGCTAAGGATGCAGAAGATCCAACCCTGCGACCTTTATACCTTAAAGCGGTCATTGGATGCAAAGTTCACTTTTACATGTTGGCAGTGTGTGTACACATCTACCCTATAATGATAAAAATCCACCCAGTGTTTTTTATTTAATCTGTAAAAATAATATCCCCTGTTTCAAATCAAGCCATTCTCAGCATCTTGTTTGTGTGACGTCACACCGACAGAGGCCACTCCCACGATAGTTGATTGACACGAGCGTCTTACCTTAGACCCGCCCTAAATGAGCAGTAACAGTCCGATCGCCATTGTTCTGATGCCGGAACAGGGATGTAGACAAGAATGGCTCCTAAACGATTTAGGTGAACATAGTGGTCGTCATTTACTCCCGACATCTGAGCCGCAGAAGATGCAGTGGATGACTTTTGTTTGTGAAGGGAATGCGCCTCAAATGCATCTATGTTCATGCAAATCATTCATGATCCAGCTTCACTTACAGCAGAAGTGAGTATAGGGTTTTTTTTATTAATCTTTGCAATCGCCTTTCCTAATAACCTGCTAGTTAGCAAGTTTAGTGGCTGAATGGGCTAAATGTGGCTAAAGTAAACAGGCTCGTCACTCCACAGAGAGAAGAGAGGGGCGGGGCGAGCAGAGCTCATTAACATTTAAAGCAACATCGACCAGAACAGGTTGATGATTTTGGCAAGGTAAAAAAGGTGTTTTTTACACTACCATTGAGAAATTTTAACCAAAGCATGTTATAGACTTTTCATTAAGACCCTAAAGAATCATATCAACTTGTGGAAAATGGGCATCTGATAATATAATTAATTCTATTAAATTTAATAGAACTTATTTACTTAATTAGAATTTATTTACTTAAATTTAATTCTATGAAACTGCTTATTCCACAGCTAGACATAATTTAACCACATAACCTAAATGTATTTATTTATTTGTTTGTTTGCAGATTTATGCAGATATTAAGTAATAGTGCAATAGTGAAATGCAAATTACACTAGGCAAACACCAGTAAGTTTTGCTTTCACAATGTAAAGCTTTTTAGTACCTGGTTTAACTGGATTGTGGGTGGTTAGTGAATAAGACACAGGAATGAAATACCACTTGTGTAACTGTTTGGTGAAATAAAAGTTTGTGTGTGTGTGTATTTGTTTTAGTGGTGTACCCAGCTTGTTTGATATGATCATGGCATGTTGGAGCCAAGCTCCTGTGTGTGTATGTGTGGTAACACAAGGCATCATGTTGTCTCTGCCTGTGCAAGCACGTTTCTCTCTGTGAGGTACTTGGCATCCACCCTTTACTACCATATGCCAAGTTGATGGGTTGGTGGAAACACACACACACACTCACACACACATACTCAGACACATGCTCACACACAAAGCTAAAGGCTGTGTAAACGGGTTCACACCATCGCCTGGTAAATATAGAATTAATATTTCTGATTCTGTCTCGTGATGAGAAGGCTAGAGTTCACAGCTTGTTTGTTTTTATCTTCGTCAACTTCCTCGCACACTGTGGCTCATTTATTTTTAAAACTTGCAAGGAGAGGAAATGTCACATAAGATGGAGTTTTAACAGTGCAGTCATGTGTTGATGCCCTGGGAGAGAAGCAAAGAAAGTCAAAACGAAGGCAGAAGAAAAGAAAAAAATACTGCAGTGTGACACACAAACACACAGACGTACACACACACACACACACACACAAAATCATCTCCCTAAACTACCCACGCACACATAGCATGCAAGATACGGCACTAGATTACTCATTCAGTCAAATAACACATCCGAGCGTGCTCAAAGCACTTCACCACCCACAAATGAACTAATCACCTATACAGAAAACCCTGAATTTACCAGCATAAAAATTAACATAAAATTACATAAACTACTACAATGACACACAGAGATAAGCTCAGAAACATTCAAGCTCTCTTGGTGCTGTGACAGATGTCAGTGGATGCTAAATAAAGTCATTAGATTTTGTAATGATATTATTAGGTTGCTGTTTATTTTGGAAGTTTTCAAACCACCAATATTATGTAGCCTTCTATATATCTTAGAGAAATAGTTCACTTCCAGAATGAAAATTTCCTGACGATTTATTGACTAATATGTCATCCAAGATGTGCATGTCTTTCTTTCTTCCATCAAAAAGAAATGAAGGTTTTTGAGGACTTCAGTGGACTTCAGTGGGGATTAGTGGGTTGAATGTCCAAACTGCAGTTTCAATGCAGCTTCAAAGGGCTCTACACGGTCCCAGACGAGGAAAATGGGTCTTATCCAGCAAAATAATCTGTCACTTTCTAAGAAAAATACAAATTTATATTTTCAACCACAAATGCTTGTCTCGCACTAGCTCGACCTCACGCACATAATTAAGTAAGCGGAAATACCGACCTAGTGCTTACAAAGTGAACGTGCAAGTCAAATGCCTTTTTGGACAATTTTGCTTTTAATAAAGGTGTTTTACACCTTTATTATGAGAGGACAGTGGAGAGCTGACAGGAAAGTGGGAAACAGGATCGGCAATGGACCTCAAGGTGGGATTCGAACTTAGGTCGCCGTGAGCACAGTTGCGCTATATGTCAATGGACTAACCACAAGACTATGGGTGCTGATATGAGATGGAGTTTTCACAATAACCAGATTTACCCTACCTTTTTAATAACTAAAGTACACAAAGAACCGCGTGTGATTTTTCTAACGTGATGACGCAATTGCATTGCAGAGTTAGTGCGAGACGAGCATTTGTGGTTAAAAGTATATACATTTTTTTTTTAAGAAAATGAATGATTGTTTTGCTAGATAAGACCCTTAGGGCCAGTTTTACTACCAGCTTGCGCCAACGCAAACCGTCTTTTGCCGTTAAAATTGTACTGTTGGGATTTACTAAAGACATGCAGTGATGAATTATGAAATTAGCGTTGAAAAGGCATGGACATTGTTATTTTTGCACCTGACCTATATATGCATTTGTAGGAGTTTCTCTTTCAGACACAAAATTTATGGGAGGAGAGTATTCAAAGGAATCACGCAACTCGTTTTACTAACATTTGTGCTCATCAAAGTGGCATTTGCGCCATTATTTAACACCCAAAAAAGCATGTCTTAAACTATTTTGCGCTTGAAATGGCTGCAATTATTGTTGCTACTGACCAATTTGGAGTAGACGTCACAGTTACATCACTTGCAGCTGTGCGTGCATAGTGGTTGCAGAAAAACACTGGTAACAAGTGGAGGTAAACGGCTAAAATACATGGAATAAGAGAAAAAAAAATCCTTTTTGTGTCTTTTGATGTCAAAAATCGGAATGCAAATTGTTTATCTTAAATGTTTAATATGAATAAACAGTGCTTATAAACGGCTGCTGAGATAGTATTCTCAATTCGTTGGACGAATTGCGTCAGCACTTAACAAGCCCATTTCTTTATTCTTTATTTGCGACTATGCTAATTTGCGCTGCACTTGGTATATTGCGTTGGTCGATATGTAAATGAGATGTTGCATCTGTGTTCTTTAATTTGTGCATTGTTAGCAAATCACCCGCAGAAATTTCTTGGAATTGCGCTCTCGCGCTAATTTGTCCTGTTTAGAAGCTGCATTGAAGCTTCAGTTTGGACCTTCAACCTGTTGAAGTCCACTATATGGAGAAAAATCCTGAAATGTTTTCTTTACAAACCTTTATTTCTTTGCGACTGAAGAAAGAAAGACATGAACATCTTGGATGACATGGAATTACCAGGTAGTTTTCATTCTTGAAGTGAACTTTTTTAAAATATAATATATATAAATATCTATGACATAGGCTTTATCCAGTTTCTGGAGTTCACAACCACATATTGGGTAATCAAGCTGTGACACTGACTCACCGGCAGGCCTTTTATAGTGTTAGCAAGTGCACTTAGGACTTAAAGGCTTACTCTTTTTCTTTTACCAATTAAGGACATAATCTAATGACTCTATGAAGAACATTCCTGATCAGTGACGAAAGCAAATCCTGTATTGTATTACAGCTGAGTGAGCTGATGTGGGGATACGATGCCCACAGATGGTTAACTCATGAGAATCAAGTGGCGTGTTAGACAAATTCTCGTCAGAAAAGGAAATTGTTTTTTTTTTTTTTTTGCACAATTTATGTCTTGCTCTATCTGTTGTGAAGCTGTCCAGAAGGTTTTATTTGGACTTTCTTCCATTCACAATGGAAATTTCACTGTCATAACCTGGCAGTGCTCCGGGAATGACTTCCCTGAACTGCCTCCGCTCAGAGCAGAATTCACAAGGAGAAGGAGGTCATGTTTTCCTAAAACAAAAACACAGAGTGAGTTTTTGACATTTACAGATAAGAAAGAATTTCCATTCATCCGTAGTGTGTTACCACAAACACTGTATGGTAAATGATTTAAAGTGTACAAACTGCAAATTTTACTCAAATGGTTTATAGAAACTGATTGCATAGACTTGTTTGACATTCTTAAGTTAAATGTGAAGTATGTAATTTACTACTTAACCCCACTTTAAAATAAATATTTTTATATGTAGTATTTATTTATATACAGTGCACTGCTGTTTTTTATAAGATGTTTTTTTCTTATGCTCACCAAGCCTGCACTTATTTAATTAAAAAGATAGTAAAAAAAAAACAACATTATTACAATTTAAAATAAATGTTTTGTATATTAATATATTTTAAATTGTAATGGCTGTGATGGTTAAGCTGAATTTTCAGCAGTCATTACTCCAGTCTGCAGCTGATTTAGTTTTCAAGAAAACACTTTGTGTCGATCATTTGTTAATATTTTGTTATACACTTGCTCAATATGTTTGTGTAAACTGATTGTTTCATGATGCTTTGATGATAATGTTGAAAAGAAGAGCATTTATTTGAAATATACACTGCCGTTGAAAGGTTTGGAATCAGTAAGATTTTTAATGTTTTTTTTTCTTATGTTACGTTTCTTATGCTCACCAAGTCTGCATTTATTTGATTAAAAATCCAGAAAAAAAAAAAAATTATATTGTGAAATATTATTTCAATGTAAAATAACTATTTTCTATGTGAATATATTTTAAAATGCAATTTATTCCTTTGATGCAAAGCTGAATTTTCAGCAGAAAAGATTTCTATTTTTAATAAATGCTGTTCTTTTTAACATTTTATTCATCTGAAAAAAGAATCACGTTCCAAAGAATATTAAGCAGCACAACTGTTTCCAACACTGATAACAAAAGTAATAAATCAGCATATTAAAATGATTATTGACACTGAAGACTGGAGTAATGATGCTGCAAATTCAGCTTTGCATCACAGGAATAAATAGTAGATAAATAATAGAAAACCATTATTTTAAACTGTACCAATATTTTACAATATTACCGTTTTTTCTGTATTTTTGATCAAGTAAATGATAAATGAAATAGAAAAAAAATTACCTTTCAAATGTACCTCATGTGTCGCCATTAGCATTAGCACATTTAGCTCCTTTTCTGCAACAAAGATATCTGTAAACATTCAATGTTGGAATCCGTTTTAACTGCTTATTATTATTATTTGTATTATTATATATTATTAGTATTGTTGTTGCTTTTTCATTTGGTTTACGTGACATAGAAATTACTTAATTTATTAAAAACTAGTTTTGTGCCGCATAGGATGATTCTACCAAGTAAACCATAAAAGACAGAAGCAAGACATTGATATCAGTCATCTAATCAGTGTACAGCAGTAGTTGATAAGCTCGGCAAATTTAGTTTAATAAGCAAATTAAAATCCCCCCATGTTCTAGCCGGATTCTTAATCCACCCTGATGTTTTTGTGCCAATAAAGCAGCTGGTTCGCACAACATCCATATCGCAGACTCCAAGGGCTTGACTCCATTTAGTTATCGTTTTTGTACCGTCTCATTTAGCCGTATATTACCGAGATGATCAGTGAATACACAGAGCTAAGCTTCAAAGCGCAGGGTTTTTTCCCGTCTCCCTTCCCCCATGCTAGCGCTAGTCTTGGCAGCCTCCGGGAGCTCGCAGCGGTAATACATCATCTATATTTTAAAGCTGCCGGTGGAGAGAAGGCGGGGGAACCTCCATCTTAAGGTACAGCAGGCTTCTCGCTGACCCAAATTCCTCTCATAGCTCCCAAAAGCTGTAAAGAAGGAAGATGAAACAGTGTGTCTGCTAGGAACCAACCCGGCAAAACACAGGTTTTTGATATGGTTGGCGTTTATGTTAGCCTCCTTAGCGGGTTTTAGCCCCATCCGTCTCTGCAGAGAGAACAGGCTTCATCTTGGAAATAAATCAGTGTGAGTGACTGATAGCTAGCTCAGGCAATTTAATCTATTAGTTAGTAAACACTTACTGGAAATGGTACTTAGCCAAGTTCTTTGTGCTGGAAATACAAATAAAACAGCGTTTCCCTAGAGAAACCTATTAGGAAGCAGACACTTTTGGCTTTCATATACAAAATAAAATGTAAAAAGAAAGTGGTTCCACTGGTTTGATTCAGTTGTGTGAACATTTTAATTCTGCACCTCACCATATGTGATCCTGGACCAGTCTTAAGTAGCGCTGGTATATTTGTAGCAATAGCCAACAATACTTTGTATGGGTCAAAATTATTTTTCTTTTATGTCAAAAGTCATTAGGATATTAAGTAAAGATCATGTTGCATGAAGAACTTAATTTTTGATTAATAATATGCATTGCTAAGAACTTCATTTGGACAACTTTAAAGGTGATTTTTTTCAATATTTTGATTTTTATTTTATTTTCACATTTTTTTTGCACCCTCAGATTCCAGAATTTTAAATAACTGCAACTCAACCAAATATTGTCCTATCCTAACAAACCATACACCAGTTGAAAGCTTATTAATTCAGCTTTCAGATGATAAATATATTCCAAAAAATTCTCAGTTTCAAAAAACTGACTCTTATGTAGGGTCACATATATGAAAAAATGATTTGTATTTCATGTTCTGCCTTTAATTTAAACAAAAAACAAGAGAATATACTTTCAGTGTACTTATATGCTCATCAGAATATATACTTAAAACTACACTTAAGTATACTTATAGTGCCACGTATACAGAAAAGTCTTATATTTGGCTTATTTTTGTACGTAGATGTACGTAAAAAATTCATGAGTAAGTATTCTTGATAATTAAAGTGCAAAAATAATAGTAAACTATAAGTCTGATGTTAGGTTCATTTGACATATGTGTCTCTGGACCACAAAACCAGTCTTAAGTAGCACTTGTATATTTGTATTAATAGCTAAAAACAAATTGTGTGGGTCAAAAATAATAATTTTTCTTTTACACCAAAAATCATTCGGATATTAAGTAAAGGTCATGTCCCATGAAGATATTTAGTAAATTTCCTACTGTAAATATATCAAAACTTAATTTTTGATTAGTAATATGCATTGCTAAGAACTTCATTTGGACAACTTTAAAGGCGATTTTCTCAGTTTTTAGATTTTTTTTTTTTTTGCACTCTCAGATTCCAGATTTTCAAGTAGTTATATCTCAGTCAAATATTGTCCTATTCTAACAAACCATGCATCAATGGAAAGCTTATTTTGAGAATTTCAGTTTTGTGGTCCAGGGTCACATTTGTCAAGTATACTTGCAGTATAAAAACCAGTTGTGTACTCAAAATTTGCTGTCGCACATAAAGTACACCTAAAGGGATAGTTTAACCAAAAATGAAAATTACCCCATGATTTACCCACCCTACGTGTATAGGACTTTCTTCTTTCAGACGAATATAATCAGAGTTATATTAAAAAATGTCCTGGCTCTTCCAAGTTTTATAATGCCAGTGAATGGCTGTTGAGATTTTGAAGTCGAATAAAGTGCATCCATCCATCATAAGAAGTACTCCACATGGCTCTGGGGGGTTAATAAAGGCCCTCTGACGTGAATTGATGCATTTGTGTAAGAAAAATATCTATATTTAAAACTTTATAAACCATAATCTTTTGTGTTCACGAGAGTGGCGTTCTAGCAGATGATGTAGGTTGAGTAAATCATCAGGCAATTTTCATTTTGGGGTGAACTATCCCTTTAAATGTATACTTTTATAAACATACCAATTTTGTCTCAAAAAGCATTGAAATAGTAAAAAAGTATAGTAATACTAAATACATACTTCTATATTAGCATGTACTATACTAATACAGTGCAGTAGTAGTATACTAGCATAATAAAATGAACTTGATTTGCCTTCTGTTTTGTTTTAGCACCTGATTTACAAAAGGACCACCATGATCTAGATCTGAATCGACTCCTAACCAACATCTTTCCTGCCGAAAATTGGTACACCACACCTCACATCCAGACATACGGCCAACTATGATGTTTCTCCCCATCGTTTGATCATCATTACTGCTGCTATGATTGATAGAAAACATACACGTCTTGGATTGCAGGTGGTTTCCGAATAAGGCGCAGGTTTTTGCGCTCCCTAATGTTTTTACATCCACCGCACAAACCTCTTCCCCAGCCATTTCCTTCAGCAATATTACGCTCCATTTTCTGAGTAACCATGTACGATATGGATCTTCACTGACGGGCTTCAATGGGAGTATTGTCTTGAAAGGGGGGGGGGAAAGAAAATAGACTTATCAGCACATTTTCCTGCAACAGAGCATAAAGTCTATCAAGTCAGTAACAGCAGCCCACATTCCCCAGTTACGCTGCTGGAAAAACAAGTCCACGATATCTTTCCGGACCGCTGGATGGTGGGAACACAGAACCGTGGTTAATCAGATGAGGGCAGGCGCTCAGAATCAAAATATTTTGGGGGTGAAATCTAATGAAGATCAGTGAGCGCTGCTTATTTTTGGTCTCACAATGAGGCGTCTTGTGGAAATAGAGGACAAAATGTCTGGGTGTGAAGTGAGAGTGAAAGTGTAAATGAGATTCGAAGCAAAGGGAAGAGAAAATATGATGGGAATGTTAAATTAGTAAAAAAAAAAATTAGTCAGATTTGTGGTGCTATGCTGAGACAGGCAGAATTGCCTCAGCGCACATCCTCTTGTGTTTTTCGGTACACTTGGACACAAGCGTTTGGCCAGGCTCATCACACTAAGTGCTTTGGCAAAGCGACACACGTCGCTGTCACCCTGCTGGAAGCGTGTGTGTGTGTGTGTGTGTGTGTAATGGAGGCTGACTCACCAGTTGGGGGAGGAAACACACGCCTCTCATCCTTGACCTTGAGATTGTGAACAAGCCTGAGACTCACATACACACACTTTTAAAGGCAGCAGAAATCCGTAGGGAAGTCACCTCCTTTTAGCTCATGCTAAGGGTTGCCGGGCGGTCTGAAGGCCTGGTGTGAGGAATTGATTCCTAGTGGGTCTTATCACTTTTGGTGAATTAGATTTGGAGATAAAACCATCAATACATGCTGTGTTCTCTCTTTTCACTCTTCATTCTTTACTTTGGAAAGTTTTCCTTTCATTTAAATATCCGTCAGTGGCACGATAACCTAAAACATAACCATATTCATGTTGCTTAATATTGTTTATGCATTCACCTATGATCTAGAGGGTACATTACATATTCAAATGTATCAGCTTCACTCATGAATATTAATTAGAGGATAAAGGGCCACTGTGCATAGTAGGGTTATAGCTTTGTTCGTTTAGTCATTAATGCAAAATAAACTTTGACGGTGATAAGGACCCTGATGTGAAGCAGAGTCCCTGTACCACCCTGACAAGGTTTAGTTTACAACAATGATTTGCTGACTTGACATTATCTCACTTATTAAATGCTTATTTATCAGTTGGTAAAATAAATAAATGGACAAATTAAATAGAAGCCAATTTCTGTGGAAGCCCATTTCCGCCACTAAATAAAAAAATTAAAAAAGGTAAAAAAGGTGACTTTTTATCTCACTGTTCTGACTTTTTTTCTCAAAATGGCTTGTCACAATTCTGACTATATTACACGCAATTGCGAGTTTATAACTCACAATTCGCAATTGTGAATTTGTGTCTTGCAATTCTGACTTTATAACTCATAATTACGAGACACAAACTCACAATTCTGAGAAATAAAGTCACAATTTTGAGAAATAAAGTCAGAATTATGAGATCTAAACTTGCAATTGTGACTTTTTTTCTCAGAACTGCTTATATCTCTTGATTCTGACTTTATAACACACAATTGTGAGTTTATATCTCTCAATTCTGAGAAAAAGAAAATCGGAAATGCACAATATAAACACATTTGCGAGAAAGAAGTCAGAATTCAGTTTCAGAAAAGTTTATAACTAAGCAATTGTGAGTGTATATCATACAATTCTGAGAAAAAAAAGTCAGAATTATGAGATAAAAAGTCACAATAACCTTAATTTTTTTATTCATTGGTAAAAATGGGCCTCCAGTGTGCTTGTATTTCTTGCAATTGTGATTTTATTATTTTAGACTTTTAAAATTGTATTTTGTACTCTGAGGCGGAAATGGCTTTCTGAAATGAAGTATTTCACTATACATCTGTATAATAAAACTTAATTATTGCTACTCACCTGGTATTCACCAATATTTTAACATATTATTTGATTTTAATTTATTTAATTTTATTCATACATACACTGTAAAAAATAAAAAACAATTTGTTGAGTCAGCTTAAAATAATTTGTTACCCTGCTGCCTTAAAATTTTAAGTTCAGTCAACTAAAATAAGTTTAGTCAACTTGAAATGTTAAGTTGTACTAAGTAACAACTTAGATATTTGTGTTTGCTAAACTTAACAGATGGGTAAGTAACCCAGCTGTTATAAAATTTTAAGTTAATTCAAATCAAATATCTAAGTTGTCACTTAGTATAATTCAACATTTCAAGTTGAATCAACTTTTTTTGAGTTGACTGAACTTAAAATTTTAAGGCAGCCAGGTTACAAATTATTTTAATTTGACTCAACACATTGTTTTTTACAGTGTAGCTGGGTTTCCATGTAACGAATGTAACTTATGCACAAAATTGGAATATCACATAGAACATTTGCGAATAAGCCCTGTTTCCATCTATTGAGTCAAAGAGAACAAAATCGTCACTTCTTAATAAACTGGCATTTAGTATATTTAATATATAATGAATTACTTGCGTCTCAGTGCGAGCAGACAAAACACAATAAATTTCTTTCAGAAGTGGATGAATACTGTTTGGGAACGCAGTCGTATAAGAGTTCTGGGAGGCAATTATACAGAAATACTTTGACAACAGACTTTGCTCAGGCATTTAAGAATGACCATAAGAACATTTCAGATGCTGTGCAACAAGATCAGTCCGCTGGTTAGTCAGGTTATGCCGTCAAGAAACACATCAAGCAAGGGTAAAAACATTTTTGCGAATTAACGGATCGAAATTTGCTGTTTCCATCACTCATTTCTGATGCAGTACTTCAAAACACACAAAAAGGGTGATGGAAACATAGCTAGTAACTGTTCATAATCCAACATTGAACAACAGTCAATAAACCAACATTCTACAAAATATCATCTATTGTCTTCCGTGAAGAAAGAAAGTCATACAGGTTTGGAACAACATGAGGTCGAGATTTTTTTGGGGGGTGAACATGCCTTCAGATGTGCAAATATTGAAATAATCTAAAGTACTGTATTCTATTTTATAACAAGACTGATGGCGTGGGCTACCATTCCACATTTGTATTCTTTCTCCCCCTCTCGTGACTCATGTTTCTTCTCAGGCATTACTGGAACATAAATATGCACGCAGACAGCCCACAGAAAGCGTGGGTGTGCTGCCAGACCTGGACGGAGAACAGGTTAGAACATCTCTGAAAAAACGCCTGAATCTCAGGCGAGACCTTGAGCAGAACATGAGGCAGCGCAGAGTGGGTGTACTGTTTCCTCTCCAACTTTACTCACTAACTCATATTCATTGAGACACAGCTGGACAAGGGGGGTTTCCTCGTTTAAAGCAACTCACGGGAATTAAAGAAATAGTCCAGCCAAAAATGACAATTCTGTCATCATTTACCGAACCTTTGTTTGTTCCAAACCTGCATGAGCTTCTACCTACGCTGAGAACAAGATGTTTTAAGAAAGCCACAGAAGAAACAAAGCCATATTGGTTAGTATTCCTGCATGTAGAGTCTTTTCACAGGTTGTGTGAGGTGTTGTCCATATGTAGACGCTGACATGAGGCAATTTTTCAGTTCCTCTTAGCTTTTATGTCTATGAATCACGACGTTGCAGCCTTGAGCGAGGACTTGAGATCTTTCTGCAGAGCAAAAATAATATGTCAATGCTAGACTGCATGGATGCTCTGTTTGGACAGAGATATGAAAGCCTGGAGGTGTTGTGAGGTGAAGGCTGTCCTGAAATATCCCCTGATCTGTACCCTGAAAAGACCACAAATCCATATATTCTGTTCTTGGCTGTGCTGTAAATATAGATAAGGGATCATCTTTATTGAAAGGCGATTGTATACGCAGTATCAGTGGTTCTCAACTGGTGGGTCGTGACTTGTCTGTTATAGATAAATATATATTAATAAATGTTTTTTTTTTCTCTTCTGACTAATGTGATCATTCTCTATATTTTTCTTCCTCTAATAGAAAGTCATAGAAATGCTATTTTTCACCACTATATAAGTTTACCCAACTATGATGACTTGCGCATTCGAGAACCCCAGAAAATGTGAAAATAGGGTCCATATAGGCCTTAAAGAAAAACCAGCTGAGAACCACTCTATTAAATCATTCTGACACACTCCACTCTCTCGCATCTGTACCAAATATGATAAAAAGTTAGCAAACAACAGCAACAGCATCAAAACATTTTAATGAAAACATCAAAGGAGCTGGGCTCTCTGCACTCTGCTCATTGCGTGATGTTGTAAAGAGCAGCAATGATGAGAACTGTCTCACTGCCTAGATACAGCTCAGCCAATCAAAACCAGAGTCATGGTTTCCTTAGCAACAGTGTCAGAGCTCACTCTAAATGAAATGAGTCATTCTCATGAAAATCAGCAGCACAGCAAAGTTCTGCGAAAAGAGAAACCATTCATTGTTCATTTCCAAATGTCACTCAGATATGGAAAAACTAAAACCAAACATACTAATTAGCTGCAGCCATACAACAATAACAATCAAAATGGGCAAGCGACTAAACAAAAGCGTTTTTTGTTATCTCATATCTGGTAGTGTGGACAAGACACCTATTAAATGAAAGGCTGTGAATTGGCCCAGTGTATTGAAGTAAATGACATGCCAGGTATGTTTGGACTTTCTCAAACTGATTCCTGTTGAAACATGCTGTCAGTGAAAAGCAATAATGAATGACTGAAGTGAAAGATTGAGAACCAAACTGATTTTAGCTCTACTGAGCAAATGCTTCTGTAAAGTATAAAGAAATGTGGGCTGCTACATACATTTTGTCCTTGCAGCAGGAACTGCAAATGTCGTAAAGGTGAAATTTTGCAGGCAGGTCCATTGTCTACTGTTAATAATGTAGCAATGTATCCACCTTATTCTTCAACGCGGTAGTAAGCGGGAAATAGCGAGAAGAATAACAACGTGCGGTAAACGGTAAAACTGTTTGCATTACAAACCTGTGTGTTCATAATTAAGATAATACATTAAAATAATATGGCAAGACAAGTCATTTTGCAATATCAAGCAGCAAAATGAGCTGTTTTGTACAGCTAAAAATAGCTGGATGCAGATTAGACCGGAAGAAAGACCCATACAATTTACAAATGGCCACCCTCACTTTTATGGAAAAAATAATGTGGATATAGGTCAGCCTGAATTCATATGTCCAACCTGAAAATGAGTGCAATCTTTGTGGGGAGCTTTTCGCCTTTTTAAAGGTGACATGAGATGCAAAATTAACTTTGAACATGGTGTTTGCATATAAATGTGTCTAAGCAATGTGAGGACACAACCACCCTACAATGATAAAAATCCATTCAAACAGTCTCAATTACCAAGCCGTTTTGATTTTCTGAGCAGTATGATGTCATACTGCTCAGGCCCTGCCCACGACCACTGACAGACTGTCCCGTATTAGCATATTTCCGACCTCAGCCAGTTGTACGCTATCCACCATATTTTCCGAAATTTTCTCTGAAAGAGAGGGTCAGGGTGAGCAGTAGCTCATTAACATTTAAAGAAACATGCACCGAAATGGGTCGCTGTGAACAGAACTGTTTCTGACAAGGCAAAAAGGGTGTGGTTTAACACAACCATTGAGGAATTTTAACCAAAGTATTTTGCACTTTATAAAGACCCTAAAGAATCATTGCTTGCAGAAAATGGGCATCCCATGTCCCCTTTAAAAACGCAGACTCCCTCATCAGTGCCCTGATGGGAACTGATTGAGACACACCCATTGAATCATCCATACAACTCAATAAAAAGCTAGAACATTTGACCATGCACGAGCTATAACGGCAAGCGTAAAAACTAAGCATACCTTAGAAACCTGGTGAAAGCTACCTAGGCTCATTAGAAATACATGCCTCTATATACATTTCTGCAAAACTGAAAAAACGTATGCACCGCAGTTTCCAGTTGAAATGAACACTAGAGCCAGTAAAACTTTCAAACAAAGTATGATTTACAGGGCCAGAGTTTTGATTAATAAAGCAGAATTTTCACACAGTTACTTGCACAATATTATCTTATGACTAAAAAACAATTTTAACATCCTGCGCGATTAAAAAACTGAAACTTTTGAACATTGTTGTCACATATATATCTTCATATGGATTTTTTTTTTATTCAGTGCACTGTAAGTTAATTTCATTAACTGATATAATGTAACAAACAAACTTTATGTACAAAACTGATAAGAAAAAAAATGGGAAGAAACATAGTTATTTTTACCATCAAATTTGAAATTTAATGCAGGGAATTCTGGGAATGTCAATTTACGGTTATTCTCTGTAAATTATATGCTGTTTTTCACTTCCAAAAATGGTATATTACCGTAAAATTATGTAATGTCCAACAGACCAAATGTTGGTAAACATTTGGGATGCGCGAGAATCATGGTTGCAGATTCAAACAGATTGTAGATTATATTGATTAGATGTTATTTTCAAAATGTTCTCCGCATATTACAGCTTGTCACCCAGCGATAAGCACTGTTATTCAGTGAAATTGACGTAAGATAGTGGGATAGTCTTACAGATCCGAAACAGGGATGACATTTTTTGTTGGCAGGGCCTATCTGGTGGCAGAAAATGACGGTTTTTCACCATATGTAGTATGGAAATTTACCGTTAACCATTTAACAGGTTTTTACTGTAGCATTTTTACAGTCTTTTACAGTTAAATTCACAGTCATTTTTTACAGTGTAGGTTTGCACTTGAGAGGTGACAAACCCTGTGAATCTATAGTTCGACAGCTCAAATTCACATAAGGAAGTTAAAATAGCACAGCAGCATCAAGAAATGTGTTTTTATATCACTTTTGCATTTGTTTAACACTATCGGTTAGTTTAGGGTTGGGTTTGGTGAAGGGGATATTTCCAACATGATAAAGTATAAACCTTTAGCGACACTCCCTGGATATTTAAATTCTGAACAGCCGCAATACATACCTCAAGCAGCGTAATAAAAACACAGCAATATGTGCCTGTAGCAACGTAATAAAAACGTGCTACGGTCATGTATTAAACTTGTTTTAGCGCCACTCTCTGGACATAAAGTACGTAATTACAGTACTGCAGAAATGTACTTAGAGGCACTTATTTTCAATGAGCCTGGGTTGATGTTGTAAACTTACAAAACTTCATTCCAATTACAAAGGGAGGATTCAGCGTAAATTTTGATTCCTGCTGCTTTATCCGTCATGGGAAACCTGTAAAAAAAGAAGTGCAGCGCTTCAGGACATTGCAGACAGTCATAAATCATGAGGAGTGTTTGCTTTATGATCAACACAGATAAACATTCTTGATTGTGGTGTCTCGATCTGTTACAGACAACACAAATGTTTGATCGATTGCATTGCTATCGAAGCCACAGGCAATCCAGGATTCGTTTTGTTTACGCAACCCAAGGGTGAGTTTTAATCGGATGACGCAAAATCTCTGTCAGGGCTTGTTCCTTATATAAAAAGCAGTCTGACATTAACTGCGTGGCATTTTTCTTCGCCGTTTCATGTGTGGGGATTCCTGGAAGAGTGATTTCCTTTGTTGGGAGCACATGCGGGCCGTGCGCCGGGACTCGCCTCATGCAGACAAACCTGTCAAGTTGCCTTCAGTAAGAACTAAAATCGCCATGATCTTTCTTTCCCGCTTTTCCTCAGAATACCACAAGTTCCCCTCCCCCACTCCTCTTTCCGTCCTCTGCGGGGAGCTGCTTCGGGAAGCGAGAGAGAGAGAGGAAGCCCTTTCACCTACATTCAGCTAAGCCTGCTTAATGTGGCTGTGCAGGATGGGGCGGTGCAGGGCCGTGATCACTGTGATGTTTGAGTGCTTTCTAAGACGCATACCGTTCGTCCATCTGTGCGGGCTGCTTATTCAAAACACGTACACATGCGTGCCTGTTCAATCGAGCCGTGCCTCAAAATAACCAAAGCGCTTCGAAACACTGTAATTGCAATTGCTCTGCCCATAACAGTCTGATTGCTGTCTTATGTGTTAACTCTAGGATAAACCTATTTATACTTGGATGTTTGTTATGTTCTCAAATGTTTTAGTAGCATAGTAGCAGCCCGTCCGAATGTTATGCATTAGCTTTATGGAGCAAAATAAATAGTTGCCATGGAAACCATAACCACTTTTCGTTATAAGAGAGATAAGTCGATGCAGTAGCCAGTTCTCTCCATTAACGTCTCACACATCACGATACAGCTGCTACCAGGATGGAATCAACACAAAACAAACTTACACCTTGTTTTGTTTGTTTGCTTCTGTGATTCTGTCATTTATTAAAGAACTGACAACTGGAAATGTAAGATTTTGTCTATTTGTACACAGTGTTGGGGATTTTAATTAACAAAATATGATTCAGTGATTTATTTCAGGCCTTGTGAAGAATTTAATTATTTTATGCAGCAAAATACTTTTATAGCAAATACAGCAAAATACATTTTAATAAATATTGAATTTCTTGTAAATTAGTTATAGAAATATAAACACATAAATGTACATTAACATAAATGTTGCTTTCTAGTTTTATTAGTTGTATTTAGGATAAATATATCTGCCATTTTATAATGCTGTCACACGTTATTCTCAGTATAACTGTAAAATATAATAATAATTATTATTATTTTAGTATGACTGAGATTCTATAATTTGTATTAATATTTTGGATTAGTTTTTATTTTGTATATTTTTCATTTTTATTTTAAATGAAATGTTTTGCTATTTTTGTTGTCTGTGTTTTTTTTCTTTATTTTTTAAAAAAATATATATTTATACATTTGATATAAATATACATTAAATATTAATGTTGATTTTAGCATAAATATATTTGCTATTTTATAATTCTGTCACATATTATTCCCGGAATAATTGTAAAATATAATAATAATAAAGATAATAATAATAATGAACAGTATTATTTTAGTATCATTTAGATCCTATTATAAATTTGTATTAATATTTCTGATTAGTTTTTATTTAACATTTTTAATTTTAAATTCATTTAACGTTTTGGTAATTTTGTTGTGTGTTTTGGTCATATTTGTTATTTTTAAATATATATTTATACAGTTTTTATTCATTTTATTTTGGTTTTAGTTTTATCGTTTGAATACATCGCGTTAAATAAACATTATAAATGTTTCCTTAACTCAACGAAAAACAATTGTACAAAATAAAACAAATTAAATAAAAGGTTTCAGTTGAAGTTAATTTTTTTGTAGTTTACTATAATTTAGTTTGACTGATTTCTATTTCTGCAACATCATGCTGGGTAGTGTAATAAAGTGTGATGATACTATTATATTTCAAAATATATGAGTATTAAATAAAAATACAATTATTTTACAGTAAACTTAAAAAAATACAATGCTAATAGATATTTTATATATATATTGGTGATGAGATAGCATTGGTGCTGATGGTTTTAGCGCTGCTGAATGAATGGAAATCTTATACAGCATTACAGTTTGTTGATCTAAAACACTGATTTTATTAACAGCTCTCAACCATGTCGGTGTGCAAATGAGTGGTCTGAACTTATTTACACAGCGTATTTTTTATTTTGGTCGCACTTATGTGCACCCCTGACTATAAACCTGTCAGCAATAACACCAATGGCCATTTACTTTCATCAGCATCTATATCACATGCAGCACCTTGACATCTAATGTCATTATTTTGAGATTGTGATGGCACATTGACATAAACAAGCAGCCAGTATTCTAAAAGGGGTTTCCCCAGTTAAAGCAATTGAAATACTGCAAGCATTAGGCAACCATTGACTGCAGATTTCATCATCAACCCTTAGTAGGTCCACAAGCACCATAATAACCTGTGAAAAATGGACTTCATGAGTGATTATGGCAAAGCAT
This sequence comes from Labeo catla, assembly GCA_012976165.1. Classification (NCBI taxonomy): domain Eukaryota; kingdom Metazoa; phylum Chordata; class Actinopteri; order Cypriniformes; family Cyprinidae; genus Labeo; species Labeo catla. The sequence continues at coordinate 1,533,091 of VONZ01000090.1, read as the reverse complement.
GTTATTTCTGGCCATCTGTGTGGAAGAACTGGCATGGAGAACGTGGCCGCACAGCCCTTACAGAGGCGGTAAAGCAGGTCATTATGGAATCACAGAGCGGGTGATGGATGGAGAGATTAGGGCACTGCCTGTGTCCCTTCAGGCTAACAAGGATGGTGTGAGTCAGCATTTATTTCCCCTCGGGGGCCCATTCCATTGTCTAGACCCAAATAGCCGCAAAACAACCGGCAGCTAGCCGGGTCCGCCGAGACCGCCGCGCATGCCACGGTGGTTCTGCTGCAGTGTGACTCAAAGTCATTTCCAACAAAACACATCTGAGACTCTCGCCTCTGTAATTTCCTGAGCTACATCAATATTAGGTCATTAAATGTCTTCATAATGAGGCATACTGTGATTCTAAACTCTTGATTTGTTTTCCTGGGAAGCTGCTGGTGAATTCTCACCTCTCTCTTTGGAATTCATATATATACAGTACTCGTTGCCAATTAACGCTGATGGTCAGCGACACATGGAAGTATAAACCATATCCAGAGCCTGTAAATGGTTTGTTTACTCCATTACTATTTGCAAACTGTTATTATGGCTGGAGAAGGCTATGACTTATCTAAAGGTATTATCTTGGGAGACAAACACATCTGGTGCAAATGAAAACATTCGGACAAATCACAGACTGTGCCTTTAAGACGGATTTTACTCCTTCTCCGTTGAGCTAGAACAGCTGCAGTGACAAAGTTGCGGCATGTGTCCAAACCACACTCTGCTTTTTCCTGGCAGACATTTTTTTTTCCGTACACCTGCAGAATCTCTCTCTCCCTCCACCGCTCCGTTACGCTCCATGTGTCAGACTAAGATCAGATTTTCTTCACTTGTTGCTGATTTAAGAATTTTTCACACTGTTGTTGTTTTGCTGTCGATTACCAATCTAGTTATGTGGGGGAAAAAATGGTTATAATTAAAACAGTACCAAAAAATTACACATTGAAAAAAAGGCATTGATTGACAGAACTGAGATTTTATCAACAGGACTATTTTAAAAGGTCATATACTTGAAATAGTTGCAAATCAGATGACAAAGTCATAAATTACAAACATGAATCATTGTGAAAACAGCACGCATATAAAATACTACCTGAGAGAAAACTAGAGGAAAAAATAGATCAGTGGAGAAAGTGTAGCTTGAAAAAAGCCACGTCACAGAATACACTATACAGAAAAAGAGCAGAAACAAAACAAAGCGATCAGAATCAGTTACAGCCCTTTCTATCTTTTCTTTAAATGTGACTCAGCAAAACTAGAGATGTTTAAACTGACCAGTCAGATCGTTAGAATTAACCACTACCACACCACATGTTGTAACAACAGACTAACCTCCAATATATAAACATCTCAGCAGACCTTGAAATTAACACCTTTATTTATTTATCTTACATTACATTTTATACAGCTGTAATGCACTCTCTAAAAAGTTCTGGGTTAATTTTTTTAACCCAAATGATGGTTTGAGCCTTTAGGGTGTTTTTTTTTTGTGTTTGGGTAGTTTTTGTGTTGCACAGATCTTGGGTCAGACATAACCCAGTGGTTGAGTTATGTATTGTGGGATTTTTGTGTCGTCTTCAGGAGAGAGCAGTTCTAAGCACCATCGAAATTGATGTGTTTCTTTAGTACAATAAAGGTTTGTGTACATTTTATTTTATTTACAACATCGTTACATTGCTATGTATCGTTCAATTTTATACACAGCATCATACAGGGGAGCAGTGTGAGTCACCTACAGGGTTGCCAGGTTTTCACAAAAACAAAACCTGCCGAATTCCTACCTACAAAGGGCTCTAAATGATCCCAGCCGAGGAATAAGGTTCTTATGTAGCGAAACGATCAGTCATTTTCTAAAAAAAAAAATGTTTAATTAAAATGTATATACTTTTTAGCCTCATCTTGTCTAGCTCTGTGATGCATATGCGTACTCTGTGCAGTCCCGTTCAAGACAATTAGGGTCGGTCGAAAAACTCCCATCTCATATTCTCCTCCAACTTTAAAATCATTCTACATCGCTGTTTTACCTTTTTGTGCAAAGGGCGTTTGAGTGAGGAAAGTTGCAGTAGCCAAGGTGAGCTGACTGACGTTATCAAGTACGTTGCTGTTTGCAAAATTACCGGACTTGCGTCGTCCCGCTTGCGGGAGTTCACACTCCCGAGTCGAACTTGCGAAATCCGAACTACCGAGGACTCAGGTCTGAAATTTGCTTAGGTATTGAGAAACGTGCACAGACCTACGTCACTAGACTATTTGACTAATCTTCTCGGTACTTCTCGGTACAGCAACAGGTCTGGGGGGAAAAAAATGTTCTTTGGAAAAAAAATCATTGGACAAATTGTTCCAGGTAATTTCAGTGGAAAAGTGGCTTTTGTAAACACTGGGTTGGTACTTTTGCAGTGATGTAGGATGATTTTAAAGTTGGAGGAGAAAATGAGATGGAAGTTTTCGACCTACCCTAAATGTATTGAACCAGAATGCACCGTGTAGACGCACAGCTAGACAAGACGAGCATTTGAGGTTAAAAAGTATTTCAATTTTTATTTTCTTTAGAAAATGACTGATCGTTTCACTGGATAAGACCCTTATTCTTTGGCTGGGACCATTTAGAGCTCTTTGAAGCTGCATTTAAACTGCATTTTGGAAGTTCAAACTCGTGGGCACCATAGATGTCCACTATATGGAGAGAAATCCTGAAATGTTTTCCTCAAAAATTAATTTCTTTACGACTGAAGGAAGAAAGACACGAACATCTTGGATGACAACAGGGGTGAGTACAAATGAATTACTTCTAAATGTTTAATTTTAACTTCTAATGTTTGTTAAATGAGTTTAAATGTAAATATAATAATAAAAATAATTTTTTTCATGCAAACCAGTGGTTTTGTGTATTTTTGAGTATTTTACAAAAGTTTTAGAAGATTTAAATTCAGCTGTAAACATTAACACATGTATGAAGTAAAAAATAAGCATTATGCTGGTTTTAATCAACCCATTATGCTGGGATAAATAAACAACCAAACTTGCTGGGTAAAATTAACCCAACACGTGTTCTATCTTACATTTACGCAGTGCTTGGGTTAAAAATAACTCCAATTAGTCGCTACCAATAGCCTTGTGGGCAGGGCGTCAACATGCAGCGCTGTTGCGCTACGGGCATCCCAAGTTTGAATCCCGGCTTGAGGACCTTTCCTGATCTCGCCCCCTTCTCTCTCTCTCACTATGCTTCCTGTCCTGTATGACCTCTCCTATCACATTTAAAAAAGGGCAAAAACAAATAAACAAACAAAAAAAACCCAAATTGGATTGTTTTTAACTCAGTGTTTTTTAGAGTGTGATCACTACATATACTTACAACATTATACAGTTTTCTGTATTCATTAGCTGTTGTCACCACTACAGAACAAAATGTCTGGCGAAAATAAAGTATATCTACACTAAACCTAACCCAGTGGTTCCCAAACTTTTTCTGCCGAGCCCCCCTTTTGCAGAATAACAAAAATTCAAGGCGAGTTATTTGAGCGGACTTTGCTTTTCCGTTGAGCATAAGCGGAATATTGAGCGGAGCGTCACACATTGAGCGGTGTGCTGTGAATACTGTCGGGCGGCGTGGCAGATATTTTCGGCCGTTTATCTGTTTTGAATCTCTATAAAAATCGTCTGACTGTACACTAGCCTTGTCGCGCCCCCCTTATCATAACTCCGCACCCCCCAGTTTGGGAACCACTGACCTAACCAATAGTGTTTTCATGCCATTTTTGCTTCTACACGTCTTTTACCGTGACTTGCAATTCACAGGAGTTGTACCAGAGTGTCTGCATCTGTATCAGGTGAGCTACTAAGCAAGTTTACTTTTTTTATTTTCTCATAAAAGCTCTTCTTATGGAGCTGGTTAAATGATGCAAACATAAATGTGTATTAGTTTACAAATCATGCACTATGATAAAAGTGTTTTGAGGTCATAACATAGTTTTGTGCAAGGAACAAATAAGAAAAAAAAGTCATTAATCATTGATAATCTAACATGTAAACATAAAGTGTGAAAAGGAATAAAAGTTGTTGGTGTTTTACTGCCTCTAGTGGTGATTTCAACTGGAAACTGCGGTGAATTGTATGTATAGGCGTTTTTGAACAGAGATAGGCAGAGGCATGTTTTCCAAGAACGTGACCAATGTAATTCCTCTGTGGACTGACTCGTCCTGTCATTTCAAATCAAATTCTAATTCAACTTCCTGTGAGGTGTGAAAAATGTAATTCTGATTCCAACTTATGAACTGAAAAGGAGCCAATTCGTACTTTGGACATTTTAGCACTGCTATATGGAGATTTACTGTAAGAAAACTCGCTGTTGACATTTTGGCTTGATTCCTGTATTTTATGCAACACTAAAGTTTAAGCCCCTGGCGATGGATATTACTTGGCAGAGAAAGAACACTTAGAATGATTATGCCCAACACAGCAGGAAGAGACAGAGCTCACAAATACACAAGGTAGCAACTGTTACTAAGTGGGAGGAGGGATAAACAGCAAACAACAGAGTAAAGGAAGAGAAAGAGCACAACAGAAACAGAGAGAGAGTGAGTGAGGGGAGGGCAGAAAGAATGAGCTCTTTGTGCTCAGTGAGGGTGAATAATGAATTGTGACTATGTGGAGGTTATCTGAGGGCACTCTGTCTCTATAGGCTGGGACCTTGGCTTGCCAGTATTGTGCAAGCAGCATGACCGTCCATTGGATGCTTACATAAATAAGTCAGATAGTTCTGTAAGTCCTCTCTTGCTTTCTGAGTGCTGCTGATAGGCTTTTTGTGTGAAATGGCACAGGCAATGACTCAGTACGAAGCGCTTGTAATTCAGGTCACCGTGAGACATGTGCTTTTTATACAAGATTCTTCTATGAGCCATTAAAGTGAGAGGCGGATTCAGGGAGGAAGAGGCTTTTTATTTGTTTTGGCTGCATGCTAGAGGAATGAACGAGAACTGTGGCATTTTCAATCCAAGACTGTTTTTTTCTCTTCAGGTTAAAAGGCAAGTTCCAGATTCAACACAAGCTCAGTCAGCAGCGACAATCATTCTAGAGCTGACGGTATATCATAAATTGCCCTCTCACTATTAATATACTTGATTGTTATTCATGCACTTTGTTCATGTTGAGTCCTGTATTAAAATTTCCTGATGATTTACTCACCTGATTTCATCCAAGATGTTCATGTCTTTCTTTCCTCAGGCGGAAAGAAATTCAGGTTATTGAAGAAAACATTCCAGAATTTTTCTCCATATAGCGGACTTCAACGGGGATCAGCGAGTTGAAGGTCCAAATAGCAGTTTCAATGCAGCTTCAAAGAGCTCTAAACAATCCCAGCCAAAGAATAAGGGTCTTATCTATTAAAACGATTGGTCATTTTCTAAATGACATTCATGTCATTTTCTGAAGTGAACTAATCCTTTAATTTTGCAACTACCTTGGAATTAAAACATAACACTGTAAACCCAAAAATGCCTGTAAAAATTTTAACTGAAACAGCCTTGCAGCTCAAATAAGGTGTTTCAAAAGAAGATATTTTTCAAAATTATAAGCTTCAGATTTTTGCTTTTAAACCCCTCTGAAAATAGGCCCCATTGACTCCCACTGTAAGTGTCCCACTGCAACCTTGATTTTTTACTTTTTTTTTTAAAGGGAATATAACATAAATGATGTATTTTACTAAAGTATATAGTAGAAAACCCATGAAAGTTTTACGTTATTTAAAAAATCCACATTGTTATATACATACTTTGGAGGGCGCCATTATTTTGATTACGTAGAACGGTTGTACTCAGCGAGCTGCTGACACTGAGAAATGCTATTTCTACCACAACACAACTCAGAAAATAAAATACTGATACGATAACCACAGCTACTGAAAGAGCGTACTGGTGGCAATAGATAGAAGCCAAATACCGATTAAACCAAATACTATCGATTTTCCCCACAAAGTCTAAACGCACCCAGATATCAAGTGAGATCTGCGCTGAGAAACTCCTTCATCGTTTGCAGCGTCATGACAGGAGTCGGCATGTTAACATCGTTTGTAAGCTCTTTCAGTAGCTGTGCTCTACTAAAAGCCTCAAAGGCATCAGGGCTAACGTGGAGAGAACACAGATGTGGGTCTTTAGGAAGATTTATTCGTCCACAGGTATCCTCCTATTCTTTTCTCCTCTTTTTATTGAAGCAGTGAAGACTTAAAGGGGTGCTATTATGCTTTTTCACTTTTTGAATTTTAGTCAGTGTGTGGTGTGTATCTTTAGGCATAAAAAAGATTTACAAAGTTACAAATCTCAAAGTCCACTCCAAAGGGAGATTTCGTTTTTAAAAAAAATCTCTTTCCAAGAACTGCAACGAACAGCTCGTTTGGACTACAGCGCGGCGGGTATAAACACAAGCATTGACTGGAGTGGCCGCTTCAGAGCATTAACGTGCCGTAGACGTGTGCAGTACAGGGTATCGAAACACATGCCGAAGTCGCGATCTACTCCAGTTGCCGTGTCGGAGCTGTAAGGCGCTGCAGACGTGTGCAGTGTGGGGTAAGAGATTTATTCATACAGTGTAGATAGCTTCATTCATAATGCGAGTGTTTTTTAAAATGCATACACTTGCACTAGAATAGGCTAGGCTGATCAGTGATGATTTTTTTGATAATGTTAGGCTGCTTTTAGCCTTATGCTGGAGCTGGTTTTGGGCAATTAAACTAAGCATGTAAAATAATTAAATAAATTAGCACGATAATATCATGTATCTGCGATCTCCTAGCGTATTGTTTACTCACCCTCCATGCATCCTAGGTGTATTTGACTTCCTTCTTTCAGACAAATGCAATCTGAGTCTAATAAAGTCTAATAAAGTACATCCATCTATAATAAAAACTGCCTCACACGGCTCCCTGGGGTCTCCTCTAGTGAACTGATGCATTTTTGTAAGAAAAATATCCATATTTAAAACATAAGATTCACTAGTAGCATTAGTGAAACACCGTCTAAGCTTTTCGCCAATCGCAACGCAGTGGGAGAGATAACCAATCACAACACATTTAGTTTTCTTCAGAAGGCGGGCCTTCATTAAACCCAGAACTAATCGAGCCGTTTGTGCCAGGTTGGGAGAAATGTATTGTGATAATGTAAATTATGTGGAAAAATAATAACCACCAAGCATGAGAGCATGTTCTAATACACCCCCAAAACAAAATCAAGACTTTGAAAAAGAGCATAATAGGACCCCTTTAAATTGCTTCTCTTGTTGACACTATCTGTTGCTAATTTTACCGCAACACAATGCGGAACACACAACTTTTCCACGATTCCACGTTTTGCGGCATTTAGTTGTAATTTTCAGTCAAAGGGCAACAAGAGAAGCAATGTAAGTCTTCACTGCTTTCCTTTTAGTGGAGCACAGCTACTGAACGAGCTTATAAATGATGTAAACGTGTAGACTCCTGTCATGACACCGCAGCCGCTGAAGGAGTTTCTCAGCGCAGATCTCACTCGATAACCGGGTGTGTTTAGACTCTTTGTAAGAAAAATCGATGGTACAGATTTTGGATTAAGCTTACACTTATATCCATCTCCACCTGTAAGCTCTTTCAGTAGCTGTGTTGCATCAGAATTTATATTCCGAGTTGTGTTGTGTTAGAAACAGCGTTGCTCAGTGCAAAGTCCCGTTAAGGCAAGTCATTTCACTCGGCGGCCATCTTTGAAACGCCTCTCGGGCATGCAAATTCAGCTCTTATCTCTTTGAATAGGGAATCATCAAATTCTCTAAAACTGTTCACCAAGCTTACGATTACATTTCATATTTGAAATCACCAATGAAATCTGACAAGAACTGCCTCATGAATATTTTTTCTTATGCTCCAATAGCGTTACAAAAAGCTTATTTTTCAAGCTAGATCAGACATTGGCATGCCATTGGCTCTTACAGTAAGAAGGCGGGGCTTCACGGCCATAATGAGTGTTGCATTTTTCCCCATTCAAACTTATACGAGTGACAAGTTTTGGGTATTCTATAGTCTTTGGCTCAGTGTCAGCTAGCAGTACACTGAGTACAACCGTTCTGTGTAATCAAAATAATGGCGCCCTCCATAGTCCAAAATATGTATATATCGATTTAGATTATTTTATATAACGTAAATCTTTCATGGGTTCTACATATTTCAGTAAGAGACATCATTTATGTTATATTAAGTCATATATCTCTTAATACCCAGGGTTCCCTTGAAAGATAATGAGGAACAAGTTGGAATTACTTTTTGGGCTAATCAACATTATTCCACAAATGCTGTCAGTTAAGTTTACTGTTTCTTTAATCTTCATTTTTTCTGTACCGTATTTGTCCTGTGTCAGCCTGCACCATGGTGGAGTGAAGAAAATGTGACTCCATTAAAAAGAAGATTGGATTGGGATTTTCTCCAAGCACTTGTTAAAATGAATACTGCAGCAAACACCATGTTGCCAGGGAGTTTGCCCTTCAGCTCAGCAGTGCTAGAGGACAGGGCCAAAACAGGGGGAAAACCCAAGATAGATTCAGTTTATTTGACCTCATTTGATACTTACTCACTTAGTACTCTAAGGACCTTTAATGACCACCGGGAGGAAGCAGTTAGATTAATGGCGCTAGTCATTGAAAAAACATTCTTCATTTAATCAATGGGTTAGTAAAGTCATTTAATCTGGTGATAAGACTACTGTATTTCTGGGTGTAAAAATAAGCATACAGTATATTTATTTTAAAAAAGTATTTTCCATTTATATGAATTACATAACATTTGCCTAGTGATAAGAGATTTGATGAAAAAGCTCTACACGATCCCAGCCAAGTTAAGGGTCTTATCTAGTGAAACGATCAGTAACTTTCTAAAAACAAATAAAAATGTATATAATATTTAAGCACAAATGCTCATCTTGTGTAGCTCAACTTCATGCATTACATAGTCACGTTGGAAAGTCACGCATGATATAGGCTAAAGTACTGATTTAGTGTTTAAAGGGGTCATTGGATGCAAAGGTCACTTTACATATTGTTTGAACATTAATGTGTGTTGGCAGTGTATGTACAAATCTACCCTGTAATGATAAAAATCCATGCAGTGGTTTTGAATTAATCTGTAAAAATAATATCCCCTTTTTCAAATCGAGCCATTCTCAGATGCCTGTTGGTATGGTGTCACACCAACAGAGGCCGCTCCCACGATAGTTGATTGACATTCAGGAGTGAACTAATCCTTTAATGAGAAGACCATCAGGTGGCGGCAGCAAAAACATCATACACATGTAAGTATCTATTGTCTATCCAGTTGCTGTGTGTGCTGAAATTCAGTTACTGAAACTACTGAGAGCTCTATTTTCATTTCATCAGTGCACTGAGGTGTTTTATTTGTTGTCTAAGGTATTGATCTAGGGTAGTATCAATACAGCTACCAGAGTCTGCAAGTACATAAACGAAAATATTGTGATCAACGACACTACCATTTGGAAAAGGCTTCAGCCTTGTCTAAACTCATTATGGGCATGGGCATTTGTACATTTTATGGGTGTGGATTCTGGTCTCATCCACATCCAGCTATTTTTAGCTTTAAAAATCCTGAAATGTTTAACTCAAAAAACAATTTCTTTACGGCTGAAGAAAAAAGACATGAACATCTTGGATGACAAGGGGGTGAGTACATTATCTGTAAATTTCTGTTCCTCCTTTAACTCCATAAAGCCTACTGTATTTTTTATACATGCAATTTTCTAAAGGCCTTTAAATTATCAACATGATCAAAACTTTGTTGAAAAATCTGCTACAGACTGATAGATTATACTTTTTTAGCAAGTAAAACGCCTTTTAGTATAATATAAAAATTGACCCTTTCAGATCATGATTCACATGTCTTTTTGCTGTGAAGTAATATTTCAAGGTGAACACTTAGTAGACTGAAGCAATTTAGGTTTACCTAATTATCCATATCCATAATTTTCAGAAAAAAGTTACAATATAGGTATCAAATATGATTATCAGGCTTTTAAGGAACATTTATTTTTTCATTTTTCAATCATTATTGAATTGCACTGCATTACAAATAACTAATAGCTTTGATCATTAAACTAAGCATTTAAATATCATCTTACTAACACATATTATTTGGGAGATATAGAGTGACAACTGATATTTATATGCATTTAATGCAATAGTCTGATTTTCCGTTATAAATATCTCAGTGACTTTATTACAAGCTATCAGCTAACAGAATTTCATCATATCTTTAGCCATGTAAATATCAGAATGTCAGAATGTCTTTCATTCTTCAGTCAAAGAGAACTTAAGGATTTTGAGGAAAACATTACAAAATTTTTCTCCACTAGACTTCTGTGGTGGCTAACGGGTTGGAGCTCCAAATTGCAGTTGCAATGCAGCTTCAAAGGGCTCCAAACGATCCGAGCTGAAGAATAAGGGTCTTTTTTAATGAAACAATCGGTCATTTTCTAAAAAGAAATGTACAATTGATATTACTTCTTAACCACAAATGCTCATCTTGCACTAGCTCTGTGATGCGTGTCTACGACTTCATGCATTATGTAATCACATTGGAAAAAATCACGCATGGCTAGTTCTTCATCTGTGTACTTTGGTTTTAAAAAAGTAGGGGAGGGTGAAAATTCTTATTTTCTACTCCAACTTCAAAATTGTCCGACATTGTTGTTTTACCTTTTTGGCTTTTTTGGTTTGGCTTTCTTTACATGTTCGCTTTGTAAACACTCAGTCTGTACTTCGGCCTACGTCACGCATGATCTTTCCAACATGATTACATAATGCGTGAAAGGCAAGCTAGTGCAAGATGAGCATTTGTGGTTAAAAAGTATATACGTTTTTATTCTTTTTAGAAAATGACTGATCATTTTGCTCAGCTGGGATCATGTAGAGCCCTTTGAAGCTGCACTACAATTGCAATTTGGACCTTCAATCCAATGATCCTCATTGAAGTCCACTATATGGAAAAAAAATCCTGGAATGTTTTCCTTAAAAACCTTAATTTCTTTTCGAATGAGGAAAGAAAGGAAATTCTGCTAATAATAGCAAGGCTGTGTATATCAACATATTTTATATCAAATCTTAGGTCAAGAATTTGAAGAAATGACTTCATTCTACGCTACGCTTCAGATCAACCCAAGAGTGAAACTCATGAATTTCGAGAGATTATTTTAATCACATTGATTTGTACCCGTGAGAGTGAGAGTCGCTGTGAAATAAGAGCAATTCAGACGTACGACACAGAGATGGATGAGAGAAGATATTGAACTGTCCACTGTCCACCGCAGGAGCGAAAGAGAACTGAATTAGAACAGTGCTGAGCATGAATACTTCATGAGCTCATCATGTGAAAAGAGAACAAAGGTTTGAGGAAGAGACACACACACACACACACAGAGAGAGAGACAATGGCTGCACACACACACACAAACAAAACATTACTCACACACACTTTTAGCAGGGCAAAGGTTGATCATATTACCTGTAGCTATTACCTGTAAGAAGATAATTGGCTTACGCTGAAGAGTAAAGTGCTAGATGTTTGATTATGTGGTGGATGAGCATTAGAGATGAGATGATTAACCTTTTGAAAGACAAATACAAATGTCCTTTCTTATTTTCAGGGGGCGAATAGTACAGAATCAAAACAGCTGCTTTGATTACAGTAGCCTTAATGTCTAAACCACTGTATAACAGCCCTGGTTTTATGCACCACCAAAATAAAACAAACACCCCCGTTTATAGATACTATTTAGGGATTTGTTCATGGACTAAATTCAGGGCTCAAAATTGTGACCGTTTTGGTCGCACATGCTCCCGGAATTTAATCTGCGCGACCTCAAAATATATTTGGGAGCATTTGTGCGAGTAATTGTTGTGGTGCGACTTATTTCTTGACAAAACTTTCGCTAAGTACTGCACAGTATATGACTGCTGTGAGCTGATACAGTGAGCCATTTTATCCAACATTAGCTTACATAACCAATTAAACTTCATCTTTACATTCTTAGCTTTAATGCAGATTTTAGATAGTAGCCGTCAATCACTCACATTGCGCTCCGTTGGAACTCGAAACCGACCGTTTTTTGCTCCAAACGTTTTCTTTCAATCAATCTCTGTTCCTGGATTTGCACCGCATTGCAATTAGGGGTGTGCGATATGAACAGTTTTGATTGTGGACGATTAAAATATCCCTACAATCTGCTATTATTGAAGAAATAAAGTAGGCCTATCGTGATACACACTGTAAAAAACAATTTGTTGAGTCAACTTAAAATAATTTGTAACCTGGCTGCCTTAAAATTTTAAGTTCAGTCAACTCAAAAAAAAAAGTTCATTCAACTTGAAATGTTAAATTATACTAAGTGACAACTTAGATATTTGAGTTGAATCAACTTAAAATTTTAAGGCAGCTGGGTTACTTACCCATCTGTTAAGTTTAACAAACACAAATATCTAAGTTGTTACTTAGTACAACTTAACATTTCAAGTTGACTAAACTTATTTTAGTTGACTGAACTTAAAATTTTAAGGCAGCAGGGTAACAAATTATTTTAAGCTGACTCAACAAATTGTGTTTTTTATTTTTTACAATGCATCGCACATTCTATCAGCTGCAGTTCTGGCGCCTCCGTCTCACGCGACATACATTCACACCAAATGTTTACTCGGCAGCAGAATTCCACTCACTAAACACTGCACTTATTTGCAATCACACAAGTACATTATTTGCATGTGCTTTAAACTTTGCCATTTAAACATTTTATTTGCGTGCTGTTCTGACATGCGCTTACATTTGAATAAATAAAAAGCCCGTCAAACAGCGCCTAATTACTTAAGTAAGTCATCTTTCATGTGTGGTTTGACCCAGGTGTTTTATGTAGCATAATTTCACAAAGCTAAAGTCTGTCAGACCATTCTTTTTTTGCTTCAGATATTGAAATTATAATCTAATTTTAATCAGAAACAGCTCATGCATGCAGCATCTTTGTGTGGATTAAGTTTAAAAATGCAGTGGTTGCCTCTAATTTAAATAGCTACAGAGAGTTTGACCTGTAATAGAGAAAATAAACATCTTGTTCATGTACTCATATTTTCATTCTTTCTTGTCCCTTAAGGCAATAATTAATTATTAAAAATAGCCCATTTGGTTGTAAAGCATCAGCAATCAGAATCGGCCATGAAGAATCAAGATCAGTACATTACTAAAGTGTGCGTGGTAAAGAATTCAGGATCAGGTTCGACTGGTGAAGCGATTAATCATCAGGATGTTGCTGGCCGTTCCTCTTAATTGGCAGTTGTGGTGCTCCTTAATATTCATTGAGTGCTCCTAAATTTTATTTGGTGCTCCTAACTTTTTGAACTTGGGAGCACCAGTGCTACCAAGTAAAAAATGTAATTGTGAGCCCTGACTAAATACACTACATAATGATCAGCATTGAAACCACAGATGAATTGAGCTGCTCTGAATTGAAAATGAAGCCCCGCTTCTCTGAAAAGCTACAAAAATGTGTCAGGTGTGGCCTTACATTTCAACACATCTTAAAGTAATTTGCTTGTTTCTATTTGCAATGAGTAATGCAAAATAGGCAGGCAGAGCAAGCAAAAAATGTCAGCTCTTATTGCAGTTCTATCATGCCAAAGCAGACAAGCAGATTTTCATGTCTGGACTTGATTTAAAAATAATAATAATAAAAAGGTCCTAAAGCAAAATATTAGCAGATTTTCATGTTTGGACTAGATTTAATAATAATAATAATAAAAAGGTCCTAAAGCAAAATATTAGATTTTCTCTATAGAATAATAGTTGGAACCTTAAACCTTAAAAATTTAAATGAATTTTTTCCTTTAACCAAATAAAAGGTTCTGGTTTTTTTTTTTGGTTTTTTTTTGGAAAAATCCAATTATCAGTCATTAATCAGTGGACCAGTTTTTTTTTTTAAACATAGACAAGCATTTGTATAGAGGTAAAATGGATTCAGTGATGGTGACAAACAATGTTTGAATGATAAAACGGTGTTTGCAGCCCATTTTCCTTTGCCCACGTGACATATTTCTGAGCGAATACACAGAAATGTTTCTGTATGTGCATTTAATATTTTACAGCTGTATGAAGACAAGTTATATGAAGACAGGAATAACATTATTTTGCAGACGCAAAGTATTTCCATTTTGGAGAAGACATGGTTGAAGACAAAGTGGATTTATCTTTGCCGGACCTATTCTTACCTTCCCCATTTACAGCCTTATCCTAAAAGCTTTGCTCTGTACTTTGGGGCCGCGCTCCAAAAATATCCTAGAACATACATTTTGTGGTGATGTGGAAGTGGCTTGATATTTAGCCATTGGAGGAGACCTGCAATTTAGAAGCCAAAATGGCCTGTCATCGACCTAAAAAAAGTGCACGTTGACAAATGTCTTCCTTTATAGACAAAATAATTGAGTCTCAAAATGGCTGGAATAAGCTGGCAGAGATTTCTCTTTTCGTGTCTTCTGTTTGTTAAAAGCTCAAATTAAAGATATACATTAAGGTCAATAAATCAATAGCATTAATCAGCCTGGCAAATGCCCTACCATTTTAACATCTTCAGTCAAAACAATAGTTAAATACATTGTAAAAAAAAAAATATATATATATATATATATATATAATTTATAATAATTGCCCCATTATATTTTATTTTTTAATATTTTCTATTTAATAATAATTTTACATTTATATTTCACACTCTGAACATTTTTACAGTTTTGTGCTGAAGAATAAAGGTGCATATATTCCAAAATATTATGCATGTTGTCACAAACGATTATTTTGGTAATCAAGTAATCTGTCAGTTATTCTGACAATTAATCAAGTAATTGGATAATTATAATTAGAGGTAATAAAATAGACCTATTATAGAAAATTACTTACCATACATATATAATAGCAATTAAACAATAATAATTAGTTCAAATAAAGTATCAAAAGCAAGTTATCATATGGTTTTATTAAACAAAACTGTTCAAATACATAACATATGATAAACAATAAAGCGCCAACGGCCTGACGACACTTTACTTCACGATCTAATCCTTCTTTAATATTGACTAAACAACATTTAATTCAAAGGTCCACTTAATCTTTAATATTATGGCCATTTCTTTAAGACAAAAATGCTACAGCACTGTAATTTCTTGAATATGTGGACATCAAAATGTGTGAACTCAGAGTGAGGGTTTGAACTTTTATTTTGGTTTAATATATCATGCAGCCTTGGGTTGTTTTCCAAAAATCAAAACAGGTTGTTTTCCAAAAATAAGTAGTTTCATGGATTTTCGTGTGTGGGATGCGCCACTTCCAGTATTTTGCCAGTTTCTTGATGCAGGCAAAATGCAATCAAGGATTTAAAAAAAAAAAAAAACTCAAAATGAATCGACTAATCATTACAGCCCTATGCACAACATTAAAATACCACAAGATAAAAATAGCAGTGTTCCTCTCTGCATGTATCTGAAGCAGCGATCAGAAGTGACCTTGCCATGGAGGTCACTGCAGCTTGAAGCTAACCGAACGCTGAGAGCAGAAAATCGATCGCAACGGCACGAGAGATCGATATTTGTAACATAACACTGCAATTCAGAGAGCAAAACCAGGAGAGAGGGAAACAGAGATGAGAAGAAGGGGGACACGCCATAAACGTCTGCAATACTTCTGTCATAGACCCTCAACATGCCACCATAAGCTGCTATAGGAGAGAGTGGAGAATCATATGACATATTGAGATTATAGTGACTTCAAAGAATAGATCAACCAAAAAATGAACCACAAATTTTGTAATGACTAAAAAACGTCAACCCCACTGAAATCAATTTGATTTGGGAGCTACAGCGCATCCAAGACTGTCGATTTGGCGTGATGATGACAGAAATCATTTACATTCTGCTAAATTTCTCCCAGATGGCAAAATTGTGGCCAAAATCATCTAAGCACTATTTTCCTATCTGCGATGTCAGCTCCTCTCTTCCAGTATACTGTTAGTGAGTGAAAGAAGAGCTGTATAATGAAAACATTCAAATGAGAGCTCTAGATTTACTCTAACTGTACACATTACTGGCAATGAATTTCAAATGGAGACAGATTGTGCTGATTTACCGCTCTGCAACTTGGAGTGGAGTCAGCATGAAATGTGGTCCTTCTCAGATGTCTGCTGAAATGACAACAGGAAGAGGCCCCTGTGAGCACAAACACACATCGTCTGGAGTCCACTAACGTCTCGAGTACATCAGAGGTCTGCACGAGCAACGCTTACTCAATAATAGGAATAAAGTTACACTTTTGCAATGTACATTCAAATTTGTGCATTTTTCAGATACTTTCATTCAAAGTGACTTCAAGTTCAAGAAAATGCACTGCTTGGGAATGTACTGCTCTACAGGAATGTGCATGTTTAGGCGTGTAGCACCTTTTGGAATTTACTGATTTGTAATTAATTCTAGATATTGTAATAATTTCATTTTATGGGAAATATGCCACCCCTGGCATCCCAATTATGAGCAGATTTTCAAGCGCTATGGGCAGTACACCAATAATGTTAGGGCACTAAATCCTGAACGCCTACTAGCAGCCAGCACTACAGCGACCTGGCAACCTCCAGCGATAAACTGAGCTTCACACTGATATAGTAGATGTATTAAAGTGCATGAATCTTTTATAAAGCCTTTGAGATTCAGTTTTGTACATATAAACCAGTAAATAAGTCTATAACAATGTAGGTTTGACCGTGAACCTTGCTGCCTTAAATACTTGATAAAGGTTGTCCATTGTGCCACAGTTGCCAAGGGATAGTTCACCCAAAAATTAAAATTACCCCATGATTTACTCACCCTCAAGCTATTCTAGGTGTATATGACTTTGTTCTTTCAAACTAATTCAATCAGAGTTGTATTAGAAAATGTCCTGGCTCTTCTAAGCTTAATAATGGCAGTGAATGGGTGTTGAGACTTTTAAGTCCAATAAAGTGCATCCATCCATCATAAAAAGTACTCCACGCTGCTCTGGGGGGTTAATAGAGGCCTCCTGAAGTGAATCGATGTGTTTGTGTAAGAAAAATATATAAAATAGTAAAAAGCTTCCGCTAACTTACGTACGCACTTTCACGAGAGAGTGACATTAAAGTAGGATGTAGGCAAACACGGTGATGAACACAAAAGCGCAGTGGAGAGAGAAAAACAAAAATTATGAGTACAAAACGAGGATTTGTAAAGAAAAATGTTGGAGAATTTCTATATAAGCCAAGAGGAGACTGTTTTTTCTTTGCTGTAAACAAAAATTGGTTCTCACCAGAGCTTATATTACACCTACGTCATCTGCTGGAATGCCACTCTCTCGTGAACGAGAGTACGACAGTTAGCAGAAGCTAGAGATTACAATGTAAAAAAGTTTTAAATATGGATCTTTTTCTTACGCAAATGCATTGATTCACTTCAGAAGGCCTTTATTAATGCCCTGGAGCTGTGTGGAGTACTTGTTATGATGGATGGATGCACTTTATTGGACTTCAAAATCTCAACAGCCATTCACTGCTATTATAAAGCTTGTGAGACCCAGGACATTTTTAAATATATCTCCAATTGTATTCGTCTGAAAGAAGAAAGTCATACACACCTAAACTCATGGCCAAAAATATCAGCACCCTTTCAATTCTGTCAGAAAATGCAACACTTCTCTCAGAAAATTGTTCCAATTGCAAATGTTTTGGTATTCACATGCTTATTGTTTTTGTTTGCACTGCAACAACTCAAAAATGGACTGGACAAAATTATTGGCACCTTGTCAAAATTGTAAGAAATAATTGCTTTTCAAGCATGTGATGCTCCTGTAATTTGTATTTAGACACACCTGTAGCAAGTAACAGAGAAAAGTTGACTCAACCTTTGTGTTGTGCGTCATACTGAGCATGGAGAAAAGCAAGAAGTGTAAAGAGTTGTCTGTGGATTTGAAAGAAAAAATTGTGGAAAAACATGGACAATCTCATGGCTACCATTCCATCTCCAGAGATCTTAATGTTCCTGTGTCCACTGTGCACAAGAGGTTTACAGCCCATGGCACTGTAGCTAACCTCCCTGGACATAGATGGAAGAGAAAAATTAATGAAAAATTAGAACGAAGGATTGTTGGAATGGTGGATAAAGAACCCTGATTAACTTCCAAATTCAAGCTGATCTGCAGACACAGGGTACAACAGTGTCAGCTCGCACTATCCGTCGCCATCTGAATGAAAAGGGACGCTATGGTAGGAGACCCAGGAGGACACCACTGCATAAAAAAGCAAGTCTGGAGTTTGCCAAAGCTTATGTGACAAAACCACAATCCTTCTGGGAGAATGTACTGTGGACAGATGAGACAAAAGTAGAGCCTTTTGGTAATGGACAACATGGCACTGTTTACAGAAAAAGAAATGAGGCCTATAAAGAAAAGAACACAGTCCCTACAGTCAAACATGGTGGAGGTTCAAAGATGTTTTGGGGTTGTTTTGCTGCTTCTGGCGCTGGATGCCTTGACTGTGTGAACAGTATCATGAAATCTGATGATTACCAAAGAATTTTGGGGCACAACGTAGTGGCCAGCATCAGAAAACTGTGTCTCCACCAGAGCTCATGTGTCCTTCAGCAGGACAATGACCCGAAACACACTTCAAAAAACACTCAGAAATGGTTACAAACAAAGGGCTGGAGAGTTCTGAAATGGCCAGCAATGAGCCCAGATATAAATCCCATAGAACACCTGTGGAGAGATCTCAAAACAGCAGTTGGGAGAAGGCATCCTTCAAATCTGAGTGACCTGGAGCAGTTTGCAAAAGAAGAGTGGTACAAAATTCCAGTAGAGAGGTGTAAGAAACTCATTCATGGTTACAGGAAGCGACTGATTTCAGTTATATGTTCCTCATTGGGAATAAGGTCGTGCTACCAAATATTAACTTAAGAGTGCCAATAGTTTTGTCCAGTGCAATTTTTGGGTTCTGTGTGGAATTGTATCAGATTTGACTTTTCTGTTTTTGGTGTTGTTCCAATGCAAACAAAAAAATAAACATGTTTTTGAGAGAAGGGTTGCATATTCTGACAGAATTGCAAGGTTGCAATATATGTACCATTTAGCTATCAATATGCACCCTTTAGGGGTAAATAAGGTACAATGGTGACAGGAGACAACCTTTGATTTCTTAAAATCTTTTGTGAGGGTGAGGAAATGATGGCAGAATGTTCATACGCCTTTAAGAACATAATTTGCCAGTTAAAAATCAATGCCTGTGAGAGCCTACAAAAAAAAGTAAGCTAAAAAGCTTTTTTGTGGACCAAAAAAGGTTGAGAGCTTCTTCTGTATTTGGTTATGTCATGAGGGTGGGGGTTGGCCTGAAAGAGAAGGAAAAGAATGGAGGGAGAGAACGAGAGAGACCTCCAGCGTACTCACCGGCAGATCTGAAGTGTGTGCTCAGCAGGGCTATTTTTAGCAGAGGAAATGGGCAAAAGTCACGCAGGAACACTGCAGACAACAGAAAAAAAATTATACGCTCTAATCTACCATTACAATGTGGCTGATTGCCTTCTAAATGAAGATGACTCTATCTGTCCCTCCTTCTCTCTCTCCTTTCTGTCCGTGATGCATAGAAAGACAATTGCGTTTAATGCTACATTTGTTGTGCCAGTGTTCCTGGCTTAACGCTGCATTGCATACGCCTTGTGAGAGGCAATATATGAATATGAAAAACAGATGCTACAACATCTAGCAGCTGTGTGGACTGCAGCAATATGAGATCACCATTGCATAAGCATTTAATGAGAAAATGGATCCCAGAATTCTTTCTCTGAAATTGGATCGAGCCATGTGTTAAAATTCATATTCTTGCATAATAGCTATGGAATTTGTTTTATTGCTCTGCTCTTTCTAAAACCAAACACACCTCTACTTGTGAAACTCAATCACATAAAAAAGAGACCAGAAAAACGAAATTTCCAGTAAAAAATTATGCTTGTTCATCTAGCACAGATACAACACAAAACTTCAACTGCAACCATAAATCTATCTTAACTTAATCATGTGGTATTAAATGCTTGTGGAAGGCATTCAAAAGAAAAAAACAGAAAGTGAGTAAGCATAAAAATTCAGTCATTTTTTTCCCAATGCAATTTTTTTAGACTCCATATTGTGAATCACACTCACTTCTTTTTTTTTTTTGTCCAGAAATGTTTCCAAATGATCGTGCTACAAGGGAAACCACACAGGAACCAGTATATTCATTATCTTTATTCCTTTTCCCTCAGTCTTTTCTTGTTAAAGGCAGAGGGAGCAAAGCCAGTTAATTTCCCACTGAATCTGAGTTCACTGACAACACAAGCGCTCATAATAGAACCAAACACTTAGCGGGTGTGAAAACCCTCTCTGCCTTCAGTTTCTCGCCTTTTTTCTCCCTCTTGACACCATAATGTCAGAAAGGTTTCCGAAGGTCCCACTAAAGAGCTGTTTCACATGCTGTCTGCTTTATTCTCAAACCCTTCCCGCAGCTGGGGAATACGGAGCGCATGTTTGACTTGGCCAACAAAACTCCTCTATGGGGCCGCTGAGTCAAAGGGGCTCTTCAATTCAGTTGCCACACAAGTGTATGTACTGTAATTCTAAGCACGCTGGGTCTCAAAATACCAGAAGTATAGTGCTTGGACCAAACATGGACATATTTCATCTTTATTTCATGCTGCAAAGAAGTTTAATTTTTCAAGGAGGTCAATTGTTTACTATATTTCTGATCAAATAAATATGGCCTTGGTGAGCATAAAAGAATTCTTTACAAGGAGAAGTTCACTTCCAGAACAAAAATTTACAGATACTGTACTCACCTCGTTGTCATCCAAGATGTTTATGCCTTTCTTTCTTCAGTCGTAAAGAAATTATGTTCTTTGAGGAAAACATTTCAGGAATGTTCTCCATATAGTGGACTTCAATGTTGCCCACAAATTTGAACATCTAAAATGCAGCTTTAATGCTTTAATGTCATTTTCTAAAAAATAAAAATAAAGATTTTATATACTTGTATATACTGTGCGGTCATGCATTATTGTTAGCCTCATATAACCCTTCGTATGTGACAATGAATGACTCTGACAGATCCAAAGGTCAAAGCAAAAGTGTTATCCGAGATGACGGTCACATCTGTGCTGATTGATGAGACTTTGTGGCAGTGAGATGACAGGCCACACATTGATTCTCACACCTCTGTCCTAAAATACATTTGTTCAGGAAGCTCAATAACATGTCATGTGCATGATAAACAGTGTGATTCAGTGGCTTTGTGAAGTGGGCATCTCAAGCAAGTATGAGAAAAAGTAAAATTCAAATGAAATGATTTCACTTTGTTAAATGGGAAACTGGATGTCCATTTTCCAAGTTGGAATGACTCTTTAGGGTCTTCATGAAGTGTCTGCAACATACTGTAGTTAAAATTCCTTAATGGTCGTGTAAAACAACAGTCTTTTTACCTTGCCAAAAACAGCTTTGTTCACAGCGACCCGTTTCGATGCATGTCTCTTTAAATGATAATGAGCTACCCTGCCCCTTTCTTCCGTTTTTTGTGTATATAGTGGCGCTTTACCATCAAAAACAAAACAAATCCACTGTCAGGAGATGTTGGGTGAAAATGAAGACTCTTATGTTCACTTTTACATCCATCTACAGGTGGAAATATACTAATACGGCACAGTCCATCAGCAGTTGTGGGCGGGGCCTGAGAAGTATGATGTCATACTGCTCAGAAAATCAAAACACTTTGATAACTGAGACTGTTTGGGATTTTTGAGGATTAAAAAAGTGAATGGATTTTTATCATTGTAGGGTGGTTGTGTCCACATACCGCTAAGGCACATTTACAGTGCCCTCCACAAATATTGGCACCCTTGGTAAATATGAGCAAAGACGGCTATGAAAATAAATCTGCTTTGTTTATCTTTATGATCTTACATTTAAAAAATTCACAAAATGCTAACCTTTCATTGAAGTAAAACAATTAAAAGTGGGGGGAAACTTACGTTATGAAATAAATGTTTTTCTCATATGCATGTTGGGCACAATTATTGGCACCCTTAGAAATTATAATGAGTAAAATATCTCTGAAGTATATTCCCATTCATATTTGCATTTATTTAGCACACTAGAATGACTAGGAGTATGATATTGTCCAGCAATAACTTCCTGTTTCACAGGATTATAAATATGAGGAGCACAAAGGCCAAATTTCCTTAATCATCCATCACAAGGAATAAAACCAAATAATATAGTTCTGATGTGCAGAACAAGATTGTTGAGCTTCACAAAATAGAAAGTGGCTGTAAGAAAAGAGCTAAAGCATTGAAAATCCCAATTTCCATCATTAGGACAATAATTAAGAATTCCAATCAACTAAAGATGTTACAAATCTGCCTGGAAAAGGACGTGTGTCTATATCGTCCTAATGCATGGTGAGGAGGAGAGTTTAAGTGTCCAAAGACTCTCCAAGGATCACAGTAGGAGAATTGCAGAGATTAGTTGAGCCTTGGGGCCAAAAGACTAAAAAAAAAAATTCAAACAGCCCCTACGTCACCACATGTTGTTCAGGAGGGTTTTAAGAACAATCCTCCTTGCTCATCCAAAAACAAACTCCAGCATATTCACTTGTCAGACACAACTTGAATTTCAAATGGGAATGGCTTCTGTGGTCAGATGAAACTAAAAAAAAAGAGCTTTCTGGCAGCAAACACTCAAGATAGGTTTGGTACAAAAAGTACCCCATGCCCACGGTTAAATATACTGCTGGATCTTTAATGCTGTGAGCTTATTTTTCTGCCAGAGGTCCTGGACATCTTGTTCAGATACATGGCATCATGGATGTAAACCTGACTGCATCTGTTAGAAGTTCTATAATGAGCTGTGGTTGGATCTTCCATCAGGACAGTGATCCAAATCAAACATCAAAATCAACACAAAAATGTGTCACTGAGCATAAAATGAAGCTTCTGCCATGGCCGTCCCAGTTGCCTGACCTGAACCCTATAGAAAATGCGTGAGGTGAACTGAAGAGAAGAAGCACCAGCATGGAGCTGGGAAACTAAAGGATCTGAAGAGTTTCTGTATGAAGGAATGGTGTCTGATCTCTTGTCAGGTGTTCTCCAAACTCTTCAGGCATTAAAGAAGAAAACACAGAGCTGTTATCTTGAATAAAGGACATTGCAATAATTGGGTGCCAATAATTGTGGTCAACATGAACTACAGAAAAACATTTATTTCATAAAGAGATTTTCCCCCTGCTTTCCATGGTTTTACTTAAATGATAGGTTAGAATATTGTGAATTTTTTGAATGAAAGATTAAAAGGATAAACAATGCAGATTTATTCTTACAGCCACCTTTGCTCATATTTACCAAGGGTGCCAATATTAGTGGAGTGCACTGTATATGCAAACACCATGTAAAAGTGAATTTGGCATCTGATGTCTGATTTCAAGGGATAATTCACCCCCAAAATAAATTATTTACTCACCCTTATGTTGTTCCAAATCTGCATGACTTTTAGTCCTCTGTGGAAAATAGTCAAAGTCAATGTAAGTCAATGGTGACCAAAACTATTTGGTTAACAACATTCTTCAAAATCTTGAATGGTGACCAACACTATTTGGTTAACAACATTCTTTAAAAAACCTTGAATATCTTTCAAAATATTCTCTGCAGGAGAAAAAAGTCTTATGGGTTTAGAAAAACATAATGATGAATAAATGATAATAGAATTTCAAAAAAGTGTGGGGACAAAATTAGCCATAGCAAAAAGTGCTGTAAATGATGCTAGAATATGTTTATCACACTTAGCAATTCAGCTACAGGTTTTTATTCTTCTTCTTATTATTATTATTATTTTAAAAGCATATACTATAACAAAACTGTTGTTTTAATTGATATAAAAAAATAGTTATGCAAATTAGGTAGCTAAACAGTTGCTTGTAGCCACTAACTTTCATAGTAGGGGTCATAAGTCAATGGCTATTGTGAACAGTTTGGTTTTCAGCATTCTTCAAAATGTCTTCTTTTGTGTTCAACAGATGAAAGAAACTCATACAGGTTTGGAACAACGTGAGGGTGAGTAAATGATGACACAAAGAACTAAACAACATGCAGACTTCTAAAGCCTATTCAGTGTCTATTCAGTGATTTATTAGTCTGCACCATAACGTAATGTCTTTCAGATATCTTAATTTGGGACTTTTTTTCAACAACCATTAATATATTTTATTAACTTTAATTGATTGACAGCCCAAGGAGAAACGTGTTCAAACATTTAGATGGACCAAAGGGAAATGCTCCTTACTGCCAAAGAATATGCAGACAGTGAACTAATTATTCTGACTTTGCATTCAATAGCTATCAGCTTTGAAACCCAAATAAGCAAGCTGGAAAATCTGAATAGACATGTTCTGGAAAGAGAGCCAAACCCTGTTCTTTCTGCTGACTGAAACACATGCACATTCTTGTATGTCACTTTGGTAAGGAAGCGTCTGGCAAAAGAATATGTGTAAACACAGGGCTCGTTGTTCAATCCAGATTTTTTTCCCTCTGGTTGGTTTATAGCGTTTGTGTTTATGTGGATTTAGTTAGTGATTGTGTGTCAGTAGGTGGGCGGGTACAGTGTTTATATAATGACAGTTTCAAAGACGGATCTCAAAACAAATAGAAGCATGAAAAACTCAGATAATGAATCTGCTCCAAATATGACATAGAAAAAGCAATGATGATGGGGGATTTATATTGTTTGTGAGGGAAAGCTTTGTAGCTGATGTGGCACCGTTAATCTCGGAAAACAGACGGCTCAAACATGGCAAACACAGATTTATGTCTACGGTGCAAAAGTATTCCCCCCCCCCCCTTTGAACTATGAACCACCAAATTTCTTATTTACGAAACTGTTGCTTTTTAGTCACGGTCTTAAAAAGTTTAATAAATTTTCAATTGGTTGAGATCTGAACTCTTCTGTGCTCACTCCAGAAGATTAACATTGTTCTTCCTACAGTAACTTAAAGGGATAGTTCACCCAAAATTTAAAATTCTGTCATTACCCACCCACATGTCGTTGCAAACCCATAAGACCTTCGTTCTACTTCGGGAGACAAATTTAAGTTATTTTTGAGGATATCCAAGAGCTTTCTGACTGATGTCACATGGACTATTTCTATAGCTGCGTTGCTGTCTATGCAGATTCAGAAAGCTCTCAGATTGGATCAGAAATATCTTAATTTGCGTTCCAGAGATGAAGGTCTTATTGGTTTGGACCGACATGAGGGCAAATAATTCATGACGGAATTTTCACTTTTGAGTGAACCATCCCTTTAAGCTTTTGTTTGGGGTCATTGTCATGCTAGAAAACAAATCTTCTAAGCAACTGGTGTCTTGCAGATTTCATCAGGATTTCCCCCAGGATTTTGCTGAAATACTTTTGCCCTCTGCCCTCAAAAGCCTTCCGAGCCACTGCAGAGAAACCTCATGCTGTCGCCACCGTGCTTCACCATAGGGATGGCTTGTTTCTGATGATACACAGCCTTTGGTTTACACCAAACATGCTGTTTACTCTGATGGCAAAACGCTCAATTTTGGTCTCATCAGATCATAGAACTTTCTTCCAGCTGGCTTTAGAGTCTCCCGCATGCCTTCTAGCAGACTCTACTTTTCTTTCAGTAGCTGAGAGTGTTTTATTTTCTGACAGTGGCTATTCTTTGCCACTGTAGCATAAAGCTGTCACTGGTAAAGCAAACTGGGCAACAGATGTTGTACGCACAGTCTCTGCCGTCTCAGTCACTGAAGCTTGAATTGTAGCTCCCTTAGAGTTGTCATTGCTTTTTGTGGACTCCCTAGCCAATCTTTTTGTGTATATCAGTGCTAATTTAATGTTATATTACAATGAGCAATCATAGGCATTTGTGCACAAGTGTGGTTCTACCGCAGATACATTTTTGTGTGCTTGCGTAGAGAGATTATTAAAGTGCCACTATTATGAATTATGAATGGTTCTTATTTTGGATTTGGGAGTCCACAACAACAGACTGACATGCATGCAAGGTCAAAAAACACTTTCATTGTATTATAATATGCATTTATTTTTACCTTTTTTGCTTAACGACTCTCAAACGATTCGCTTAAAGGATTATTTGTCCAAACTACTCCTTGTGTGACGCTAATCTGCGGTGATTATTCAGATGAGCCAGTCTGTTGTGATTGGTCTGCTGCGTGCAGCGCATTTCAGAAACGGAACGCCCATTACCATTACTCTATCCCACAGCTCGGTGGTAAACACCCAAACTTCCATGCTATATGCGTTAGCCCAGTGGTTCCCAAACTTTTTCTGCCGGGCCCCCCTTTTGCAGAATAAAAAAAATTAAGCCCCACCCCCGCATTTACACATAAACATAAACACAACTTCAGAAGGATTTATTTGAAACGTAATAATTAAAATTCAGTGTGTGACAACTTACTGAAAAAAACTAAACAAGGAACTAGTCACTTTTAGAGTAGAAACATTAAAAGTAAAGCATGCAGCTTTACTATGTACTATTTTTTGTACTTTGTAACAGCATTCATTGTTTTTTAAACAGATTTTCTCATATTTTCTTCTCTTTGTTGTAGTTGTGATCTTTGAAGTAGATTCATCATCTACTTTACGTTTACCTGGCACTTGTTGTCTTTTCAAAAACTTGTCCATGCTTAGAGCAGAACTACTATGCGTCATTCATTCATAATTTTACTCGGCTAATGGCAATTCTCATTTCTGATATCAATTGCACCGTCTAGTGCAGGGGTGCACTGTAAAAAACAACCTATAGAATCTACTCAATAAAATGAGGTAAACTGAGGTAACAATTTACACTCAGTTTGTTTGGGTAGATTCTATCCTATATGTCTGAGTAAAGAATACCTGAATTTATCAGCTAAGACAAACTAAAAAAAAGTAGGTGAAGTCTACACAGCAAAAAGCCCAGTGTTAAATGAACTCTCCCGGGAGTTTGAGTCCATACTCAAGAGTATTAAAATTTTTAAAGACGCCTGATGTTAATAAGCAGAATCACCAAAAGGAGAAAATCTAATTTTGTAAGTTGCCATTATAGTGGTCAGTGTTAGCATTAGTTGGGCTCTTGACCCGTAGCTTTTTTAACATTAGCTTTTGTTCAACTGTTTAGTTAAACTAGCCAGACAAGTCATTTAACACTAGGCTTTTTGCTGTGTAGACTTCACCTACTTTTTTTAGTTTGTCTTGACTGATAAATTCAGGTATTCTTTACTCAGACATATAGGATAGAATCTACCCAAACAAACTGAGTGTAAATTGTTACCTCAGTTTACTTCATTTTATTGAGTAGATTCTATAGGTTGTTTTTTACAGTGTGGCGAACGTCGGTCCTGGAGAGCCGCAGCCCTGCATAGTTTTGCTTCAACCCTAATCAAACGCACCTGAACAAGCTAATTAAGGTCTAGAAAGCAACAGGCAGGTGAGTTTTAATTAGGGTTGGAGCTGAACTCTGCAGGGCTGCGGCTCTCCAGGACCGGAGTTCTCCACCCCTGATCTAGTGGTCTGTTATTTTACAACAAAAACCGCTACAACTGATAACAGACAGCTGCAGCGGGTACTGCGAGTCGTCTTGAGGTAATAAAATATGATGAAATTCCGTATAATAAGCAAGATAATTTCACAGTGGGGTCTTGTATCACCCTGAAAATGTTTCTTTTTACATAAAAATCTAGGGATTTACCGAAACGTAAATTCTTGCCTGAAACTGAAACTGCTTTGTAATAATTATTTATTATTTATTAACTAATATAGTCATTTTGTAAGGCTTTTTAATTTAACTCAATAATATTAATAATACTGAATAAAAAAATCACAAGCCAACTTTTATAAGCCACAGATATAACTTTTTTTTTTTTTTTTGACTAATCATCAAAATAATGTATAGTCTACAAAGCTATTATTATCAGAGCACGTGAGCAGAGCACACCGTCACTAGAGGGTAGTGTCATTTTACCAGCGTTGTCCAGTACAGCACTATTATAGCATGTTACAGCACAGTATGCGATGCTATTGCAAACAGGAACAAGTATACATAGAAATTTTCTGTCGGTTTTTTTTTGAGCGGTCTTTGTATTTCCGTTGAGCATAAGCGGTGCACGAGTGGAGCATTCATATAGGCCGCGATCAACTCAACAGAACGCACATTCATAGAGCGGAATATTGAGCAGAGTGTCACACATTGAGTGGTGTGCGCTGAATACTGCCGGGCGGCGCGGCAGATATTTTAGGCCGTTTATCTCTTTCGAATTTCTATAAAAAATCGGCTGTACACTGGCCTTGCCGCGCCCCCCTTATCATAACTCCGCGCCCCCGCTAGGGGTCGCGCCCCCCAGTTTGGGAACCACTGCGTTAGCCCAATGCAGAAATGTATTGATAAAACACTGCAGTTTGTACACAAATGTATTGCTGTATTCTTTATCAGAATTCCAAGTAATAACAACGACAAACATTCACTATTCAGCGACACATTTCTAGACAATTGCGAGCGAACAGATATTGCTGTTAGCCGGTTAGCCAGAGACCTACAAGCTGTACGGAGCGACCACAATGTACACACACATAACTAAATACGTATTTTGCGTGCTAAAGAGTACATGAGAGCAACAATTTTTAAAGGACTACTCCACTTTCAAAATAAAAATCGCCAAGGATTTTTCAGTGTTACTCAACAGATTAAAGGTTAAAAATGCAGTTTCAATGCAGCTTCAAAGGACTCTAAACGATCCCAGCCAAGGAATAAGGTTCTTATCTAGTGAAACGATCGGTCAAGAAAAGCAAAAAAAAAAAAAGTATACACTTTTTAACCACAAATGCTCATCTTGTCTAGCTCTGCGATGCACTTGCATACTCTGTGCACTCCAGTTCAAGACAGTAATGTCAAAAAACTCCCATCTCATTTTCTCCTCCAACTTCAAAATCGTCATACATCACTGTTTTACCTTTTTTTAATAAAAGGTGTTTAACCCTCCTTGCACGTTCCCCTTGTAAACACCGGATCAGTACTTCTGCAGCCATTTAGGATGATTTTGAAGTTTGAGAAGAAAATTGAGCCATTTTCAGATGCCTGTCGATGTGGCGTCACACTGACAGAGGCCGCTCCCACAATAGTTGATTGACATGAGCGTCTTACCTCAGATCAGCTGTAACAGTCCGACCTCCATTGTTTCGATGCTGGAGCAGGGATGTAAGTTAGACAAGAATATCTCAGATTGAGCGATTGAGTGTTGTGTTGCTGGATGTAATAATGAACATAGTGGTCGTCGTGTACTCCCGACATCTGAGCCACTGAAGATGCAGTGGATTACGTTTGTTTGTGAAGGGAATACGCCTCCCAATCTACATAAATGTGTCTATGTTCGCGCAAATCATTCATGATTCAGCTTCACTTACAGCAGAAGTGAATATAAGGATTTTTTTATGAATCTCTGCAATCACCTTTCCTAATAACGTGCTAGTTAGCAAGTTTCGCGGCTAAACGCGCTAAATGCAGTTAAAGTAAACAATCTCTTAGAGCAGCAGAGAGAAGAGGGGACCGGGACGAGCAGAGCTCATTTGCATTTAAAGAAACAATCCCTCAGAATGGGATGATTTTTGCAGAGCCCATTTTGACAGGGTAAAAAGGGTGTTGTTTTACAAAACCATTGAGAATTTTTAACCAAAGTATATTATAGACTTTTCGTTAAGACCCTAAAGAATCATATCAACTTGTGGAAAATGGGCATCCGATGACCCCTTTAACATATTGATAATATGTACAGTAGGTAGTTTACAAATGTTTGTATCCTTATGCATTCATGGAATTAAAGGGATAGTTTACCCACAAATGAAAATTCTGACATGAATCACTCACTCATGTTGTTCCAAACCCGTAAGACCTTCGTTCATCTTCAGAACACAAATTAAGTCATTTTTGATTAAATCCGAAAGCTTTCTGACCCTACATAGACAGCAATGCAACTGACACGTTCAAGGCCCAGAAAGGTAGTAAGGACATCATTAAAATAGTCCATGGTTCAGTCTTTATGCTGTGAAGCTACAAGAATACTTTTTGTGTGCAAAGAAAGCAAAAATAATGACTTTATTCAACAATTTCTTCTTTAGTCTTTAGTTTAGTCCAGCTGAAAGAAAATCTTTGAGCATCAGCTTTTCCTAACTTACATTATCCCTTAGTCAAGAAATATTCTTTTTCACTGATGCAGTAATTTTGTTCTTAATATACGCAGTACATTAAAATAAATTCAGGTAATTCCACACTGCACATGGCCTTTAGACATCAGCAGTCCCGATTAACGCTCTGAACAGGTCCTCGGTACCTGAGAGATGTCCAGCCGCTTTTATTCTGAGCCCCAGGCACCGACAATGATAAGCATCCACGGGAATCACTAAGAGCTTATGTGCTTTAAAATGGTAGGTGGCTAATGACTGTTTTAAGACATTGATGCACAGGGGGCTTTCAGCATCTGCAAGGTGAAGAAAGAGCATTACCATATTAAACATGTAAAATATGACTCCAGAGGAGTGGAGCCCGGATAACCGTCAGGGAAAATGAAAGATGCAGTCAGTGGAATGAATAAGAAGTCTGCCCAAACCAGCCGTCGCTCCAATTATTTACTGCCTCTTAAACTGTTCAGTGCAGTTGCCCTCCTTTTTATAGGCTAAATGTGTTTTCAGGAAAGAGATCTTACCAAAACATCTACGTATCATTACGCAAATCTACAGCAAAGCAGAGCAGAGATGCAATATGTCATACGCTCTTAAAATTAAGAACTATTATATAAACTAAAACGTTTAGGACTGAAACAGTTCATGAATTAAAAAAATAGCATAAGAATAAGAGATATTTAAAATTCTGCACTATTTGAGATTATCCTATTATTTTACGATTAAAAAAAATGTTATACTAAATAATAACTGTAGTCTTGAAGTCACTAAAATACTTCTAGCCAGCGAGGACACATTAAATTGACCAAAAGTGACAGTAAAGACTTTAACAATGTTACAAATGTGTGTTTACTTCAAAAGAATGCTTTCTATTGATTTATCTGATTGAATTTTATTCCATAACAATAATAAATTCTATTTTAAAATATATATAAAAAGAACAGTTATTTTAAATTGTAAAAACATTCCACAATAATAATTTTAAATCAAATAAATGCAGCCTTGGTGACCATTAAAGGTAAAATAAACTAAAATAAATTATTTTGTATTAAATGATTATAATGATCACTGGGCAGACATTTGTATCTAATCCCATTTACATAAAATTACTTGAATTTATGGACCTGTAACTATGACAACAACTCCAAGATGTCCTTAGAGAAAAACAATTATATAATGCAGTTATAACAGTTACATTTAGCTCACTCATTAGGTTGTATGCTGTATGTTTAGTTTTCAAGATTATGTCTAGGGCAGGGGTGCCCAATCCTGTTCCTGGAGATCTACCTACCTGCAGACTTTAGTTCCAGCCCTGCTCCAACGCAGCTGTCTGTAATTATCAAGTGCTACCTAAGAGATTAATTAGCTGGTTCAGGTGTGTTTGATCAGGGTTGGAGCTGAACTTTGCAGGATAGTAGATCTCCAGGAACAGGATTGGGCACCCCTGGTCTAGGGCACATAGAAAAGAGAAAGAATAAATCATTAAAAGTGTGGCATATAGATGACATAATTGATGTTTACCAGATATATAAAGAGAATATTTGACCTGACATCCCATTTAAAATGGCCATTGATATGCAACATTCAATAAAGCCATCAAGGTTTCCCCAGTGTCAAGCTGAAGTATTCTGTCCCTAAAGAGCTTTCTGTGGACACCACGAGGTTATTCAATATCCTCTCCCAATTAAAATCCAGCCCAAGGCTCTGCTAAAACAATCAAGCCAAGGATGAGGCCATTGCCAAACGTTGAGGAGAGCTACATTCCCACTGTTCTGCATTAATAGTGATTCAGTGAAAGCTGAATACGTCCTCCAGCCTGCATTACTGCAGCACATGCTTCATTGAAAACCACAATGGTTTGGCTGACTGTGGCCTTTTTCCATCCTTGTTAAATCTTTTATAAAAAACGGGCTCTTTGTTTTTGCCAAATATGAGGGATAATTCAGTGGAGCCAGAGTCTTAAAACTAAATCCTAAAACCCAGAATTGAGAAAGATCAGTTCTTGGATGGTAATGTGTGCTGAGTGTCATTCCCACAAATATTAATGTTGTTAATACACTCAAAAAATTAGTTGTTGGATTTACTTAAAAAAAGACTGTCAAGTGGTTCCATGCAACTATATTGAGTAATTTGTACAAGTAACAATTTAGTTGTATGAACAAAAAAATTCAAGTAAAGCTGACAAAATTTCTTCAAGTAAATACAAATCATTTGAATTTGTCACCGTTACATATTGATTATATGTGCTGTTTACTTAATAATTTTATGTTACATTTATAAAAGTTTATTACGTACAGTGAACTCATTTATTAATTTTATTTACTCAATTAATTGAACTATTTGCTCTGTGTGTGCAAGTGAAAAGTATATTTTTACAAACAAAATACATTTATTTGCTTCTCAAGGTCTTACAGTGAGCAGCTTCTTCAAGAAATTGTAGTCATTCTCAGTTCAAGATAAGCAACAACATTCTTGTCAACAGAAAAAGTTCTTCCCAAGGTCTTGCGATGTAAATTCATGCTGTATATGACACTCAAATGCAGAGCACAAGCCTGGGTGACATCTCCGTGCTTCTGCACTTTTAGTTGATTCCAAAATCTGATGGAGGGTCACAGACCAGGTTTGATGATGTAAATTCCAGTGACTGCATTAGTCAGGTCTCTTTCAGCATTCACAAAGTCCTAAAAGGCATGAAAACAGTAAAGCTGTTCAGTCATTTTCATTACACCAACAAATGCAGGTTGCAAATTTAACACCACTTAGCAATACATCCAGTAAAAGCAAAGATTCTAAGAATTGTGTATCCACAGACCTTAGTCGAGTAATATTAATTTTAGACAGGAATAAATAAGGCTAAGTTACAGTAGGTTACAGTGCATTCAACATTTTCAAGCTGAAAAAAAAAAACTATCAGTGGACACAAACTCCATGAAACTCCCCACTCCAGTTATAAAAGTTGTCAGTTTTATGCAGGACCTTTATGCAGTGTGTAATTGTAAAGACTGTAAATCCATCCCTTACAGCCTCATTTTCATGTTAAATTCAATATGCCATCTAACCTGACCAGTGTAACGCATTACAAGTAACGTGAGTTACTTTTTTCAAAAAAGTAACGCCAATTACTTTTCCCCCCATTTATTGATTAAAAGATCTCCTGTCCCCATGATGAGGGAAATCGGGAGTAAGATGTTAGTTCTAGAATAAATGTGAACATGCATAAATTCATCTCACTCACAAAAACAGATTCAGTATTCCTAAAAATGAATAAAAACAGTGAAATTCAACTCAGAATATATGTTAAATAATACAAATATACTATATGCATTTAATCCCATTTTATTAACCGATGTCTTTGCTGCCGACCTTCGATGATCCAATTCAACCATACTAATAAGCAAAAATTACTCAAGATAATCTAACATTTGTTTTCCTTTTTTTATTGCTGAAGAGTTGATATTATTTTCCTATGTGGTCTACTGTACAGATGTAAATTTACTTTTCTCAAAGCCTGAGGCTTTTGGTGTGAAAAGGCTTTTACATTTGCCAAAAATAAAACTTTTTATATTAAAAACAAACAAGCAAGCTCTGCCCACATTTTAAAAGTAACGCAAAAGTAAAGTAACGCATTACTTTCGTAAGTTTTACAGCCGTGTGTTGCCTAATCTGACACTGGATTTCAAGGTACAACAAAGCAATCAACAATCACTAAAGCTACAACTGCTACCATGCTAGCTTAAGTTACTAAACTACTCAGGTTTCAGTGTTTCATTAAAAAACTAATGTGTGTGTGTGTGTGTGTATATATATATATATATATATATATAGTCACGGGTGCGGAGCAAAGCGACAGACACAGTGGGCGTGACGTCAGGCCTCGGAGAGGCTTTTATTAAACAATAAACAGAAAGTGTCCAAAAAGGGGGGAAAGTGTCCAAAATAAACAAGGGGATCTGGTGTCCTCGACGTGACGGGGTTCCGTGAAGGTGGGGTAGTGTTCCGAAGGGAAGGGTCCAGGTAAGGGGCGGAGTCCGGCGGCCGCACGCGCTCCCCGCTCAGGTCCGGGGTGCGAGGGGCGGCGGCTTCTCTAGCGGCATCGTCCTTTTCCACCTATGCGGCACTTCTGGGGGATAAAACGGCCCGGCAACCTGGCCCGTCAGCCGTCACGGGTGCGGTCCGGCGGCTCGTCCTACGGCGGCGCTGGTTCCCTCTTCACCCCTTCCTGGACCCACGAGGACACCAGCGTGCATGCACGGGGAAGAGACCGGTCTCCTGAGGAGAGGCGCGCTCGGCATTTTAACAGCGGCGGTGATGAGGCTTCATTCACATCAGGTGTGCCTCATCACATGCCGCCAGACCTGGATGTTTCAGCGCCCCTCCTCCTCCCACACGCCCACTCCCGTCGGGAGCCTGGTGAAGGGCGGCGATTACCGACGGGGTGAAGCTGATAGTTAGGGGGGAGGCAGCCGACTCGTCACATTATATATATATTTAGTTCATTTACTCACCCTCAGGTTGTTCCAAACATGTATGATTTTCTTTCTTGTGTTGAACACTAAATGTATTTTAAAGTACATTGGTAACTTGACAGTAGCCACTGACTTACGTATTTGTTTTTCATACTATAGAAGTCAATTGCTGTCTGGTTACCAACATTCTTCAAAATATCTTCTTTTGTGTTTAACAGAAGAAAGAAAATCATACAGGTTTGGAATGACATGAGGGTGAGTAAATGATGACAAAATGTTTGGGTGAACTATCCCTTTAAGATACACAGATCCAAACTGAGTCTGTATTGTTCTGTGGAAAAAAATTAAGAACAGACAAAATTACAATTCACCATGCCAAAGTGAATACAAGCTAAACAGATATCACAAACCTTCTCAGTGACGGCCATTAGTTTACACATGTTCCGTCAACTATTTCTTTGACTTTGACTTTTAAAAGCCTTAAACAGAGTATGATTATATTATTTCTCTATGCGCCTCCAGGAAAGAGCTCATTGCAGATTATATAATATCACATTATAAATCCTCAGTGTTTGAAAATGTGAAGAGGGCCTAATGTGCTGTGTAATAACATATTTTGGCCCTTTCTGGTTGTTTCTGGAGCTTGAATAAGAGTTTGAATAAGAGTAACAGACCCCAGCGGAGGCCCCTGTCCCTCACATTTCACACACACAAAAGGTGAGATTTTATTTTACAAAATCATTTTATGGAAGAATTGCATTATATAAACTCGCAATTGCGATTTACAAAGTCAGAATAGCAGGATATAAACTGCTATTGCTAAAGTCAGAAGTATGAGATAAATTGCAATTGCGAGGGTATCTTACAATTCTGACTTTTTTCTTGCAAATGCGAGTATCTTGCAATTCTGACTGTTTTCTCACAAATGCGAGTTTATATCTCGTAATTCTGAATTTTTTTCTTGCAACTGCAAGTTTATATCTTGCAATTCTGACAAAAGTTATAAAGTCCAGTTGTGAGTGGAAAAAAAAGACTCATATGTTCTCAGAATTGTGAGTTTATGTCTCACAATTCTGACTTAATTAATTTTGAGTTGCATGCAGAGAATACTGTATGAACATGCAATTTTGAAAGAAAAAAAAGTCAGAATTGCAAGATAGAAACGTTCAAATCTGACTTTTTTTTGCGAATGGGAGTTTATATCTCGCAATTCTGACTTTTTTTCTTGCAACTGGAAGTTTATATCTTCTCACGCTGCTGAGGTGCTTTCCCTTAACACCACAAAAACAGTTAACCTATCAAAATAAACCATATAACATATTTAATAAAGGTGTATCAGTGCACATTCTCCGCCAGTCCTGTGTAAACTATTGCACGCAAAATGTATTTATTTATTCATTTATTTATTTGTTAATATCGTGAGATGGCGGAGAACAACAAAGCAATCTGAAGTACTGTAGCTGCTCACTTAATCGATCTTACTCGTCTCAATCCTGGTGATGTCAGTGCCCTAAACGATGTTATAATGGACTATTTCACATCCAGAGACGAAGGATCGGATGATGAAGTTGCTAAAGAGGAGGAGTCCGATAGTCTGTTTTATGCACAGTGTGCGAACAGTTGCGCTGCGCTCACTTTTCTAAATGTAAACTACAAGGTAGGCTGCATTATTCGTGCTATCTAAAAATACAAGGGGTGATCGAAAGCTCAGAGACTATGCCCATAATAAACAACGGGAAACAAACGTTAGTCTGTTTTGTGTAATGATGCAGTATAACGCTTCTGACTTGACAGACAGCTCTCGTTAAACCTGAGAATTGAAAGTGAAAGCAGTCTCACTTTAAACCTGTTTTTCTCAAAATTCCATTCCTGAAAATCATCACTATCAGCCAACTTAATATAGGCATAACTTTTGTTATGCTCAAGCTATGGACAAAATGAACCCAGCTATGAACCAAGCTTTCATATGGTAACAAAACATAAAAAAGGTAAAATATTACCATGTGCTGGGTTTTTAACATTGAGGTTGCGCTAGTCTTCAACATTGTCCGTCATTTTGATGGACAGGGTCATAAAAATTTCGTCATAATCTATTATTACCCGTCATTTTACTTTTCATATTTTAATAATAACACATTTAATTGCTTTTTATTGCTTTTTTTTTTTTTTTTTAATTGTTCACATTTTCGTTTTTAATCATGAACCTACAGGACAACAGCGCAGTGTTTAAAAACAACAAAATACGATAGGGCTGGGTAAAAAAAAAATATATATATATATATATATTCTTGATTCTTATTTTAATGAACCTGTATCGATTCTTAAATCACATTCGATCTTTTGGTCTATGCTGTTTTCAGTTGACAAATGGACAGTACATAGTGCGTCTTCCTTCCAAAAAATAGCAATAGGCTAGACTTTGTGTTACTTTTGATATAAAACAGTCTCAGATTTCATATTCTGTCAATTTCCTTGGGAAATTCAAGCAATAAATAAAGGTTTTGGCACTGTTTAAGGTGGCATAATAGATCGTTGTAGCTTCTGGGGGTACTCCCCTGTGCATAATCAAAGGCGTAGAAAAACATTCGTGATAGTTCCGTTTTTGTTCTGGATCCCGTGCTCTGCTGCCACACTGGAGCGCACTCGCCACCAACTGGACAGGGGTGGGAGTTACAGCTACAATTTACAATAGATCACCCTCAGTGTAATCTGTCAAAATGACAGACGGCCTTCAGATTTTTCCATCACTGATAAAAAATTTCCGTCAATGACCTCTGCGACCTCTGATATATATATATGTAAATAAATATATATATATATACATACACTTATAATTATGACACGAGTTGAATGAGTGCAGAAAACATGGGTTCAGAGTATTTTTCTGTTAAATATGCTACTCTGGGTTTCAATCCATCAATGTTATGAACTGGATTGTGTGACCTGATCCCAGATATTGGAGAGGAAATGAATGCATGCTTTTGTGTCTGAGCATTTCAGATATGAACCACTGTTGGTCTTAGTGGCCAAAGCTGTTTGACAGCTTCAGGCTTTGTTGTACATTTCTCAGTAAAAAAAAAAGAAAAAAAAAAACATTTTAATCATACTTTAACTTAAAGGCATGTAACCGCATTGGACAAACTGTTATGTGTTCTGTTTGTTTAATTATGTGGTCACATATTGCTAGACAGAAATTTGAAATAGTCTGCAATGTTGAAATTCTTCAGTTTGACATTCAGACCTGGAGTCCAGTACATCAAACTACAATAAAAGCCTGCAAATTTTATTTTACTGTTTATGCTTAAAACAGGTGAAAAAGGTGTAACAAAATAGGACTTGGATTACATTTTTATATTAAAAAATATTCTTATAAAAAAAAAACAATATAAAAATAAATATATACACAATCATTCCAAATTTTGGGGTCAATTATTATTATTTATTATTGTAAAATTAATGGTTCTGTTTAGCAAGGTTGCATTTAAAAGACACAGTTAACACATTACATGTTACAAAACTGTTTATTTTAAATAAATCCTGTTGTTTTGATCTTTCTGTTCATTAAATAATCATGAAAAAAATGTGTTACGATTTCTACAGAAAAGCAGCCTCGATGAACAGTCTTTCAAAAACACAGACCCAAAAATTTTGAACGATAATGTATAAATATAATTCAATAATGCATTCCTGTAAAACTAGCCTTATTGTGTTACTTTCAGCAGATTTTAAATTATTAATTCTCATTTAAAATGAAAATGTGCGTGTATGTCTGTTAGACAGTTTGGTAGTAAATAACATGCAACAAACTAACAGTTCAAATACTGACTCTCCACATTCTCTTACCTCATTAAAAGTCAAATTCCTCAATAACCTTTGGCCAAAAAGGATGTTTCATTGAATTACATCAGCCACACCTTTTGATTTCCAGCCAAAAGGGTTATTGATAGTTCTGCAGGGGAGTGAGAGGGATGCTTGAGAGGTGCAGAGAGCACAGGGTGAGTTCAGTTCAGTGTTTGAACGTCTCACACACACACACAATCTTAGAGATCATACTGCTGCACCTCTAGGGAACTACCTACAGAGAGCTGAGAGGAAATGCGTCTCCTGATAAAGGAGAGTACTGATACACTTTAATGCGCACACAGTCCACTCACCTGTCTGCTGGTGGCCATTCGTTTCTCATTCCTCTTTCAAGTTCGACCCCTGACAGGTGGTAGGCGCTCACCTAACAATTAACCGATCCCAGGATGACTTTCCAACCTCAGACCTCGCCGTCCTGCTGTTGGAGTATTCACAAAACGCCAGCACAAACTGAAGTCAAACACTCCCCCAGTAGGAGAGATAAATCACACAAGATCTCTCTAAATAGCTCAGATGTTTCTCATGGTGTTATTGAGATTTGCAGTGTAACACAAAAGGTGAAAATTTATTTTACAGAATCATTTTAGGATCATTTTATGAAACCAAGTTTCTGCCACTGAATAAAAAACGTAAAAAGGTAATTGTGAGTTTGTATCTCAAAACTTTTATTTCTCGCAATTTTTCGTCAGAATTGCATAATACAAAATCATAATTCAGATTTTTTTCTAAGAATTGCAAGATGTAAACTGACTTTTTTCTCAGAATTATGTGATGTGAACTCACAATTGTGTGATGTAAACTCCTGCAGTTCTGACTTCTTTTTTCTTGCAAATTCTTTTTTCTTGTAATTGTAACTTTTTTTTTCTCAGAATTGTGAGATAAACTCACAAATGCAAGTTACAAAGTCCAGTTCTGAGGAGAAAAAAGACTGATATGTTCTGTTAACTCAAAAAAAGTCACAATTATAAGATGAACTCGCAATTCTGAAAAAAAAAAAGTCTAGTTTATAACTCGCAATTCTGACTTTTTTCCTGAGAACTGCGAGATATAAAGTCAGAATTGTCATAAACTTGCAATTCTGGCTTTTTATTCATAGAATTGCATGATATAAACTGACAATTGAAAGTTATGAAGTCAAAATACGGGATATCAACTCGCAATTCTAACCTTTTTTCTTGCCAGTGCGACTTTATATCTTGCAACTGATTTTTCTCTGAATTTTGAGATATAAACTAGCAATTGCAAATTATAAAGTCTGGTTTTGAGGGGGCAAAAAAAGACTGATATGTTCTCAGAACTGTTTATATCTCACAATTTTAACCTAATTAACTAGCAAAAAAAAAGTCACAATTGCAAGACATAAACTCGCAATTCTGGGGAAAAAAAGTCAGAACAATACTAATAATTAATAATTAAAAGGAAATAATATTTTTAATAATATATTTGGACTTTTTATTTTTCAAAGAATCCTGAAGAAAAGTACATAACGGTTAGAAAAAAGTTATTTTAAATTGTAATATTATTTTAAAAACATTTTTTTTATGTTATCAAAATCTATCTCAAAATATAGATAGATAGATCTAGTTATATATATATATATATATATATTTATATAAAGGTAGGAAGTATTTTAAGTATCCTTAGTGTATTTCAAACATTGCCTATTTTAACGTCTATTTTTATTTCCCCTAGCATAATTTCATGAGAAACATCCGTGACAAAAGCAATGCTTAAATGAACCATCTGAAATCATTCTTAAGGATGAAGGATCAACCTTTGTGCAGTGACATTTTCCTCTGGGTCCTGTCAGCTTTATTAAGACAGGAGTAACTTCATATTAGCTTTCAATTGACAGTGACATGTTTACTGATCTGAGCGCTGCATTTGCTACGATCACCAAATGAAAATGAATAAAGTATTTTTATCTCAGCTCTTCGCGGCATCAGGATATTACCTCAATGCCTGCCACCTCTCGTATTTCATTACATGTGAGAAAACGCCACAGCTTCAGATAAAATATGACACGTATAATGAGGCAAGAGAGAGATGAGGAAGATCTAAAATTAGCAGGAATCTGTTATCACTGAAGGGATAAGGAAACAAACGCAGAGCTCAATTCTTACAGCTCCTATTTTCGCAAGCTGTTAGAGGTGCAAACACGTCATTGAAGGGAAAGAGCATCCAAAAATTAAAAGTATCATATTTACTCATCCTCATGTTGTTCCAAACCTGCTACAGTCCTAAAAATAAAGCTGGTTTGATCCCAAAAGTAGGTTTTCGCAATAATGACATTAGGACTGTCATGATTAATAGATTCACTTACAGTACTCCATTTAAAAAAAAATCCTCGACTGCATTTTGCCGGCAAAATATCAGAAATGACGCATTCTACGGATGACAGTCCATTAAACGTAGCCTAGTATTAGACCATTTTACAAAAAAAGTTGAATGATATATTAATCCCATTTTAAAAATCATAAAGCATAATGCTAGTGTGAATTCACAAACACTACTATTCAATTATATAAATATATGCAATATAGGTTTAATATATGCTTTTTAATTATTTAGACTACATGTGTTACATCTCTGCATATTATTATGTTCATCTGGGAAAGCAACGTTCGCCATTTCATCAGATTTGTAAGAAAAATCGCTTATTTTTCTTATGTATATGGTATTTTCCAAACAAAATAAACAATTGTATAATATGTTGTTCCTTACAATTCAAATTTTCTTT
The DNA here is from genome assembly GCA_012976165.1 of Labeo catla. Lineage (NCBI taxonomy): Eukaryota > Metazoa > Chordata > Actinopteri > Cypriniformes > Cyprinidae > Labeo > Labeo catla. Next base: position 1,491,684 of record VONZ01000090.1, on the reverse strand, counting down.
TTCTGTATAAAACAGCACATCAAATATACAAATTTCTATCATACATTCCATCTTTCTAGAAAAATAGCTTATAAACCCAGAATACATCACTATCTTAACTGTTCATTGCGATTTCAAAATAAAAGCTCAAACTGCCTTTGAGTTTACACATTTTGATACCCATATATTCAAGAAATGACAGTGGCTGTAGTATTTTTATCTTAAAGAAATGGCCAAATATTAGAAATTAAGTTGACTTTTCAATAAAATGTTGTTTAGTTAATATTAAACAAGAATTGGATCTCAGTAAAGTGTAAAAACTATCGTCAGGCCGTTGGCGCCCTCTGCAGGCATTTGTTATAATGCATACGTTAGCTCTATTGTTTATACATTATGTATTTTAACGATTTTGTTCAATAAAACTCTATGATTACTTGCTTATGATACTGTATTTGAACCAATTATCATTGCCACATTGCTATTATAGATGTATTTGAAGTCATTTTAAAGGCTATCGTTAGTTTAGGTCTATATTTATTACCTCAAAAAAATTAATTATAATTATCTGATTACTCCAGTAATCATCAGAATAATCAACTGATTACTCAATTACTAAAATAATTGTTAGTGACAGCTCTAAATGCCATAGAAGAACCGTCTTAGGTTCCCCAAAGAACCTTTCAGTGAACAGTTTTTAAAAGAACATTTAGTGAGAAGAACATTTTAATCATTTAAATTGCCTTTTGTGCAATGGAAAGATTCCATGGATGTTAAAGGTTCCTAATGGAACCATCAATATCAACAAAGAACCTTAATATACTGTATGATATTTTTCTTCCGTGAGGCAACTACAACAAGGACTGAAAATGTATTGCTTTAGATAATGCAGAAACACTCACATAACAACAGGTTAAACAAATGACCTGAGGGTGAGTAAACAATGCCAGAATTAATTTTTTGGTGAACTATACCTATATACTATTAAGTGTGTTATTGCATTGTGTATGTTGAGATGTAGTACCTGTAGACTGACATCCAAATGTGACGTGCACCTGTAGGATTATTAGATGTGAAAACAAGGCACATATTCAGATATTCATTGGTTGCTTTTATCCAGAAACAGCCCTTAGGAGTGGAGATGGGGGACAGGAGCATGTAGTCTCTGGGAGTCTGCATGCATGGTGGCAGATCTGATATAATTGCACATGGCAGATCCAGGGCATTTTCCTGCTATCATAAAAGAGCTCTGAGTGATATTGATCCTGCTGGGTTCTTTTTATTCTGCTCTCTCTCTCTCTCTCTCTCTCTCTGTCTCTTTCTCTCTCTCTCTCTGTCTCTCTGTCAGTTACTGAGGCGTACCAAGCACTAGGCACCATGGGAACTGAAAAACAGAAACACGTCTGACTGTCCTTTCTGGTATTTGGGCTGGCATTATCATTATTTCGGTCATAATGAGAGGCCATGACTCATGGAATATTTGTCCATTCTTTAAGTAAAGAGCAGTTATTTTGTTGCATAACATTTGGCTAATAGCTCTCAGAGAACTAAAAATCAGTTTGTGGTTAAAAACCCAAAATGATGTGTTCTTAAGATGAAGGATCTTGATTATTCGTGTAACTTTTCCATTGAAATGGTGCCAGAGCACACTGACTTGTGTGCCAAACTACAACATAAATTGTATGCTAATAAATAAACTGCTCACAAGCAAATGTGCAGTGTTAGGATTGTTTAGTCTTAAAAGGATAGTTCACCCAAAACAATTGAAAATTCAGTGTCTCTTTAAGGGTGTTGAACATGGTACATGGTATCTGCGTTTTCCCAGATTATTATCATTAAGAGAATGCTATATGTGAAAGTGAATTTAATGCAATGCAGGTATCTTTATCGAAAATGATTTACATTAAAGGGGTCATCGGATGCCCATTTTCCACAAGCTGATATTCTTTAGGGTCTTAATGAAAAGTCTATAATATACTTTGGTTAAAAATTCTCAATGGTTGTGTAAAACAACACCCTTTTTACCTTGCCAAAATCAACTCTGCAAAAATCATCCCATTCTGGTCGAGGCTGCTTTAAGTGCAAATGAGATCTGCTCGCCCCGCCCCTCTCTTCTCTCTGTGGAGTGACGAGCCTGTTTACTTTAACTGCATTTAGCCACGTTTAGCCGCTAAACTTGCTAACTAGCACATTATTAGGAAAGACGATCGCAAAGATTCATAAAAAAAACCCTCATACTCACTTCTGCTGTAAGTGAAGCTGGATCACGAATGATTTGCGCGAACATAGACGGATATATATAGATCGGGAGGCGCATTCCCTTCACAAACACTGCATCTTCAGCAGTTCAGATCCATTAGCACTACAACCACTATGTTCATTATTACATCCAGCAACACAACACCTCAGTCGCTCAATCTGAGATATTCTTGTCTAACTTACATCCCTGCTTCGGCATCAAAACGTGGAGGTTGGACTGTTACAGCTGATCTGAGGGTAAGACACTTATGTCAATCAACTATCGTGGGAGCGGCCTCTGTCGGTGTAACGCCACAACGACAGGCATCTGAGAATGGCTTGATTTGAAAAAGGGCATATTATTTTTACAGATTAATTAAAAACCACTGCATGGATTTTTATCATTATAGGGTACATTTGTACATACACTGCCAACACACATTAATGTTCAAACAATATGTAAAAGTGAACTTAGCATCCGATGACCCCTTTAAAGGCACACATTTTAGTGGTTCATTCACTGAGAATCTAATTTATTTTGGCACTGCTAGTGCTATTCTCCGCTGTTTTGAGCTACAGGAACACTTAATGTCATTGACCAATCAGAGGTGATTTTAATCACAAGCAATCAAACGGCATTTAGCTTTTATGTGGTAAGAACACATGGAGAATAATACCTGCTGTTGCCAGTCTTCTCTAGGAGAACTTTTTATGGAGAAATAAACATGTTATTTTGCTAATTTTGTTGACTAGCACTTATACGCAACACTGAATGCAATAATGCTTTGAGCTTAACCAGTAGTCAGCATTGCTACACTTGAATTTTTTAAAATATGTTTTACTGGAAATTAAACAAAATAAAATATTAAACAGTAAAAACAGAAAAAGCTGTACAACACACACAGAAAAGATATGACAGGCACACACACAGTTGGATTTGATCCTAAAATCTATTCCATTGTGTTCTACCGCAAAAGTAATATGGAGCCATATGGAGTACTTTTTATGATTGATGGATGAACTTTATTTGGACTTCAAAATCTCAACAGCCATTCACTGCCATTATAAAGCTTAAAAAAGCCAGGACATTTTTTAATATAACTCTGATTGTATTTGTCTGAAAGAAGAAAGTCATATACACCTAGGATGGCTTGAGGGTGAGTCAAATAATTTTTGGCTGAACTGTTTCTTTAATATCCGCATCTTTGACGTCACAAAATATGTGCATGTAATAACAGATCTGAACTCACATCACCTCGATCTTGTTTGCCAAACTGGTTTTTGCCAATATGCTATTATTAAAGCTTCAATTAAGGATGCCCTTGCTTTCGTTTTAGCACTTCTTGGCACCCCAGAAGAACCGGGCCTTGAGGGAACATGCCCTATACTTAATGCATGCTCAAGCACTCAATAGCTCCTGACAGCACCAACTAGTGTTTAAAGTAGTCAGCTACTCTTCTCAGCCTCTAAAACCATCAAGTTTAAGTGGCTACATGTATTTTCCCCCCAACCCAGAGGAGTCTTTTCTTTGGTGTAAACGCATGGAATGGTTTCAAAATATCTTTGCGTTGGTGGTAAAGGGGTATCTGTCTATTCTGAGGTCGGTGTGAGTCTTCTGTCACTGCCGCTTAAGTCTGTTTGCTAATTACTGTTACGCAATCAGCTCATTGCTGCTAGGACACAGAGCGTTATTAAAACTATAAATATCTCAGTAGAATTGTTCTTGGGCTTTAATATTCATAGCACACAGGGTGCTGAGAATCTGCTGAGAGTTTGGTTTACATCAAAAATATTGATCCATCTGAGTCAGGACAGATCCTTGAAGACCTGTCAGGAATGTTTGAGACTTTACTACCCGTCCAACCCTCAGTATTTGTCCAATCGAACTGATGGCATCTGGGTGCAGTTCAGCATGAAGAGTTGTTCATCTCCGGGGACAGACAAAGGAGAGCTGTAGTAGGGGAAACCGAATGAGTTATTCTCTGCCTCTCTCGCTCTCACTCCCTCTCTCTCTAACTCTTCCCTCACTTCCTCCAGGGCTACTGTCAATTACTCAGACATTTAATCACCCCTCTGCTCCGTGGACGTGTCCTTACATTACACCCGGTGCTGGCTGGCAATGTCAGCTATAAATAACCCACCACAGGGTGCTAAGGGCCATAACAGCACAGCTCACTGCCTCTGCGCTTTTAGAAAGGCCGAGCTACACTGGAAATTTAGAACACAAGTGTAACACACTATTGTTGTCATCACTTTTAATCCCGTCAGCCGGTTTAAATCACAGTAAAGTTGTTTTTGAGATATTTCAAATATGTTGATGTGGGCTTTGGGAGAAGTAAACAATGGCTGATTCTTTTTCATTGCAGTGACGTAAAGCCGTTTGAACTCGAGAGACAAAAATTATAACAGACCTGTTTGAACCATGGGTTCAATGGGTTGTCTTTGTAATTATTTTCAGAACATTTGCGCACCGGATTCGTATATTTCTATTAGTAGGACACCAGCCAGTTGATTTGGTTCAACAGTCACAAATCAGATTTACATTCACTGAATAAAATGATTGGGCATTTACCAGTTGATTCGGTTCACAAACTGTATTTAGCGATTCATTCATGAAACTGATTCGTTCAAGAATCAGAGTTCAATTCAATGACTGAATGAACTATTTGCAACAGACTCGGTGTGAATGGATAATTTATTCAGTGAGTTAAATTCACTGATTTGTATACAAACAATACTGATTCTTCAGGTGCTAACATATTCAGTTTACATGTTAGACAAAAACAATCAGATTCATTCATGAATCAGACTTTAACTCACTGAATGATGTGGTTGCAGCAGACTGGATCAACAGCTACAATCGTTGTCAGTAAGCTGAACTCCAATTCATGAATAAGTTTATGAAAGTTTAGGCAAGGCAAGGCAAGTTTATTTATATAGCACATTTCATACACAAAGGTAATCCAAAGTGCTTTACATAAAAGGAAGTAGAATAATCATAAAAGCAATAATAAAAACAATAATCACAAAAAAGGAAGTAGAACAATCATAAAAACAATGATCACAACAATAAAACAAAAAATGTAAAATGTAAAAACTGATTGATATAATGATTTAAAAATGATTTAAAAATTGATTTAAAATAAATTTAAGACAGTTAAAAACAGAAAATGATTATACATAATGCAATCAGTTCGGACGAAGCACAGTGCTCATTCAGTAAATGCACAGCTAATTTGATCTCTTCTGGAAGCTGGTTCCAACTGCGGGCAGCATAATAGCTAAAAGCGGATTCCCCTTGTTTTGTGTGAACCCTTGGTATTTCTAACTGACTCGATCCTAATGATCTGAGTGGTCTGTTAGGTTTATATTCAGTGAGCATATCTGCAATGTATTTAGGTCCTAGGCCATTGAGTGATTTATAAATGAGTAAAAGTACTTTAAAATCAATTCTAAATATAACTGGAAGCCAGTGTAGGGACCTGAGGACTGGTGTGATATGCTCAGATTTTCTGGTTCTAATCAGAATCCTGGCAGCAGCGTTCTGGATGAGCTGCAGCTGTCTAATGGTTTTCTTGGGAAGGCCAGTGAGGAGACCATTACAATAATCCACCCTGCTTGTGATAAAGGCATGAACAAGTTTCTCCAAGTCTTGACTGGAAACAAAACATCTAATTCTTGCAATGTTTTTGAGATGATAGTATGCTGATTTAGTTACTGCTTTGACATGTCTACTGAAACTAAGGTCTGACTCCAGAATCGCACCAAGATTCCTGACTTGGTTTTTAGTTGTTTGACCCCTAAAGTCAAGGTATGCATTCACCTTAAGAACTTCCTCTTTGCTTCCGAATGCAATGACTTCAGTTTTCTCCTTGTTTAACTGAAGGAAGTTCTGGCACATCCAACTGTTAATTTCATCAATGCATTGGCAGAGGGAATCAATGGGGCTGTAGTCATTTGGCGATACGGCTAGGTAAATCTGAGTATCATCAGCATAGCTGTGATAGGCAATTTGGTTCTTTCTCATTATTTGACTTAGTGGGAGCATATACAGGCTAAACAAGAGCGGCGCAAGAATTGAGCCTTGAGGGACTCAACATGTCATGGACGTCCACTTAGACTTATGCTCTCCTATACTCACATAATAACCTCTCCCTTCTAAGTATGACCTGAACCAACTGAGAGCCATCCCAGAAAGCCCGACCCAGTTTTCCAGTCTTTCTAGAAGAATGTTATGATCGACAGTGTCAAACGCAGCACTAAGATCTAGTAGTACCAGCACTGATATTTTGCAAGAATCAGAATTTAGGCGAATATCATTTATCTTAACAAGCGCCGTCTCTGTACTGTGATGCGGTCGGAAACCAGATTGAAAATTGTCCAGGTATCCATTTGAGTTTAAGTAGTTGTTCAACTGATTGAAAACTACCTTTTCAATAATCTTGCCTATAAAAGGAAGATTAGATATTGGTCTATAGTTGCTCAATATGGTGTTATCAAGATTGCTCTTTTTCAGAAGGGGCTTAACAACTGCAGTTTTCAGGGAGTTTGGAAAAGTCCCAGAAAGAAGTGAGGTGTTCACCACTTCTAAGAGATCTGCTTTTAAACAGTTAAACACACTTTTGAAAAAAGATGTGGGAAGTGTGTCAAGGTTGCAGGTTGAGGATTTAAGGTGCTGTACTATTTCTTCCAAAGTTTTGCTATCAGTTGCTTCAAAAACAGACAAAGTGACTTCTTTTTGAATTTGCGGTCATATCTGTCTAACCTCTGCATAACTTGAGGATGTGCTAATCACCTTTCTGATATTAATGATCTTCTCTGAAAAGAATTTTATTTAATGAATGAATCTTTAAAGAAACAGTATGTAATTTTCTCCGCTAGAGGGCGCATATTCAAGACAAACAAAGAAACAAAAGCATAGTTTGATGACGACGTGATTGAGTGTGGAATTATGGGAGTATGGGCGTTTTCATCTCCACACCCGATGCAATCTGACAGGACTTATGTTCTGTAGAAATCATGTTCATGGATGAGTTAATGTATTAAAGATTTAATAACATCATTGTAGTATGAAGCAGGGTGGGGCTGAAAGCTGTGGAAGCAAAACGAGGCCACTGGAGCGATATCTAATGAGAGATGAGTGCAACACACAGCTCGAAAGCAGCAGAGCTTTTATTATGCCACAGTCCACCGCTTACACTCTTTCCAGTCATGTGTATGTGGGGTAAAGCAGTGCTGTTTTATCAAACCTTTAATAATGCTACTCTGTGCGTTCGTCACCTGATTAATAAAACGCATGATGGTTGTTCATGAGTCCCTTGTTTGTTCTGAACAGTTAAACTGAGCACTGCTCTTAAGAAAAATCCTCCAGGTTTTGCAGATTCTTCAGTTTTCCAGCATCTTTTGCATATTTTAACTTTCTCCAGTGGTGACTGTATGATTTTGAGATTCATCTTTTCTCACTGAGGACAATTGAGGGACTTAAACACAACTATTAAAAAAGGTTCAAACACTCACTGATGCTCCAGAAGGAAACACAATGCATTAAGAGCCAGGGGGTGAAAACTTTTTGAATTTGAAGATCAGGGTAAATTGTACTTAATTTGTCTTCCGGGAAACATGGACGTATATTCTGTTGCTTCGGGGCAGTAACAAATGGGGAGTATATTTCAACAAAATAGGAAAAATTTGGACATCTTCATCCTTTTCATAAGTTTTTACCCCCTTGGCCCCTAATGCATAGTGTTTCCTTCGGGCGCATCAGTGAATGTTTGAACCTTTTTTTATAGTTGTGTTTGAGTCCCTTAATTGTCCTCAGTGTGAAAAGATGGATCTCAAAATCATACAGTCACAAAGGGCTCAAATATGCAAAAGATGCTGGAAAACTGAAGAATCTGCCGCATCTAAAGGATTTTTTCTGAAGAACAGTGCTCAGTTTAACTGTGGGCTCATGAACAACCACCACAAAACAAAAAACAGTCATAGATGATCCAGGTAACCACACACAGTGTTAAGAACCAAGAGTTCCCAAACTTTTGAAGGGGATTTTAATAACTTCTTAATATCTTTGGTGTTTTCAGGTTTTCTACAAAATAAAACTGGAAATTGAGGGTGTATGACATCCCTGGCAGGCCATGCACTGACATGGTCTGTTACACTAGGTAAATGCTTTATTTCTCTGGATTTAAACATTCTTGGAAACATTTGGGATAATGTAAGTACACCAAAATATAGTCAACAAAATATATAACACTCTAGTGGTTTAGCATGTTTTCGCTGTTAACGGATCAATCCTTCAGTGAGTTTAACTCCGAGTTACTTATATACTGTAACAGTGTATCTGTTAATCTTAATAAAGTAGCAAATTGATTTCAGCATAAATTTTGTGGATGCATTTCTGATGTTCAGTCTGTTCTTTTTATGAATCCCACATGAACAAGTTGATTCAGTTCACATATGAGACTTGATGATTCATTCATAAAATGTACTGATTCATTCACTAATGCAGGGGTAGGCAAGTTCGATTCTAGACAGCCGCTGTCCTGCAGAGTTTAGCTCCAACCAGAGCTGTAGTCAAGTCTACCTTTGTCAAGTCCAAGACAATGGCTAGTCAAGACAGAGTCAAGACCAAGTCCTAGGGCTGTGCAAAAAATCGGGTGCGATTGTCATGCGCAAGCTACGCAATATCGTGTTTATCATGCGTTCATCATCACCTCCAATAATAAACGTGATATTGCGTAGCTTGTCACTGAACTACGGCTCTGTGTAGTAAATGCTGCTCCATCTGACAGCACGTAATGGAGATTTACGACTAATCACAGAACCAGCATTACTGACGAGATGCGCATAATAATTTTTTGCACAGCCCTACCAAGTCGATTTGAGTTCAAGTCCAAAGAGGTTAGAGACAAGTCAAGACCGAGTCCAAATGAGACAGTCTAGCCTCCAACCCTGATCAAACAAACCTGAACAAGCTAATCAATATCTTCAGGAATACTAGTGCTATAGACAGATGAGGGTTTTTTTTTTTTTTTAGGGTTAGTCCTCTTTCAGGACAGCCGCTCTCTAAGACCAAACTTGCATGCCCCTACACTAATGCATCTAATATCAACGAGTTTCATGCATGAATCGTAAAGTCTGACGTTTAAATTGACTTCAGCACTGATGTTGTTAGTGCACTTTACCTGATTAGTTTAGTAAATCAGGCACAAACTTGTTAATCCAGTTTACACTGTAAATCAAACTTTATTTATTCATTCATGAATCCAACTGAATGATCCATAATCTCACTGATCTGTTTGCAGTGGTTCTTGTGCTGTCATCTGGAGGGAAAAATATCAGTGAATAATTCAGAGTTTTCAGATATTCATTTTTAGGTGTGCTATCCCTTTAAAGTAGGAAGGGAGCATGTCTCTCGGTTGGCAGGATGTAACACGAATGGCTTTGGTCCAGAGTTCCTTCGACCCCGTCCTTCTCATTTACAGGAGAGCCGGTGAAGTGGAGAGTGCATTTTAATAAAGCAAAACAACAGCACAGAGAGCACAGGCAAACAAAACTTATTAATAATAAGCTGATAGAGATACTACAGTGACTTGCTCATTAAATAATAAGAAAACACCTTTATGTCTTCTTTAGATATTCATTAAAGCCAAAATATATTTCAGTGCTAAAATTAGCATAAAGTAAAAAAAAATGTCATGCAGTGCACTAGAGCATCTACTGCAAACATGCTTGTTTAAAGTCCTGCATGCTAAATATGATCTATAGCAGCATGACATCCACCATGTTTCCTAAATTAGAATGAATAAATTCCATTTTATCTTCTTTATATTTCATAGTAAGCAATATACAAGGACACCAGAGACCGCAGAGATTCCGCTGATGCCTGTACAAACACCAGCTGCTCACCAGAAAAGCATCTCAACATAGACAAAGAACTTTTGTAATGCAAAAGTGCGTATAGTGGAGATGCAATCTAGGTCTAGGGCACAGCACTTTTTATATCTGAACATGTCAGTAAGTGCAATGGATTCTGGGAACCCGGCCAGATGACTTTCTGCGGCTAACCTAGCAGATCTTTTATACAACAGCCAAAATAACAAGCAGCTTTCACAATGCAGCTCCTGTGTTTGTGCAGAGCGGGGACAATTTCTTCCTCTCGCATAAGAAAGGCCATGATAAATCTACTACAAAACATCAAATTGGTGGGTGGAATACACACAATGTGGTGCTCGTAACAATGATGTCTGCTTTCAATGTGTGTGTGAGTGTTTTGTGGCTGAACATTTCTGAGGTTTTGGACAAGGCTAAAGGAAGAGGTTGACCGCATTTTGTACTGCAAGGTTTCCCCGCCTATCCATTTGACTCCTGTAAAGGAAACACGCATGCTGCCCAAACCACTGCATGATATATAAGCCATTAGCCAGTGAAATCCAAAGGAAACATCAGCCAAGTGATTTACAGCTGCATTGAATAAACACCAGCACACCAGCTTCATCTTAGAGATATGTATTGTGTGTTTACGCAGCTGACAGAGTCAAATGAGATTCATTCATTTTTAAACAGTTTGATTTCATGTGCAACATCTAAAAAATCTCAAGCTAAGTGCATATGTAATCAAAAGCTGTTTTATTTTGATCAAATGTTATTGTGTTTCAAACTAGCAGCTCATAGTTCATTGGGAAAGTTCAAAAGCTAATCAAAAAGGATGAATGGTTTGACCACAAGGACATGAAAATGGCGCTCAGGTTTTAATCGCTTGCACAGCTCTCATTGGCTGTCGATGGCATTACACACCCCGTGTGTTGTGCTTTCATGACAAGTGTTTCTCCATTCATTAATGCTAATGAGGACCGACATGGAGATTAACACAACAGCCCCAGGGCTTTGGCTGAGAACCAAAGTCTTAACCCCAGAACCAACACCCTTAATCCAGGGGTCCGGAGAGATTCCCCAGCATGTACTGAAATACGGAATCTGTGTTTAATCAAAGAGCTTTTTACGACAGCCATTTTGGGATTACCCCAAGGCAGCTATTTCCAGTTATAGTACAGCTCCTGTCTGCTTGAATGAGGAAAGTCTAAACACCCCTAAATACCCTTGTTTTCCAGTACAAAGTTTGTTTTTTTCATCCCATTGGTAGATACCATATTTTTTCATCAATTCAAGCATAAAATTCGTAAAGCAAGATGGAATATCTTAGGTCATTTTGCTTCTCAAGTAAATGTATCTTGATTTAAGAATGTTTAGATGTTTGTTTTCTAAGATTAGGGCTGTTGTGAAAACCAGAAAATGCTTTTGTCAGTATGGTCATTGGTTTTTTAATTGAATCGTCAGACTTTTTTCCTACAGCTGCCACATTGAGCTGCTTTTTTAACAACCTTCTTCATTTTTCAAAGTTTGGCCTGTCTCCAGAAACCGCAGAATGTAAGTCAAGCTTTATTCAGACGATAAACGTTTTACAGGAGGACGTAATGTCATTTCAAAAGGTGTCTGTAATTTTACTGCCTTTCGAACTGGAAAGGTTAGTGTTTTTCTTCCACCACCCAGATAAAAATTCCCAGTGAAATCATCTACTTTTTACCAAACACTGGGTTGCGGAGTAAATGAATTCTCAATGTTTCAATATCTGATGAAAGAACTGGCACAATATACATTTCTGACCACAAAGTATTGGAGGAAAAGAAAATTTGTGTATATTGCACAATTTGACTTGTGTGCAAATATCAATTGTCGTTTTTAATTTTTTTTAGAAAATGACCCCGATCATTTCGTTATATAAGCAGTGTTGGGGGTAACGCATTACGTAACATGAGTTACATAATAATATTACTTTTTTCAAGTAACTAGTAAAGTAACGCATTACTTTTGAATTTCTAAGAAAATATCTGAGTTACTTTTTCAAATAAGTAACGCCAGTTACTTTTTTCCCCATTTATTGATTGACAAGTCTCCTGTCGGGAAATTGGGAGTAAACATGATGTTACTGTATTCTAGACTAAATGTGAACATGCATTAATTCATCTCACCCTCAAAAAACAGATTCAGTATTCCTCAAAATGAATAAAAACAGTGAAATGCAAACTCAGAATATGACGCAACCCTAAATAATTAAATATGTTAAATAAAACAAATATCCTTTATGCATTTAATCCCATTTTATTAACCTGTGTCTTTGCTGCTGACATCTGATGATGCAGTTCAACCACAGTAATAAGCGAAAATTACTTTAGATAAACATTTGTGCTTCATTTTTTTTTATATCTGAAGAGTGATCTCCTGCGTAAATGTACTTTTCTTGCAGCCTGAGGTGAATTAATTTCACTTTTGGTGTGAAAGGGGTTTTACATTTGAATTGTTTTATATTAAAAACAAAGAAGCAAGCCCTGCCCAGATTTAAAAAGTAATGCAAACGTAATTAGTTACATTTTCAGGGAGTAACACAAAATTGTAATGCATTACTTTTAAAAGTAACTTTCCCCAACACTGTATATAAGACTCTTCTTCCTCAGCTAGGATCATTTAGAGCCCTTTGAAGCTGCATTTAAACTGCATTTTGGATATTCAAATTTGGGGGCACCATTGAAGTCCACTATACGGAGAAAAATAATGAAATGATTTCTTTAAGACTGAAGAAAGAATGACATGAACATCTTGGATGACGAGGGGGTGAGTACATTCTCTGTAAATTTTTGTTCTGGAAGTGAACTTATCCCTAAGCGAGCATAAAAACTTTTTTTGTGAATTAAGGGATTTTTTAATTTCGAAATTTGCCATTTCCATCACTTGTTTCTGAATGCGATATTTCAAAAGGTGCATTAAAACAAGGTGCTGGAAACATAGCTATTGCCATGCAAAGTCCTGTGCCCTCATGTCACACCAGAGTCCTGTCTCTCCCCCCAGTGTTTCATCAACAATATAGCATGTTACTGCAATATCTTATTCTAGATAATACAAAGAGCTTTTCCTGATCAGTTAGAACTATGCTAAGCTAACATAATAAGGCGTCAGCTTGAGAATGGCTAACTTCACACACAAAGAGAAACGTTTAATTTGACCCTTTTTTTTTTGACCATTTTAATTAATTAATATGTTTTCATGATTAGGAATACATTTAAAGGAATAGTTCACCCAAAAATGAGAATTCTGTCATTAATTACTCACCTCCATGTCGTTCCAAACCCGTAAGACTTTCATTCATCTTCAGAACACAAATTAAGATATTTTTTATGAAATCCAAGAGCTTTCTGATCCTGCATAGACAGCAATGCAACTGACACGTTCAAGGCCCAGAAAGGTAGTAAGGACATAGTTAAAATAGTAAATTTGTACCACTGGACCACAAAACCAGTCATAAGTGTCAGTTTTTTGAAATTGAGATTTATACATCATCTGAAAGTTGAATAAATAAGCTTTCCATTGATGTGTGGATAGAACAATATTTGTCCGAGATCAAAATATTGAGAAAACCACCTATAAAGCTGTCCAAATAAAGTTCTTAGCAATGCATATTACTAATCAAAAATTAAGTTTTGATATATTTACAGTAGGAAATATGTAAAATATATTTATGGAACATGATCTTTACTAAATATCCTAATGATTTTTGGCATAAAAGAAAAATCGATCATTTTGACCCATACAATGTATTTTTGGTCTATTGCAACAAATATACCCGTGCTACTTATGACTGGTTTTGTGGTCCAGGGTCACATTCCTTACAGAGGAGCAATGCAAATGTTCTTTTACTGATGTCATGAGACCATTTCCATCTCAGTAATGCTATTCATATAAACTTGATGAAACTCAGCAGTTTATTGCCCATGGTTCATACAATTGTGACAAACAGTTGGTAGCAATAAAAATTTTAATTAATTTGGTACAAGGTCTTCAAGTGTTATCACAGCAGACAGCTATGGAAAGTTTGTACCTCTGTAGCTTTATTAAGAATACAACCACTTGCCAGTACTGAGATGAACATTTCAAGCCCTCCAGGTCGAGGTCACTTTTGTCTAATCCTTTGAATTGCAATCTTCAAATACAGTACTTTTTTATCATTGGCTCAATGGTTGGACATACCACAACATGTTTGTATCTTTCCAACCTGGTACCCAGAATGACACTGTTTTGATTCAAGGTCTCATTTCTTAGTATTCAGTGAAAGGCAGCATGTGCTAAACAGCATGCCCTCGAAACACAAAGCTCAGGATTCATACTGCTTATGAGAGCAACCAGATTCAAGTCTCACAAGGCCCCAGCTCAAAGAATGAGTTTCATTCTAACACACACACATATACACACAAACGCACGGAAGTGAGTGGGAATGATTGGTTTGGCAGTATGTCATTATGGATGCTTGGCCGACCATATGTTCAGCATGGCTTTGCATGTTAACTCATTGATTATTTCTCAACACTAACACACTCACAGCAAGAAGCTTAGTCTGTGTGAGTAAACCTTCTGCTGCAAGAAATGCTTTAAAACCGAATAGGTTGCTTAAACAGAGAGAAGGGAGGAATTGTGTTATTTTAAAGTCAGGAAATACTATTCAATAAAGGGTGAAAACAGGGAAATTCACCAAGAAAAACGTAATATGGGATTTGATTTTATTCACCCAAACATGAGAACTAACAATTTACATACCCTCAGGCCATCCAAGATGGTTTCTTCATCAGAACAAACTTGGAGAAATGCAGAATTACATCGCTTGCTCAGTAATGTTAAAACCTTAAAGGTATAGTTCACCTAAAAATGAAAATTCTCAAACCTCATGTCGTTCCAAACCCGTAAGACCTTTGTTCACCTTCAGAACACAAATTAAGATATTTATTTCCGAGAGCTTTCTGACCCTGCATAGACAGCAACGCAACTGACACGTTCAAGGCCCAGAAAGGTAGTAAGGACATTGATAAAATAGTCCATGTGACATCAGTGGTTCAACTGTAATGTTATGAAGCTCTTGGATTTCATCAAAAATATCTTCATTTGTGTTCTGAAGACGAACAAAGGTCTTGCTCTGGGTGAACTGTTTCTTTAACTGTGCTTCTCAAGCTAATCTTAGCTTTCATATTCCCTGAATGAGAGGGGTTGTGAGTAGTGGTTTAGCAAACAATCCTGTGGTGATTCTGAATAGTGTACGTTTGTGGTAGCAGGTCAGAACCATGGATGCCATCTAACCAACACCAGAGGTGCCCAATGTGACACTGTGAGCCGTAGCCCCCTGGAGCAGATACGGCTCTCATCCCTGCTGTTTGTCTCCTGCATGTTGATTTACTGCTCTCCCCCCCCCCCTCTTTAATTTGTTTAGCCCCGCCACCAGTGTGCGTCATAAAATGGAGCTGCCTCTGAGAACATTATCAGTAATTATAGACTAAATGAGACAGCCAGGAAAAGTGTGCTCTCACTGGAACGCTGTGTTCTAGGGCCGCTAATAGAGGAGAACAGGCAACAAAAGCGGTCTGTTAGAGCCGCTCCTGTGACAGACTCAGTTAGCTCAGAGATGAGAGCGTGTGTTTATGCACATTTGAATACTCTTCTAAACACTGTGAGTTACACATGGGATTTGTGATTGTGTGTGTGAAATACAGTAGCTCAGACTGAATGGTTTGTTGAGCTGCGGGTTTTCTGTTGTAGTTTGAATGGGTGCGATGCTTACTAAACTGCATCCAAGCCAGACATGACTTGATAAAGCAGCAAGTGTTAAAAGCCTTGTCTTCCATGTGAATCACCTTGTGCTAACCAACCACGACAGGACATAGTGTCCCGCTTGGATTTATGCTAGGTAGGTACATGCACACACACATACAAAATAATTTTATTATGATAAAATATCTGTATGTGTGCTGTCAAAAACAGCATGTTAACACGGGTGAGCACTGTTCTTCAGAAAAATCTTCCAGGTCCTGCAGATTCTTCAGTTTTCCAGCATCTTTTGCATATCTGAACCCTGTCCAGCAGTGACTCTATGATTTTGAGATCTATCTTTTCACACTGATGGCAACTGAACACACTCAAACACAACTATTAAAAAAAGACTCAAACATTTACTGATGCTCCAGAAAGAAACACGATGCATTAAGAGCTGGGGGTGAAAACTTTTGGACAGTATGAAGATGTGCAAATTTTTCTTATTTTATTGTGTGAAAACTTTTTGAATTTGAATATCAGAGTAAATTGTACTTAATTTGTCTTTGGAAACATGCAAGTATCTTCTGTTGCTTCCAAAAGGCAGTACTAAATGGAAAAAAATATATATATATTATATATGACTCTTCATCCTGTTCAAAAGTTTTTACCCCCTGGCTCTTAATGCATCGTGTTTCCTTCTGAAGCATCAGTGAACGTTTGAACCTTTTTTTAATAGTTGTTTTTGAGTCCCTCAGTTGCCCAAGCAAATATGCAAAGATGCTGAAAAAATGAAGAATCTGCAGGACCTGGAGGATTTTTCAGTGCTCAGTTTAAGTATTCAGAACAAACAAGGGACTCATGAACAAACTTTTGAAGCGGGTTATTTTAATAATTTCAGCTTTTTTTTTTTTTGTCTTGTGGACTATGTAAAAATCTTTTATGTAAAATAATAAAAATAACATTGTATGATCTCTCAAATTTTTGTTAAAATTATTCACATTTTCACATTTTCACAGATGCAAGGAGTTCCCAAACTTTCGCATGCCACTGTATATATATATATATATATATATATATATATAAATTCATTTAATTTATTATATTGTATTTCATATTATATTATATTTTAATGCTAAAAATAATCATTTAATTTTAAGAAGAAGAACAATGTAAATGTATCTATAAAATTACAACTGTCTGTAATAAATAGAATATTCTGCTGGACAGTTCATCTTAAGCCAAGCCAAGAGCATTTCTAGCTAGTCGAAGTTTGTAATTAATTTATGGTAGACCATCGTGGAAAAGAAACCAAAAACCAGCTGGTCATGCCAGTGTAATGTGGTCAAGATGGGCTTTGTAGCTACAGGCATGGCAGCTGGCTAACAACCATCTTAAACCTGATAGTAATCAGCTTGGACCAGCTAGAACCCAGCTGAAGTTGTGAAAAATACAGCTTTGTATGTATCTATATCATCCTGAAAACTAAAACTAAATCTAAATCACCTCACACTGCACGACTCTGCCCTCAAATCAGTTTCCTATGCATCGAGCTGTAGCCTGAGGGACAGCGAGCATTGTACACCAACAGCTGCCACTGGAAAATAAAAGACAACAGATTCAGCATAGTTATGAGCATATGCATGCAAAAAGCAGAATGTGATACTGTACGAATGCGCTTGATTGAACAGATAATGTTATCTGGGTCTGCTGTGCCAAATAGCACAAGTTTGGACTCCTAACTCATATTGCAAAACTTCATGTTACATAACCACTAGAAAACTCTGTTAGAGTTGGCCTTTCGCTGAAAAAGAAAATCTGTTCAACGCTCAAGAAATCATTGATGTCTAGACAGTCTGTCCCATTTCAAAGCTCTGCAGCTCTTGGCAGTGTTGTAGTCGACCTACTGGTCAATTCTCTGATAATTGCAGACATTGGTAGAATGGCCTGTTTTTGGTAGTTTTTTCAAATCTATTAGAACGGATTTCACTTTTCTTCCACAACTGTATAACCTCCAGCATTTCTCATCTTGATGGAAGCAGACCAGACATACTCTGCTGTTTTAGCCAGTGATGTTTAATATGTAATCAAGGAAATTGACACGATGGAAATGCACATAAGAGTTTATTTGTATGTATTTTCAAAAGTTTTAACACCCTAAATTATTAGTTAAGCCAATAAAGAGATAGTTCACCTAAAAAAGGAAAATTTATTGACCCTCATGTTGTTCCAAACCTGTGTGAATTTTTTCCTTTGCCCACTGACTTTTTATAGCATTAAAAAAATGCTGGGTTATTTTTTTTAACCCAAATGCTGGGTTCAGCCAATTGAATCATTTTATTAGGTTATTTTTAATATTTTTACCCAGGTGCTGCGTTATTTTTTTAACCCAGATGCTGGGTTCAACCTGTTGGGACATTTTATTGGGTTTTTTAAAAATATTTTTTACCCAGGTGCAAGGTAGTTTTTAACGCTGGGTTATTTTTTCTACCCAGCCACTGAGTTAAGCCTGTCTCTGATTAAATAACCCAGCTGCTGAGTTACAGTCAGAGCATTCATTATTGTACTGACTTTAATCTTGTTCTCTAATGTCAGTGCTGTTTGTTTATGGGCAAGTTTGGAGTCGGTCACTGCATCTTTCAACTACGAGTGAAACGCGAGGCCACAGTATGAAGTTTGCAGTTCACCCGGCGAACAGCAGTCCTTCACCGGCTCAGATTTCGGTGACACACCGGCATGAGAATTAGTGCTATTTCAGTAAAAAGCAATTACAGAGAAAGGTTAAATACACTAAAATTAAAATTCTACTTTTAAATGTTACATTTTCATGTCTAAAATGCTTGTTAAACGACTTTAAATGTATGTAATATTGTAAACTACGCTGTATTTATCCAAATAAATTCAATTTGTCTTGTATTTTGTCCATGTGTTCTTGCTTAATAATAAATGCTCATCTTTTGATTATTGCTGTTACCTGTTGATTAATTCTGTATGTGTTTTTATAAGCTCCAGTCAATTTTAAACCAGCAATATAATAATTTTGTTGACAAATAAAATAGTTGACAAATAAAATAACCCAGCATGTTTGGTAAAAACATTTAACCCAACCATCTGGGTCAAAATAACCCAGCATGTGTTCTGTCCAATATTTACCCAGCGCTGGGTTGGGTAAGTGTACCATCAATTTGATTACCAACATTCTTCAAAATATCTGAAGAACATTTTAGTTGGATCTAACATTTTTTAAATGTAACTACTTGTTTTAGAATGTTCACAGAATGTTCAAAAGTAACATTATGCAAACATTGTTTGCATAATGATCAAATGATCAAATGTTTCCTTAACATCTGCGTAACTAAGAAAAATGTTTAAAAATCTGGACGTTTCGGAGGACATCTGAACTGAATGTTTTGTAATCTTTTATTCCCATCCTTCACATTTTTGTTTGCCATATCCACTATGTACCCATCACCTTTATGCTTTGGCATAACTGTATGGTCATGCCAATAAAGCTTAGCCGATTTTGTGTCTGATAAACAAAGAAAGAGCGAGAGACAGAGAGAGAAAACTGAACGATACACAAATGATAGTGAGAGAGGTTACTTAGCAACCACACGTTAAAACAAACCATAACACCATGGTGCGATGATGTGATTGAATTCAGAGCTAATCCGCCACAACACATCTTCACCCAAAAGAACATGTTGTACGTGAACAGAAATACAATGCGATATTAAAGGTAAATACTCCAAGGTCTTTCAGTTAGATGTTTGCAGCACCAGGGGATAGAGTAAAAGCTGCATCTCATTTCGGCTCCCTCGTAGGTGAGAAATTAATAATTCATTTGATGTTTGCACACCTGCAATCTGGAGCCAACAAAGAGTGTTGTGGTGTGAAATTCACAGACGAATAAAACTAATCTTACTAAAACAAATCTAAACACAAATTAGAAAACAGGTTACCTCTGATTAATCTTCATAAACAAATCTTTATCCATTGTACTCAGTGTGTTTACAATGATTAGTTACAACCATTTCTTCATTAAATGTAGGACTCATTGTGGGATTGCATCAAACAATCTAGGGGAAAAAAAAAAACACAACAACAAACAGCTGAAGAGTGAAGATCAGGGAGATTTCAGCAGTGATACTGCATTTATACAACAGTTTGACGACACAAGTGTGTAAATACATAAGAAACAACAACCGAGTGTCTTTAAAAACCCTCTTTTGAGCTAACTACTTCCTTCTGCCACACATTCAAATCTCAGTTTGACAGTTTAACAGCTGAGCCCAAGCCTCCGTTACTAATTCTAAAACATCACTTTAGAACTAGTAACGTAGGAATGTTGAGCTGCTTCATTGAAAACCTATTATATTACTGTATTAAAAGCTCAGTGTATTATGTAGAGTATTATGAGAGAGAGATAGACGGAGTGAGTGTGATTACCTGCATCTGATACAGCATTCATTCTTCAGCTCAATCTCATATTCACAATAAAACATTAGTTTGAACGTCCACTGAGGAATATCTTTGTTGTATTATCCTTTCATCTGTTAAGGGTGATTTCCAATGAAAGTGTTGCTCAGTGCATTTGTTAGCTGTTGTGTTGTTGAAAGCAAAAAATAACTTCCTTGTCTACAACCCTGTTTCAGTCTCTTTCAATATTAAAGTCTTTACTGATGACTCGCTCATAAAAAATCTCGGTAACGCTTTAGATTACAACCCGCAAAGAACTACGTAAGTAAACTGAATTTACGGTGTATGTTTCTGCAATTATAGTGTACCTATAAAGAACGTACATGTAGGTATAAGGGAACAATATGTTATATTTGGGTAATAAGGGGATAACAAACCAGATATTCAACCTGCAAAGAACTACATAAGTATACTGAATTTACGGTGTACGTTTCTGTAATTATAGTGTACCTATAAAGAACGTACATGTAGGTATAAGGGAACAATATGTTATATTTGGGTAATAAGGGGATAACAAACCAGATATTCAACCTGCAAAGAACTACATAAGTATACGAATTTACGGTGTACGTTTCTGTAATTATAGTGTACCTATTAGTACGTATGTGTAGGTATAAGAGAACAATAGGCTATGTTACGTTTTGGTAATTCGGGGGTAACAACCAGATATGCAACCTGCAAAGAACTGCGCAAGTAAACTGAAGTTACAGTGTATGTTTCGTATTTATATTGTACCTACGTGTAAGTATAAGGGAGCAATATGTTACGTTTGGGTAATAACGGGGTAGCAAACAGATATACAAATAATTTATAATGGAATTACTTAAAAACTTAACAAGTACCTATTCTATTAAATCGTAAGTTTGGTGTATCTATACGTAAGCTTTTTAAAATTACTGGGAAAATATACTCTTGTTCCATGTAGTTACAGGGTAAGTGTGACATCTGCGGGCTGTAAATTAAAGTGGCGATTGTTACCCCCTTGTTCAAGGAAGTTACAGGGTAGGTTCAATACATAAACACACAATCTGAAAATATATCTAAAAATATTTTTTTTATAGTCGCTAATCCCACTTCTACCTCTAAACCTAACGTTAACTATGACTGAACAGTAATAAAAATATAAAAAACAGGAAAGTGCAATCACAATCATTTATTTATTGCAAAAATGTCAACAGCCATACAAAAAAGTAATCCAAATAACGATGCGTTTGCAGCCGCAGTCCTCTCTGGGGAATACAGTAGGTTTGAGGTGCAGTAGGATGAGAGCAGAATTTAAATTGTTAATCGCTGAAAATATTATCCAGATTATTGTCTTGATCCACTCCTCGAAGGCGCCCGCGCGTCATTCCAACACATCTCACCAGAAACACTGCATGTCATAATCTGTGACGAATGCAGGCGAGAGCCAATGAACGTCCGATTTTCCTGTCGCAAAATGCCCTTTAGCAGGGGTTTATGGCTGTTGCTGCTGGACTCGCTGCTAGAGATGGAGATGAAGATCGCCGGACAAAGCCTTGAATTTGGTTCTGGTCCTCGCAAATCGTATGGATTTTGAAGATCTGGGTTACAGCACACAAATAAAATTGTTTAATTTGTAATTATGATGCGTGTTCGGTGTATTTTATGGTTCTATTGTTAGTCACAGCATGTCGGAGAAAACGCCTTTGTGTTCCACCACGGCAAACGAAGTTAATATTACATGAATGATTAAACGATTGCAGATATATTATTTATTTTAAGGGTTTAACGTGTAGTCATGATAACATTATGTAGACCTATTCTTGGAAACGAGCTGGCAACAGAAATCACACAGAACAGAATCAAATGTTATAATTTCATATTAAGTAAACGTTAAATGTTTAGATGATGTAAATATGTCAGTATTGTACATTTAGTGTCTGTAAAAATGTAAATAAATGTACATTTTGTAGAAGCACCTTTTACGTCGCGTTGTTATATGTATTGTACCTACCCTGTAACTTCGTTGAACAAGAGGGGAACAATCGCCACTTTAATTTACAGCCCGCAGATGGCACAATTACCTTGTAACTACATGGAACAAGAGTATATTTTCCCAGTAATTTTAAAAAGCTTACGTATAGATACACCAAACGTACGATTTAATAGAATAGGTACCTGTTAAGTTTTTTAAATTAATCCATTATAAATTATTTGTAGGATATCTGTTTGCTATCCCCTTATTACCCAAACGTAACCTATTGTTCCCTTATACTTACACGTAGGTACAATATAAATACGAAACATTCACCGTAACTTTAGTTTACTTACGCAGTTCTTTGCAGGTTGTATATCTGGTTGTTACTCTCTATTACCAAAACGTAACATATTGTTCCCGTATACCTACATGTACGTTCTTTAATAGGTACACTATAATTACAGAAACGTACACCGTAAATTCAGTATACTTATGTAGTTCTTTGCAGGTTGAATATCTGGTTTGTTATCCCCTTATTACCCAAATATAACATATTGTTCCCTTATACCTACATGTACGTTCTTTATAGGTACACTATAATTACAGAAACATACACCGTAAATTCAGTTTACTTACGTAGTTCTTTGCGGGTTGTAATCTAAAGCGTTACCAAAATCTCTTTTTGTCTTTTAAAAGCGTAAGAATTAAACTAATCACCATCACAAAGACACAAACCATTTCCCAATAATAAATACTATTATTAAATACTACTATTATTCATATAAAATATTGTTTATTGAATAATAGTATTTAATAAACAACTATTGCCATCATAAAAGTTGCTAGGCAAATTAGTCAAAAGTACAAAGGTAGTGCTTTGATACCAGCATTAAATTGACATAAAATATAACATGATGAGATTTTGCCCTCAGCAAAAACGATTTGCTCTGGAACAAACAATAAATTAATGAGACTAAAGACTGCCCCTTAGATTTACCGAATACAAATTATATCTCATGTTTAACCACTATATACATCAGAGCCAGTGGCAAATTTCAGAAGATCTGGCCAAGGTGAGGCTGCTCTCGGTGGGTTCATGAGCGCTAAGCAGCCACTGACGCCCTGGAGCTCACATCTCCGAAAACATCAAAGCAAATTTTCAATTTGATGCTTTATTTATAAACAAACCAAACATTTAAAGTCTAAAAAAGTACATTCTGACCTAGAAAACTCTTAAAACCACATTCCATGACACAAAAACAGTATTATTTATAAAATTATAGTGGATTTGAGTGTCCGCCATGACACTCTATTGTGAGAAATACTGCAAGCGGAATGATACAAACGGTGAAACGGTTGGAGCTCTGTTATCACTAGAATATCGCACTCCTCTCAGCCAGTCAGATTCGAGGATCAGAAAGAACTATATATTTATAAAACGGATAGTTCCGGCCCTTGATTCTGATTGGTTGAGCCGCGTTCAAAGTTGTAAATTACTCTACAAACATACACCACTGTTTACGTTTGTGTGTTGCTCAGCAACCACTTTGTTGCAACCACAACTGTTTCTGAGGAACATTGTTTGGTGGAAGAATAATGTTTTTATTAATATCATCACACTTTTTTTGCTCTGTTTTATTTTGTGAAACCTTACTATGTATATGGAATAACTGTTTTATAAAAGCAATAAGCCCCGTGAAGCCGTGGTTTACAGTGAATTTATAACAGCTATATTTATAACAGGGTTTTAGGCACTCCGCTTCACATCATGCCTAACAGCGCCCCTTAGCTGTTATAAATTCACTGTAAACCACGACTGAGACCGTTTCATACCAAAAAGAACAAAGGTCTCAGCATATTGTGATTTATTAGATGGGAGGCGCACTATATACTGTCCATTCATCAGCTGAAAACAGAGCAAGACCAAAAGATCGATTGGGATTTTAGAATCGGTATTGGTTCTTTAAAATGAGAATCTATCAAAATTGAGAAATTGATTTTATTTTTTTTTTAACCTAGCCCTAGTTTAGCACAGTTGTCCTGTAGGTTCATGATTAAAAATGAAAATGTGAACAAAATAAAAGCAATTAAATGTGTTTATATATAATAAAACTATAATTAAAATATGAAAATTAAAATGACAGGTAATAATAGATTATGACGGATTTTTTTACTACCCTATGTTAAATGTTAAAGTCCAGCGCAACCTCTGAGATTTTTCAAAGGTGTATCTTATAGGGCAAAACAATGGAAATTACAGGGATGTTTGCATCTGTGTGCAAACTCGATTGTAAAATGGATTTCTTTGGATTATTTATAGGCTTATATTCAATAAAATGGAAATAAAACAACATATTGATTCGTAAAGCCATTTTATGTCTATGCAATGCTTTTATAAGCCACGCTAATGTAAAGCAAATTATAGTATATGCGATTAATTAGCAATAAATCAGCATATCGTAATTAAGTTGAGTAAAACTTTTTGACTGACAGACAGTCCTAAAATAAATGCAAGTACATAAGTAGCTACCGGTTGTTGCCATGTGGACCTGTGTGTGTGTGAGTGTGGTACATCAGGAGAAGTAGGTCACGCCACAGCCGGAAAATTATGCAATGCAGTAAGAATGTGCCTTTAGCTGAAAGGGAGCTGTGAGAGAAATAGTAGCTCTCACATTAATAACAGAGGGAAAGGTAACAACTGATCCGGCAAGCTAATAGATGACAAAGACAAGCAGGGCTGCTCCATTCATATATCACACAATCGACCAAATCTGCCTGTACCATTAAAATACCAGGAGTACAAATGTGAGAATTTGTGTCAATGGACATGCAGGTTTGAGTAGACCGAGGTTAGCTGTTGACATTAAATATGGGGCTGTGTTTTCTAGGTGACTCTGCTTCTCCAGCCAAGATTGTGCAAGCACAATGGCAGCTGAAGTGGGTCTCTGCACCATTCCCATGGCAACTGATCACATGGCTTCTGGGAAAAACCAACGGGGACTTTGTGTTGTTTCATTATGATATGAGCAAGCTGTTTTTCTTTCTCCCCTCCTCGTCTCATACATGCTCAGTGTGTACATACGAGAGACCCACATCCCTGCCCACCCGCAGTAATTGAGAATGTCATGGGCTTTTACTGGAATAGGGGAATAAAGATGGAGTATTGCTGATTAAAGTTATTTACGTGACATGAAAGCGGCATGTAATCATGAATAAGTCGATGGTTGGAACAGTGCTGACCGTTTCAAAGTAAAAACAACAGATTAGACTTTAATTGAGAGAGGACCCTCGAGAACAGGAAATAAACAGCTGTGTTGACGGCACACCAATTTACATCTAGTTACCCAGTCACTCTCTAACCTTGTGTTTGCGATAACAAACAGACAACAGGTTATTTGAGGGCAATTACATAATATGTATTATTCAGACTTTGTAAAGAACACTTGTTCTGGCCGCTGATGACGTTGTTTATTTGCACATAAAGGAGACGTTCACACAAAAAAAATAAAATATGGTTGATTTACCTCAGGCCATTTAAGATATGTAATATAAGTCTCAGGTGCCCCCACAATGTGTCTGAAGTTTCAGCTCAAAATACCCCACAGATCATTTTGAAAATGCCCATTTTGAGTGGAAGCAGAAACACACTTTTTTCATGCATGTCTCTTTAAATGCAAATGAGCTGCTGCTCCCCGCCCCCTTTTCCAGAATAGGGCTGTGCCTTTACAGCTTTTAGGACAAATACATCTGAAAAAAAAACATCTGTTTGGTTTTAATTATCATGTCTGTCACACTGAAATCTTGCATTTTATAGCCATATCAGTTAAAAACTTCTGATTTAGGGTTTTCTGAGCACGCACATCCAAAGCGAATGCACAAAAAGCGGCTGTCACACAGCATGTACTAAACTAAGTTCTTTCATGTCTTATTGTGCTTAAACTGTCAAATGCACAAAAGTTTATGGTAAAAACACACATAAAAATACAGTTGGTTATGTTTGTGAAGGTAAACAGCTGGGAAAGAAATTGCCAAAACAAGTTATATTTATAGTTATTGCTCTTGGCGAGTTGTAAATAACCTGAAGGTTTTTTCACTAAAACACTGTTTATTCTTAGACCTGAGTAAATTCAACCCATGATGTTGAATTACAGGGAATTTGTTGCTTTTCTGTTTTTGGATGTCCTTTAGATGAATCTCAGATACACCAATTGCATTACTGTCATTTTGAAATCAAAACAATGAATCATGTGTCTGAAATGTAAGTTCACATACTTACATATTAGCTGTAATTTTGTCGAACTGAAAACATATGGCATTGATGATTCAGTTGTGCAGAAAATTGTGTAAAGGATGATAACATCTGCCTGCAACTGAGTGCTTGGCTTCACTTCTTGCCAGTTTGTTTTAGAAAAGACCACCAGGAAACTCAATAAAGGCACATTTATAACTGCTGACGCAAGATTACTGGAAAGAGACTAATCACTGTGATTTTTTAATGCTCTACCACGTGCAATGTTTTGTAATTGATGAATAGTTGTTTTTATGAGACCTGTATTGTTCATTTAAAATTTTGAGACAATGGAGTATCTTGAAAAATATTCAATAAGACAATTCCCGAACACTCCGCCTATCTGCTATTGGCTGACCAAATAGGCCCCGCCCCACATTCACATCATTGGTTGAATAAATGTTGGCATGTCAAGCTGGTCAGGATGTTTAAACAAAACAATAGACACAGTCTGTTACACAGGGTTTAACCTCTGGTTGGCTTACTAATAGTTTTGATATGAGAATATATTTTAACTTAAGAAAATACACACTTGAGCTAATGGATAATAGAGCCATTTTAGGTCTATGCTTGAGGCTTTACTCTCTTTATTCTTAGTTCTCCCTGTATCTGTGTCATGTAGTCTGACATGTAGTACAGCATACACATACACAAAGCAGCTTCATCTTTATGCCACACTTGCTACAAACTGCAGTTTTCATTACCGCAGGATACTACACACACACGTATACGCTGACACACTGTGCCCCAATAGGTTTGCTTTGATAACAGCGAGGGCTTGACTTAGTTGCCATGCCAACAGGACAGAACAAAGACAGTAGCCATAATGACAGCAGCAATAGAAGATATGAGAATCACAGCTTCATACATTTATATTCACTGCCGTGATACCATTTACACGCATAAAGCCTCATTTTCTGGGTTATATAAAGCAGTATTTTTGGCATTAGTGATGATACTGAATAAATAACATGCATGTGCAATCACGCATTGCATTTGCCGTCAACAACCTGATATGCAATGTGCATTTAACAAACGCATTTTTTGTGTTTTGTTCTTTAAGAATTAGGTCACCCATTTGCATCCCTCTCTGAGGTTTTGTTATTACTGGTGCGCTATTACTATTACTGAACCCTTCAGTATTAAACATTAGTGAGGATGTGGATTGATTAGAAAGAGAGGTGTGCCATTACTTTTATAAACAATCATAATTATGAATGTTAAGGGGGCACAGATGTACACTGAGGGAAAGCTATTTCAAGGTACCATAATGTAGTAGAGATATGAATCGGGATGAATTGAGCCCCCTGTCCCTTTAATCGTAGACGCTAAAATGCCCTTTTGGTCCGATGTAGGCGTCATATCATATCTATTACATATCTGTGCTACCAACTACCTACCATCTACCAACAGAATACTCTAGCAACTGCCTACCAACTAACCAGAGTGCCCTAGCAACATCCTAGCAACCATAGTATCTAAACAATGGTCTAGCTACCACCCAAAAAGCCCTAACAAAGCACATAGCAACTAACCAGAGTGCCTTAGCAACACCCTAGTAACCATAAAATCTTAACAACGCCCTAGTTAACACTCACAATATTCTAGCAACACCCTAGTAACCATAATATCTTAACAACGCTCTAGTTAACACACAATACTCCAGCAACACTCTATTAACAATAATATCTTAACAATGCCCTAGTTACCATCCACAAAGCCCTAACAGAGCACCTAGCAGCTAACCAGAGTGCCCTAGCAACACCCTAGTAACCATAAAATCTTAACAACGCCCTAGTTAACACTCACAATATTCTAGCAATGCCCTAGTAACAATAATATTTTAACAATGCCCTAGTTACCACTCAGATCACCCAAACAGCACTAACAAAGCACATAGCAACTAACCAAAGTGCCTTAGCAACTCCCTAGTGATCATAATATCTTAACAATGCCCTACAGTAGTTACCACTCAGAATACCCTAGCAACACCCAAGTAACAAAAATATCTTAACAGTGCCCGAGTTACCACCCAAAAAGTGCTAACAAAGCACCTGGCAACTAACCAAAGTGCCCTAGTGACCATAATATCTTAACAATGTCCTAGTTACCACTCAGAATACCCTAGCAACACCCTAGAGACCATAATATCTTACCAATGCTCTAGTTACCACTCAGAATACTCTAGCAACGTCCTAGAGACTATAATATCTTACCAATGCCTTAGTTACCACTCAGAATATGCTAGCAACACCCTAGTAACCATAATATCTTACCAATGCCCTAGTTACCACTCAGAATACCCTAGCAACATCCTAGAGACCATATCTTAGCTATGCCTTAGTTACCACTCAGCATACCCTAGCAGCACACTAGAGACCATAATATCTTAACATTGTTCTAGCTACCACCTACAAAAACAAAACAAAGCACCAAGCAGCTAACCAGAGTGCCCTAGTAACACCCCAGTAACCATAATATCTTAATAATGTCCTAGTTACCACTCAGAATACTCTAGCAACACCCTGGTTACAAAATATCTTAACAATGCCCTAGTTACCACTCAGAATCCCCTAGCAACACCCTAGAGACTATAGTACCATAATACCACCCACAAAACCCTAACAAAGCACCTAGCAACTAACCAGACTGCCCCAGCAACACCCTAGTGACCAATACATCTTAACAATGCCCTAGTGACCACCTAGAACACCCCACCAATATCCTAGAGACCATCATATCTTAACAATGCCCTGGTTACCACTCAGAATACCCTAGCAACACCCTAGTGACCATAATATCTTAACAATGTCCTAGTTGCCACTCAGAATACCCTAGCAACACTCTAGTGACCATTATATCCTAACAATACCCTAGTTACCACTCAGAACATCCTAACAACCCTGTCGAGACCATAATATCTTAACAATGCTCTAGCTATGACCCAAAAAACCCTTACAAAGCACCTAGCAACTAACCAGAGTGCCCTAGCAACACCCTAGTGACCAATACATCTTTGTAGCAATGCCGTAGTTACCACCTAGAACACCCCATCAATATTCTAGAGACCATAATATCTTAACAATGCTCTAGCTATGACCCAAAAAACCCTTACAAAGCACCTAGCAACTAACAAGAGTGCCCTAGCAACATCCTAGTGACCAATACATCTTAACAATGCGGCAGTTACCACCTAGAACAACCCATCAATATTCTAGAGACCATAATATCTTAAAAATGCTCTAGGTATGACCCTAAAAACCTTAACAAAGCACCTAGCAACCACAATATCTTAACAATGCCATGGTTACCACTCAGAATACCCTAGCAACACCTTATAGAGGCCATAACATTATAACAATGCCCTAGCTACCATACAAAAACCCTAACAAATCACAGAGAAACCTCCTAATTATCATATCAGCGACCATCACAACACCCTAGAAAGTATAATATCTTAATGCCCTACTTACCAGACAAAATACCCTAGCAACCACCTAGCATTTAACAAGGACACCCTAGTGATCATAATATCTTAACAGTGCCAGAATGCTTAACTACCCAAACATCTTATCAATGAATTTGCAGAGGCAAGCAGTCTGTATCTAGTTGTTGTTGTTATACTGCAACTACGTATCTAGTGGTTTCTATTCTCTGGTTGGACAGTTGCCACTTTAATTCCTTGTGTGGCAGCTCTCGCTGTCTCATTTCTCTCTCCTTTCTTGATGACACATTAGCACAGTCCCATCCTCCTCCACAAGATCCAGTGTTATATTCACCTGCCTGATAGTTTATTACGCTAACATGTTCGGGCACACGGGTACAGGATGTGATCTGATCTCTCAGGTGTGACAGGATGAGATCATATCCATATCAGCTCATATGGACTGAGCTCAGATTGCGCTATAAAGCCTTTGCATGTGTCAAATCAGCGGGCTATTTTTAGCCACTCTGTGTGGTTGGGAGTCTGGTGGGATTTGTAGATAGTGGCTCTCTCCTGCTCTAGGCTGGAAGACTGCAGGCAGGATGAGTAAAGACAGGACTAAACGGATTGATCCTATCTTCCCCACCCCCACTCCATCTCTCTTCCTACAACACACTCCCTGTTCCTTTCAGTCTGGAACGATTGATTAATCCCTTCGATTAAAGACCCCCACGGAGCTCCATTATCTGTAGCAGGTACGATTTCAGCACTTCACGAGAATTTCGTAGATTGCACCAATTAAACAACACACCCTTGAGATTTATTGCTCGTTCTCTTGGGTGCGCGGCTGCTACGGTGTAATTTATTCTAAGTGAATGTGTAATATAAGTAGCAGGTTAGCAGGGCTCCCCCCTCCTGATGCAGCAGGGCAGACTACTGAACCTGATTGAGTCACTCATATAGATTGAGACAGACTCCTCCTGAGAAACACACTAAATATATACAATTTCCAGCTCCATTTTAGTGTTCTTCAATTCTCAACGCTAGAAAAAAATGGCAGGTTACAAATGGTTTAAAGAAATGATTATATTAGTTTGCTGTTGGCATGCAAAAAGATTGTACTTGCATGTTGTTTTTGTTATTATCTTTTCTGAATGTATAACTTTTAATCGGCCCATTTTTCGGAAGCATTACTTCTTTTCAGTGTTAGACTTGCTGTATTAATCTAGCTCTTTAAAATTGGAAGGCCAATGCCAAGGGAACATGGAGATAAATAGAGACAGACAGATGGAGAAAGAGAATGTAAACATGAACTTCAATAGGTTTCTGTGTGAACAGAGCCACCTAGTGGCTGAACATATATGTACATCCTGTACACACACATTCAGGTACAAAAAGAGCCACAGTGTCTCTCTACTTGAGGAAGATCAGCCTATGATGGCTCGTTAAAGGAAAAAAAAAACCTTTGCTTAAAATTTACTTACCCACAGGCCATCCCAGATGGAGATGAGTTTCTGCATCAAAGAAGATTTGGAGAAATATAGCATTCCCTGCTCACCAATGTATTCTCTGCAGTGAATGGGTGCCGTCAGAATGAGAGTCCAAACAGCTCATAAAAACATCGCAGTAATCCACAAGTACTCCAAACAGAAAGCTGCATGTTTATAATAAACAAATAATGTATTATAGACTCATTTTTTTGTAAATAAGCAACCATTTAAAGGGATAGTTCACTCAAAAATGTCAATTCTGCCATTAATTACTCACCCTCAACGCAACTGACATGTTGTGGTACTCTTGTGAGCATGTGTCGAAGACTGAAGAAATTGTTGAATAAAGTTGTTATTTTGGTTTTCTTTGTGCACAGAAAATAACATTACCACTGTCCCACTGATGACACATGGACTATTTTAACGATGTCCTTCTACCTTTCTGGGCCTTGAACGTGGTAGTTGCGTTGCTGTCTACACAGGGTCAGAAAGCTTTCAGATTTCAACAACATGAGGGTGAGTAATTAATGACAGAATTTTCATTTTTGGGTGAACTAACCCTTTAAAATGCCTTGATAGATATATTTACGTTTACAAAAATGCAGCTTTTCGCTTCAGACAGTGTTAATTAATGGGCTGGAGTCATGTGGATTACTCGTGGTGATGTTTTTATCAGCTGTCAGGTAGAATAACCAAAATGAGCCCTCTTCTTTTTATCTGAACTGCATTTGGATTTCATTGAAGTTCATATATGGATTAATTACATAAATAGGCTTCATCTGAATCATGTTGATTCATTCTTGTAAACATGTGACTGTCCTTGAAAATTGGGTGGAGAACCCCAAAACGCACCTCTCCAGACATCAAGGCTAGATATAAGGATTTGATGAAGTCCCTGTGCAGACGTGTATTTTTGTTGTTGTAGACTATTGTTCAGAAGTCTGTGGCTCCCAGAGCTGCCGCTCTCACTCTATCAGTACTGACGGAAGTGTTACATACTTCCTTCAATTCTTTCCTCCTGGGACCAACACAAAGTGCTCCGTCAGAGAACAACAGCACAGCAAGAAAGATACATGAAAGGACCTATGAGAGAACAGGGGTAAGGTGATTTTTCCCATTCAGTTTTTTTCCCCTCTCTCTTTCACTCGCTGTCTCTCAAATCTTGAATCTGCTTTTGTACTGATTTTCAATATTTGATTTTTCACTTTTTTTATCTAGTGATGATTTAGGGAGCGAGTTTCCGAGTCCATTCAGAGGTTTGAGAAACTGGTGTTATACGAATGAGTCAAAGACATAAATACACAAATGTTAGATTAAACAGTTTAAATCCATACAGCTCAAGGGTTTATGAAAGATGTTTGTGATAGTATGTGCAACTTAAGGTCTTTAACACTAGATGGCAGCACACTTTAGCAGTGCTAAAGATATCTTCAATGGTTAAAACATTCTCATTTTACCATAGAGATCTCCATAAAAATACTTACAAAATAAAAAATAAAAAACTTTGGCTTTCAGCATCAGCTTTGGCTCAAGATTTTAGAAAATAAATACTATAAATATATGAAAATTAATGGGGGTTTTTTCCAGTCTTTGAGTATTTAACTTTTTCTCATGTGAGTCAAATGTCTAAAAATCTGTCAAAATTTTGGTTTTATATAGTTAGATTTTATATATATATTTTTACAACATACAAGGGAATATAAGCTTTTTTATTTTTTTTTATTTATTGTTAAGATCTAACATCACTGTTTAATCATTAGCAACCATAAATAGGATAGAGTGAAGAGGTATCAGAAATTAACTTTTCCATAAAGGGCCAATGTTTGACCCGTGGATTTTATTTATTTTTTTTTTATTTTTTTTTTTTACGTTGTCTTTAATGTCAAATAATTTAATGTACCCAGTTACTTAAATCAATATTTTAACTGTTGTCAATAACCATAGACTGTTTAGAAGCTCAAAAAATATATATATTTTTTTTATTATTATTGCTCTTTATATTTCAGTAATGATTATTAATGATTATTAAAATCGTCTTTTTACGCCACATTCTGGCTTCACAGACAAACATGTCGCTCCATGATGTTAGCCAAGTCTAATACAAGTTACGCAAAAACTTCTATTATAATCAGCTTCGAAATTAATCTTTTATTTAACTGGACTCATCAACACCTCCATCGATTCTAGCGTTGACTAACCTAAGCGCCTCTGATTGGCCAATGCATTATTAAGTTCAACAGAAACGCGTTTGATTGGTTATAAGGCTCAACGCTGCACAAAACAGCGCGTAGAAGCAATCTGATGAAGTGTGAGTAAATCTAAATGTAATTCTGCAAACTGACACTTTTCATTCTATTTCGCATTTTATTATAATCGCGACATCCGTAATACCTTGTTTAATTGTGCAGGGAAACAGGGACAGGTACTTTTGTCTTGTTGCATTTTTGTTCATTTTGGTGGCATTTTTGCCACAAGCCCTCGTTAATTTCTGAAGCAATGTAAGTGAAGCTGCAGATTTGAGACTGACAATATAGTAAGAAAGCTGACCGAGAAGGCAACGAAATAATAGTTTAGACACACTGCATATGTTACAATAACGTAAAATGACTATTTTCTATGTAATTTATTCCTGTAATACAAACCCTGGTGAAAAAAACAGCATATGTTGGTTAGGTAGGTTTTGATGCTGGTTTAAGCTGGTCCTTAGCTGGTTTAAGCTGGTCCTTTGCTGGTCAAGGACCAGCATAAACCAGCAAAGGACCAGCCTAAACCAGCATCAAAACATACCTAACCAGCATATGCTGTTTTTTTCACCAGGGAATCTGAATTCAGCATCATTACTCCAGTTTTCAGTGTCACGTGATCCTTTAGAAATCGTTTTTAATTTGATGATTTAATGCTCAAGAAGCATGTCTTATTATTGTTTATTATTATTTTTGTGGAAACTGTGATACATTTTTTTTCTTTGAAGGATTCCTTGATAAACAGAAATTTCAAAAGAACAGCATTTATGTGAAATAGTAATCTTTTGTAACATAAATGTTTTATCATCACTTTTGATAAGTTTCATGCAAGCATACTGAATAAAAGTATTAATTTCTTATAAAAAATATTCTTTGATATACCCTGAAGTACCATGTCAATACTCAGAGTATTTGAATATGGCAATTATTCAGTACCATGGTATACATATATCAAATAGTAACATATATCAAAAATTAAATCCCACGGTATCACCACAGTTCTTTTTTGCAAGGGATGTTATAATCTGCTTA
Source organism: Labeo catla (assembly GCA_012976165.1). Classification (NCBI taxonomy): domain Eukaryota; kingdom Metazoa; phylum Chordata; class Actinopteri; order Cypriniformes; family Cyprinidae; genus Labeo; species Labeo catla. Next base: position 1,456,952 of record VONZ01000090.1, on the reverse strand, counting down.
CAGAACTGTTCACTCACAAGAGTGTTTCTTTGTCATCAATGCGTGTATGTTCACATACAGACACTTTCAACTCATTTTAAGCATGAGAGAGCAAGTGAGTCTATTGTGCCTGTCACTCCTGTTGCACCAGCAGCTATCTGAAACATTTTGAGCGCACGGGCTTACACTCAGAGTTAGCACGTCTCTCTCTCTAATAGTTCTCCTCACAAACAGGCTTAACCAATAGAACATCTGCAGAAAAGTTTAAACTGCTACTAACAGACACAATCGCCTGCTGGGAATGGGATTATCAGCCAGGTAATCCAAAAGGAACAAAGACACCCGAAGGTAGGAACGATTTATGTCTGATACCCAAGCTTTTTTTAGGAAAACTTGTTAGTTAGACTTTTGACTTTCTTTAAGCATCTAAAATGGATTTGCTTTAGTGGGCGACAGTTTGTGTGAGGGGCAATAACTGTGTGCCAGAAAAAAGAGAGAAAAATAAAGCGCTTGAGTAAATATCCACAGAAATTGAACTTCTAGCCTCAAGGCACTGAGGCGTTCTCCTTCATTTCATGTTTAAGTTGCGTCTCGTTTGTTGATCAAACTTTATCAAGTCTTTGAAAACAGCTGGGATTGCTTGACTATTACAGAAGGCCCTTCGAGGGCTGTGTTTGGTTGCTTTTTCGTCTTGATTTAATAAAATAACCATCAAGGAGTCCAAAGATACTGATTTATCATATAAAATGTTTTTTTGCTGTTACGTTGGGTGTATTTGTGTGCAGATGATCTTTCATAATCCTGCTGTAGCAGCAGGGCATGTGAATTCCTTCCCTGACCTCTTGACCTGTGTTTGGTGAAGGCCCACCAGCTGACCTTCAGCGAGAGCCCGCAGCCTCTCTGGTGCCGCTACCATATCAGATCCCAAGCCAGCGGGCAGCAAAGCCATGTCCCATTAGCACTTTGCACACATGGGAGACAGAGGCGCTTGCTCAGGGGTGTGTCACAGCTGCGAATCAATGTAATTTTAAAGTGAACAGATGCACCATGGGTGATGAGTTTGCACATGACCCTGGCAAAGTAAAGAGACAACTGAATGATACCATTCTATAATATATACACTGCCCTCCAAAAGTTTGGAAACGCCCTAGAAAAGTGGGGTTTTGCACGATATTGGCTTTTTAATTTGTGATAATTTTGTACTGATAAGGGACAACACAAACTACGAAAACATATATTATTACATAAACAGTTTATAGAAAAAACTTACATTTTTGATTCATCAAAATATCCAGCATTAGCAGCTATTACAGCTCTCCATAATCTGGGCCTAAATTCATTGTGTTCTAAACTTAATTGGCAATCAATTGTTGAAGCTATTAAGGTGTGCTGACCCAAAAATTTTTTAAAAACCTGGGCCAAGTTTAAACCAGTAACCAGGCATCACAGCTGGCAAAGGGGCATGTCTGACTTTGACATGTATATATTGCCATTATTATGTAATCAAAATGAAAATTATTATTGCCGGTCTTCAATGATAATGTCAAGTTACTTTAATGTATTCGCACTAAAAAATGATAAGGATTTATGCTGATATCATCCAAAACCACACTTTGCCAGGGGTGCTGGAAGAGTAAAACAATTTATAGTAAAAAAAAAAAAAAACTTTAATTAATTAATTTAAACTTTAGCTTTAATAAATAGAATATTGATTACATTGTTAATGTAAAAATATAAAATGTTCATATAACCAAGAAAACTGGGACATAAATTTACATTTGATTTAAAAATGTGTAACTTCATATATATTCAGTGGCATGCGATAGTTTGGGAACCCCTTGCAAAATCTGTGAAAATGTGAATAATTTTAACAAAATAAGACAGATCATACAAAATGCATTTTATTTTTTATTTAGTGCTGTCCTCAGCAAGTTATTTTACATAAAAGATGTTTACATATAATCCACAAGACAAAAAAATAGCTGAAATTATTAAAATAACCTGCTTCAAAAGTTTAGGATCCCTTGGTTCTTAATACTGTGTGTGGTTAACAGGATGATCGCCGACTGTTTTTTTTTTTGTTTGTTTTTTTTGTGATGGTTGTTCATGAGTCCCTTGTTTGTTCTGAACAGTTAAACTGAGCACTGTTCTTCAGAAAAATCTTCCAGGTCCTGCAGATTCTTCAGTTTTCCAGCATCTTTTGCATATTTGAACCCTTTCCAGCAGTGACTGTATGATTTTAAGATGCATCTTTTCACACTGAGGACAATTGAGGGACTCAGACACAACTATTAAAAAAGGTTCAAACATTCGCTGATGCCCCAGAAGGAAACATGATGCATTACGAGCCGCTCTTCGGAAGCAACAGAATATACTTAAATGTTTCCCAGAAGACAAATTAAGTACAATTGACCTTAATCTTAAAATTTAACAAGTTTTCACCCCCTGGCTCTTAAAAAGGTTACTCCACCCCAAAATGAAAATTTTGTCATACGCTGAGGAGACAAATTGTTAAATAAAATCTTTTTTTTTCTTTCTTTGCGTATGAAAAGTATTTCCGTTGCTTCATAAAATTCAAATTGAACCACTGATGGCAGATGGACTATTTTGACAATGTCTTTCATACTTTTCTGGGTCTTAACAGTGGTGTTTACCTGGCAGTCAATGGGACAGTCACAAACCTCTCGGTTTTCATCTAAAATATCTTAAATTTTGTTCCGAAGACGAATGAAGCTTTTACGGGTTTGGAACGACATGGGGGTAAGTGATTAATGACAAAAGTTTCATTTTGGGGTGTAGTAACCTTTTAAGAGCCGGGGGGTGAAAACTTGTTAAATTTGAAGATTAAGGTCAGTTGTACTTAATTTGTTTTCCGGGAAACATGCAAGTATCTACTGTTGCTTCCGAAGAGCAGTACTAAATGGGGAAAAAATTATATTTCAACAAAATAAGAAAACTTTGGACATCTTCATCCTGTTCAAAAGTTTTCACCCCCGGCTCTTAATGCATTGTGTTTCCTTCTGGAGCATCAGTGAATTTTTTTTTTTTTTTTTGGAAAATGAAAATTAAAAAAACCAGACAGATAGATAGACAGAATGGTAAGATAGATAAATAGATAGATAGATAGATAGATAGATAGATAAAACAACAGACAGGCAGACATAACAGATAGAATGACAAATCAATTGATAGACAGCAAAACGAGAAACAGACAGACTGACAGAACATCATAAATTGACTGACAGACAACAAACCGACAGACAGACAGGAAGACAGACCAGATCAACAGATAGATAGAATGATAGAAAGAACAATAGATAGAATGACAGAACAACAGACAGACAGAACAATACGATACAGTAGACAGACACAGATAGACTGACAAAACAATCCATAGACAAGCAAATGACAGACAAAATGTCTCTCATTCATTTGTGGCACAGGATCTCCTGACAGAAAAACAGTCTGCTGCGTCTTTAAGAGGTGCAAACCCCCAATATTGTGACCTTACCGCCCTCGTCATAATAAAAAGTCACGCTGTGATCAGCTAAGCAAATTTAAATTAGCAGAGCCTTTTATTACAGCCAATGCTTTCTCTGGATGGGCACAGGCAGCTTTGAAGTCCCAGCTGATGCCAAGCAGCTCAGCTCACAAAACACAGCAGCTCACTCCCACACTTTTTGGGACAAAGTCCATCTGTAAACATCTGACCAATTTCAAATAGCCCTCGACTTGTTGACTCAGTTATTTTCTACAGTCACAGCAATAACAAGAAACTTTGACAAACTACATTGTTTGACCATGCAACGCGGGACTTTCGACACCACAAGCTCAACTGATATTGTTTTGCTTGAAGCTGGCACTGTTATTGAGTTTTAAGCCGTGTAATTTTCCATACCCCGGTGCATTTGCAAGCTCAAACGGAGACCCATTGATCAACGGAATGCTATAATTATTTTGACCTTGGGCCAAAATGTTGGAACATAAAAAGCTAAGTGTGTACTCAGTCAGAAATTTCCACCTGACCCAGCCAGGATGTGTCAGTAGAGTCCCTCTAAGCAATGACACGGTACTCTTCGCAGATATATTGGGAAAAGCATGTATATGGCTAGATTCTGACAGCAGCAGAAAGCCCAGTATGGCACCTACCGTACTATGACTTCCCAGAAATCCCCTGGCTTCTTATGAGACAGCAAGTGCACAGGCTCATTTAGTCATATTACGTTACATGATCTGCAGGGGACAGGCGTTTTTGGCCCCCTAGAGAAACACCCTACAACCTGCACAAAGCTGATGAGCATTCTTTGCAACATACGTACTTCTCGCCTGCCACTGTTTGTCCAGACGCAAGGAGAATTTTTCAATAACACGCAGATGGTTACAGCAGGGTTACCTTCAACCGATGCGATGAAGTGACCTTTACTGAGGTTCAAATGGTTTTGAATGAAGAGTGACTGCTGAAACAAACAGAAGAGTTACATAACATGAAACAACCTGGCTGGCTGATGTGGTACTGTTCATATGTTTGGCTTTGACAACGATTCAGAAAGGGTTATTAGACTCATGTGTGTTTGTCTTGTCAGCTGTAAGCTCATGTGTTTACACAAGATTTTTAATCACATGGTAGGCTGTTAGGCAGACATAGTGAACAGTATACTGTAAGGGAGTAGCAGCAGGAACATTGCAAACATGTATAATGTTGATGTAAGTCTGCCAAACCCTTTGCAAAGACCCGCCTTCCTTGGCTACTGTTGCTACGTCTGACACCACACGTTCTCACACAGTGAAAAATACATTGCGGAGTAAAGAGGACACTGACAGCGTGCTGACAGACAAGACAGAGCAGGTTACTCTGGTGTGAAACAAAGTCTCAGCTTTCAACTTTTGTCTTTTTTTAAGAAACTCAAACAATAAATATTGTTTTGTGGCTCTTTAATGTGTCGCTGTATCGCCTGAGTTTAAGTGGCATGTGAACTGATCATCTCTTCCTCTTTACTAGCTATAGCACAAAATAAACATGAATGAACATCAGAAGGTATCTATTTTCAAATCTACTCTTATGTCTGATTCGTTTGTCGGACAAAATGGCAGATTCTGTGTTATGAATGGTCAGATTGCCTGTCAATCAAAATCATATTAACCTCATATTTTAGCCTACTTATGTACGTTAAATATAATTATTATGAACAAGAATTGACGTTATTCCAAATCTGTTGGAAAATGTTTTCTTTTCTATGCAATCAAAAATATCATAAAAGTAGTTTCATATGTTCCGTGAATTAATACATCTATTTACTGTACTTTAGATTAATCACTAAGAACCACTTACCACATATTTTTTTTATTTATTTTTTTTAGGGTTAGAGTTAGTGACAGGCCTAAAAAGTGCAGTTCAGATATCCTACAAAATATCTTCTTTTGTTTTATAAAGTAGGGCCCTATGAAATCTGTTTTATTTTTCCCGTTTTTATTTTTATTTTTTCCAAATTCAGTTTTTTTCCATTTTCATTTTAATTTTTCTGGAGTCTTTTTTTCCCATTTATATTTTTTTCTTTTACATTTTTTTAAAGGTTAAATTAAATTTTATTAATCAAAAAGCATGTAATTGAAATCCCCACCAAATTCAGTTTTCATTTAATTTTACATTTTAATAGTTTCATTAAATATTAATAATCAAAAGCGTCTCTAATTAATTTATTTATATATTTAAAAAATATTATTATTTTATTTCTTTCTCTTTTTTTCCAGAAATACTGTGTTGTATATTTACATTTTTCTACTAAATAAATTCTGTTAAATAATATTTCTGGTAAATATTCCTTTTAAAAAAATGTTAATAATAATTTTATCATTAAATTAAATAATATTTCTGTCATCGTTTCTTGAAGTTAAACTGAACTTTTATTTTGACGAGTTGCTGTAAAGTCCTTTAAGTTTCTGTTTGTATATGATATAACATTTATTTTCAAAAGAAACAGTAAAATGCTCATGAAGTGACTCTCAGAGCAGTTCCAGAGATTATGTTTATATGTTCATGTACTCATATATTGAGGCCGCAGATGCTGAAAACACAGCAAGCGTCACGGACGAAACATTCATTTACACAGAGACACGCAAAATATACCTATTTAAATGTGTTTTTGCAGCTTAATATTCACAGACACTAGTCTACATCACATTTTGATTTAAATGTATTGATCTACTTTTGATATTCCATCTTCATCATAAATCATAAATTCCTTCTTTATGACTGGATTCTGCGATTCCGTCTGCGTTTTCCGCATCGCAGAAATCATAGGGCCCTACGAAAGTCATTCAGGTTTGGAACATTATGAGGGTATGACAGAGTTTTCAGTTTTGGGGTGAACTCTCTCTTTTTCTGTTTTACACTGTCATTTAATAGCTGGTCTAAAGGATTGGTCTCGCTAAACCAGCTTTTACACTATAAAAACTCTCTGAAGTCCAAACAAGGCCAGAGGACAAACAGGGCATCTACTACAGCAGAGAAATGTTAGGACCATTTTAAGATAACATTGGGATTTTGGCTGCTAGTTCTACACACAGTGCTGCTGTAACTAATGCAAGACTTTGAAAAGCTTGTGACAGTTAAACGCAATGATTCTATTTTAGATTTTAGCTTGATTGTTTAGAAAAAGAGCCACTAATGGAGGGAATATGTTTATTGACTGTAGGCGAACTCTGATTGCAGTAATCAGCATGTGTTCTGACACGTACCAAATCAGACAATCAAATCTACAAAACCTGTAAAATGCCTATTGCATATTACTTTTAGATAAATGGAAGAAACGTTTAAAGCCTCTTATTTTACACAGCAAATACCACCTCAAAAAATATAATCATGACTGACTGAAAATAGCACATTTTTACAATGGTATTGTGAACTTAAAGGAGAAGTCCACTTCCAGAACCAAAAAATACAGATAATGTACTCACCTCCTTGTCATCCAAAATGTTTGTGTCTTTCTTTTTTCAGTCGTAAAGAAATTATGTTTTTTGAGGAAAACATTTCAGGATTTTTCTCCATATAATGGACTGATATGGTGCCCCGATTTTGAACTTCCAAAATGCAGTTTAAATGCGGCTTCAGACGATCCAAAATGCGGTTGTAAACAATCTCAGCCGAGGAAGAAGGGGCTTATCCAGCGAAACGATTGGTTATTTTCATTTAAAAATACAATTTAAATACTTTTTAATCTCAAATGCTCATCTTGTCTTGCTCTGCCTGAACTCTGTGTATCCTGGCTCAAAACAGTTAGGGTATGTTGAAAAACTCCAATCATATTTTCTCCCTCAAAAATCGTTTCAAAATCATCCTACATCACTGCAGAAGTACCAACCCAGTCTTTGCAAAGTGAACGTGCAAAGAAGATCAAACACCCTTAACAAAAAAGGTAAAACAGCGATATAGGACGACTTTGAAGTTGAGGGAGAACATGAGATGGGAGTTTTTCGACATACCCTAACTGTCATGAACCGGAACAAAAACAGAGTTCAGGCAGAGGAAGAAAAGATGAGTGTTTGGCATTAAAAAGTATATAAATTGTATTATTTTTATAAAAATAACTGGTTGTTTTGCTACATAAGACCCTTCTTCCTCGGCTGGGATTGTTTACAACCACATTTGGGATCATTTGAAGCCGCATTTAAACTGTATTTTGGAAGCTCAAACTCGAGGCACAATAGAAGTTCACTATATGGAGAAAAATGCTGAAATGTTTCCCTCAAAAAAACATACTTTCTTTATGACTGAAGAAAAAAAGACATGAATATCTTGGATGACAAGGGGGTGAGTACATCATCTGTAAATTCTTGTTCTGGAAGTGGACTTCTCCTTTAAACCTAAGTGAAATTTGGATATGCATAAATTTGGATTGTCAATTTAACATGTTCATTTAGCAATTATAAATAAAAATCAGCATATGCAAAAATCAACAAAAAATAAAATACAATAAAATAATGCATTTGGATCAAATCAGCATATTAGAATGCTTTCTGGAGACTACTGTGATGTGAAAAATCAGCTTTGCCATCACAAGAATAAAATACATTTAAAAGTATATGAAAACACTAAATAATTTGTTATAACATTGCATAATATTAATGTTTTCACTGTATTTTTGATCAAATAAATGCAGTCTTGGTGAGCATAAGAGACTTTTTTCAAAACATAAAATTTCACCAACCCCAACTTTTGAAGAGTATACGAAGAGTTCCAATGCAAAAACTTCTAAAAGCCATCTTGGTCAAAAATGAGATAACAATACTCAGTGAATGTTCTCCACATAGTATATGTTCATCAAGTACTTTCACTTTAAATGCACGAAATCTCAGCCTCAACCCATTCAGAAGTAACAGTACTTACATAGAAATCTATAAAAGTAGCCAGAAAGAAATGCTAATGTTAAAGAAAAATGTTAGACATATTTAGAGGCTTTTGCATCTGAACTCTTCATACACACTAATACATGTAACACACACACACACACAAACATTTTGCCATGTCTACTCAACACGTTACTCATCTGCCACAATGTTGTCCTGAATTGTTTACATTTAGAGGCATTTCTATAACAAAGATATGCTATTATATATGATTAAACTAGGACTGTCAAATCGATTAATCGCATCGAAAATAAAAAATGTTTATCTTTACATAACATAGGTGTGTTTACTGTATATATTTATATGTATATTCATAGTTATGTATGAGTTATATTACGTATTTTATGTAGCTTTTATTTTGAATGCGATTAATCGCGATTAATCGAGTTGACATCCCTAGATTTTAACTGATTACTTAATCAGCATATCAGTTAATTCAGTTTTATTAAATGTCCGAGTGAAAATGTTTGCATGTACGTCACAACAACCACATCTGTAATCGAGTGCAAAACAGCTAAACGGATGTCCTATCGGTTCCTGGTTTTGTTCAAATTTAGCAGCGTGACTTGTTTCCTGCGCTGGTGTCGCGGGCCCCGCTCTGTGATTTATCCCTGTTGTTTAGGTGTCATTACCCTGCGGCTACGGCTGTCTCGCTGGGTCTGAGTGAGTGTGATTAACAGTCTGCTGACTGGATCTCTGACCAGTGGCAGAGCTGGAGGAAAACAGCAAGTTTTACATTCACCAATTGATGGCTGCTGTCAAGAGCACTCCGCTTTCTCACTCGAAACCGTATTGACAAACGGACGGGCTACGCTCTTCCTAAGAGTGGCACGTCAATCTCTCACGGCCAGTCGGTCCGCACTGTTAAATAATCTGCTGGCCTCGTGTTACGGCTGATGCTGAATGCGACGGTTGTCGTACCTGCCGGGAAAGCTTTTGTGATTTCAAGTATTTCTGAACAGTGTTCAACAGACAAACAGCTTGAAATACAGACGAACGATTTATGGTCTTGATGTGGAAAAAGGAAATTAGCTTTGCTGCCCACTCTCTCAGTGCTGAGCAAATATTTGCAACCCAGCCTGAAGCTGATGTCTTTGGTGGTAGGTAGAGCGTGGTGTAATCAACTTTGATGAATTTTATTTGCTAAGTGATAAAGGAGATCAGAATAAAACACAATGTACAGTACAACAGGAAGAAATATGGGTCATGATGCTCCACCATTTTTACCAATTCTAGGTGAGGACCATTGATTCATGTACCAGCACACTAAAGGTGTTAGAGATGAAATGAGAATGCTGTGCACTTGAGAACAAGAAAGAAATTTCTTGACCTGACAGCATAATGACTCATAGGAAGGAGCTTTGCTGCTTCTCAGAAAAAGCCTTTCCAAGAAATGACGAAGATTTAAAATCTGTGACAATATTAAGCTGAACAGTTGAATAAAGACTCTGATCACTGCAAAGCTATTTGGAGAAATTTTCCAAGAGTGTTCAAATATTGTATGTTTGATTGCTCCTCAAAAAATATTTAAATTTCTGAAGCTCGGAGTCAATTCTCTTATCCTCACCATGTTGCATTTTACTTCATTTATTTAAAGGGGTCATCAGATAATAAGTTCACTTTAGCATGTTGTTTGAACATTAATGTGTGTTGGCAGTGTATATACAAATCTACCCTATAATGATAAAAATCCATGCAGTGGTTTTTAATTAATCTGTAAAAATAATATCCCCTTTTTCAAATTGAGCCATTCTCAGATGCCTGTCGTTGTGGCGTCACACCCACAGAGGCCGCTCCCACGATAGTTGATTGACATAAGTTTACCTCGGATCAGCTGTCACAGTCCATCCTCTTTGTTTCGATGCCAGAGCAGGGATGTAAATTAGTCAAGAATATCTCTGATTGAGCGACTGAGGTGTTGTGTTATTGGATGTAATAATGAACATAGTGGTCGTCATTTACTCCGACATCTGAGCTGCTGAAGATGCAGTGGTTTACGTTTGTTTGTGAAGGGAAAGCGCCTCCTGATCTACATATATCCGTCTATGTTCGCCGAATCATTCGTGATCCAGCTTCACTTACAGCAGAAGTGAGTATAAGGGTTTTTTTTATGAATCTTGGCGATCAGCTTTCCTAATAATTAGCTAGTTAGCAAGTTTAGCGGCTAAACGCACTAAATGTGACTAAAGTAAACAATCTCTCCGAGCAGCTCGTCACATCACAGAGAGAAGAGAGGGGCGGGGCGAGCAGAGCTCATTTGCATTTAAAGGGGCCTCGACCAGAATGAGATGATTTTTGCAGAGCTGATTTTGGCAAGGTAAAAAGGGTGTTGTTTTACACAACCATTGAGAATTTTTAACCAAAGTATATTATAGACTTTTCATTAAGACCCGAAAGAATCGTATCAACTGGTGGAAGATGGGCATCCAATGACCCCTTTAAAGGGATGCCCTTATGCTCTTTTACAAAGTCTTGATTTTGTTTTGGAGGTGTACTAGAACATGCTCTCATGCTTGGTGGTTCAAAAAACGCATTATTTTTCACATAATTTACATTATCACAACATCTTTATCCCCAACCTGGCACAAACGGCTCGATTAGTTCTGGGTTTGATGAAGGCCCGCCTTCTGTAAAACTAAATGTGTTGTGATTGGTTAACTGTCCCAGTGCATTGTGATTGGCGAACAGCTTAGAGGGTGTTTCAGTACTGCCACGCCCCTGGCCAAAGCAGCAAGTTCCGTCTGCTCCATTATAGTTAAAGATATTAAGGTACAGTTGACATTACAGTAGTGTTGGGTCCTGTCATCAGCCTGCGAGATCGCCGATACATGATATTATCGTGCTAATTTTTTTAATTATTTACATACTTAGTTTCATTGCCCGAAACCAGCTTCAGCATAATGCTAAAAGCAGCTGAACGTTTTTAATATGACTTAATTTGTATTTAACATGACAACAGTTGCATAAAAACATTGTAAGGCACTAATTATAATGCTTACATGTCCTTAGTTATTCAAAAAGCAGCTACAGAAAACGAGCAAAGAACATTAACATTATCAAAGAACATCATCACTGATTAGCCTAGCCTAGTCTAGTGCAAGTTTATGTATTTTAAACACTCGCATTATAAGCTATTTAAACTGTATGATGAGTAAATCTCTTACCACACACAGCACACGTCTGTGGCGTGTTACAACTCTGACAGGGCCACCGGAGCAGATAGCAGCCACTTTAGTCAATACTTGTGTTTATACCATTCGAGCCGCGGCTCGTTGAAGCGTCCCAGAAACGTGGAGAGGGCTCTCCACCCAGGGCGCTGGATCGATAAAGTTGAGCTAATCCCCCACCTCGTCCCTACCCACTCCCCAACCATTTGAATTTCTGTAGGTGGGATTTATTTCAAAGATATTCTAATGAGCTTTGTGACATCACAACACCCAGAAAACAACGCTGTAGTCCAAATGAGCTGTTCGTTGTAGTTCTTGAAAAGAGATTTAAAAAAAAAAAAAAAACTAAATATCTCCCTTTGGAGTGGACTTTGTAGCTTTGTAGATGTTTTTTATACCCAAACATGAACACCACATACTGACTAAAATTCAAAAAGTGAAAAAGCATAATAGGACTCCTTTAAAAACATATTAAACACGTCAGTATTATAAAATATTTAATAGGATTTTATGTTTTGGTTCCTTAGGTATATATATTGTAAACGATACTTGTAAGCCTTACAAATGGCTGATATTAAAATTCTGTACAAAACTAAAATCAAAATTAAACAGATGTAGCCATCAAAACATTATACAAGTACTGTCTGAACAAAGACAGCCATAAAAAAACTCTAATATTGGTTAACAACTGATCTAGAATAGTATCAGCCAACAATTTCATGGAAGATATGGTGATCTGTGTTTAAATCTGGAGCCATGTTGGTACAATTACTTCAATATCTATAATTATCTTTAAGGAGTTCCTTAAAGGGATAGTTCACCCATAAATGAAAGTTCTGTCATTAATTACTCACCCTCATGTTGTTCCAAACCCGTCAGATCTTCGTTCATCTTCGCTTAACACAAATTAAGATATTTTTGATGAAATCCGAGAGCTTTCTGATCCTGCATAAACAGCAACACAACTGACATGTTCAAGGCCCAGAAAGGTAGTAAGGACATTGTTAAAATAGTCCATGTGACATCAGTGGTTCAACTGTAATGTTATAAAGCTACAAGAACACTTTGTGTTTTTTTTATTCAACAATTTCTTATCTTCCGTTTCAGTCCTCGACACGCGTTCACGAGAGTACCACAAAAAGTATTCTCGTGGCTTGGACTATTTTATCCATGTCCTTACAACCTTTTGGGCCTTGAATGTGTCAGTTGCATTGCTGTCAATGCAGGGTCAGAAAGCTGTTGGATTTCATCAAAAATATCTTAATTTGTGTTCTGAAGATGAATGAAGGTCTTACGGGTTTGGAACGACATGAAGGTGAGTAATTAATGACAGAATTTTTATTTTTGGGTGAACTGTCCCTTTAATAAAAAGATACACATTCAAAATAATTACACTTATCACTGTGTTCATCTAAATTCTGCTCTTCTTGAATCAGGATCCTAAAATAGCATCCAGCTGGTGTCACACTTGAAATACCACGTTCCTAAAGTGAGTAAGGCAGTTACTTGGATGTGTTTACTGGGGAAATAAATGTTATCATCTAGACACCATCTTTTCAACACGCGGCTCTGCAAATGACCCGTTTGCCCTGTCGTGACACACAGTAACAATGACGCCAAGTGAAAACACAGTTTCTATTTTGTTCCTTCAACCTCAACCACACTTTTAAACCGATATTTACAACCCAACCCAGTTCAGCAGGACTCACTTGTCAAACACACCCACCGGCACAGGATTCCAGACCCCCTCCTTGTTCCCACTCATACTTTTAAAGCTAATCGTGGCGGCGATGGCTGTAAATTTCACATTGTACAATGTGAAGCATGTCTCTGTATTGCTGCGGTGATGTCAGACTCCAGCTGCCGTGGAGCCTTGAAAGAGACGCTGACCTTCCAACCCCAAAGTCTTCAGGATACACACTCTGTTCACACACGGCCCCGTAGATCGACACCATCTGCTTCATGGGAGACGCTTCTTAAAACAGGAATATCCTCAGTTGTTCAGACTTCAAAGTTCAGCTCTAATACACCTGTTACTGAAGAGTTCATTGAACTGACAAACATCTGTTTTCATTTAATCAGTTTTTTAATAATCAATGTTATAATCACAGCGTGCCAATATACAGCTATATCACACGTTTACACAACGGCACGAGTGTGTAAGTACATAAGAAACAACAACGGAGTGTCTTTAAAACCCTGTTTTATGCAAACTACTTCCTTCCACCACGGATTTAAATCTTGGTTTGACAGTTAAACAGAGCCCAAGCCTCAGTTACTAATTCGAAAACGTTACTTTAAAACTAGTAACGAAGGAATGTTGAGTTGCATTGAAAGCTTATTGTATTACTGCATTAAAAGCTTATTGTATTATGTAAAGTATTATGAGAGAGATGGACTTACAGTTTTATGCAAAAGTTTGGGACCCCTTGCAGAATCTATGAAAATGTGAATAATAATAAAAGAGATCATATAAAATGCATGTTATTTTTTATTTAGTACTGTCCTGAGTAAGACATTTTACATAAAAGGTGTTTACATATAGTCCACAGGACAAAAAAAAATGCTGAAATTATTAAAATAAACCTATTCAAAAGTTTGTGAACCTTTGGTTCTTAATACTGTGTGTGGTTACCTGGATGATCTACGACTGTTTTATGTTTGTTTGTTTGTTTTGTGATGGTTGTTTATGAGTTCCCTGTTTGTTCTGAACAGTTAAACTGAGCACTGTTCTTTAGAAAAATCCTTCAGGTCCTACAGATTCTTCAGTTTTCCAGCATCTTTTGCATATTTGAACCCTTTCCAGCAGTGACTGTATGATTTTGAAATCCATCTTTTCACACTGAGGGCAACTGAGGGACTCAAACACAACTATTAAAAAAGGTTCAAACATTCACTGATGCTCCAGAAGGAAACACAAAGCATTAAGAGCTGGGGGGTGAAAACTTTTGATAGGCATGAAATTTTTCTTATTTTATTGAAATATAATTTTTTCACATTTAGTACTGCCCTTCGGAAGCAACATAAGATACTTGCATGTTTCCCGGAAGACAAATTATGTTCAATTTACCTTGATTTTCAAATTCAAAAAGTTTTCACCGCCCGAATCTTAATGCATCCTGTTTCTTTCTGGATCATCAGTGAAAGTTTGAACCTTTTTTAATAGTTGTGTTTGAGTCCCTCAGTTGTCCTCAGATGCATTTTAAACAGATGGATCTCAAAATCGTACATTCACTTCTGGAAAAAATAACATGCATTTTGTATGATCTCTCTTATTATTAAATTTGTTCACATTTTCACAGATTCTGCAAGGAGCTCTTAAACTTTTGCATAACACTGTACCTGCATTCACTCATCATATTCACAATAAAACATTAGTTTGAATGTCCACTGAGGAAAGCGATATCTTTGTCGTACTATCCTTTCATTGTTAAAGGTGATTTCCGATGACAGCGCTGTTCACTGCATCTCTTGGCTGCGTCTTACAAGGTGTTGTTGAAACGAAAAAAAGTTCCTTGTTTACAACCCTCCTTCAGTGTCTTTCAATATAAAAGTCTTTACTGCTGACTCATTCATAACGCCATGCTGACTCATTGTCGCCATCTAATGTTGAAATAATGTAACTAAAATCACCATCACGAACACACACACATTGTTTCCCAAAATAGTAATATTTAATAAACAACAACAGCAATCATAAAAGTTGCAAGGCAATTCAGTCAGAAGTACAAAGGCAGTGCTCTTTCACCCTCAGCCAGAACTATTTGCTCTGGAACAAATAACAGATTAATGGCACCAAAACTGCCCGTTATATTTACAGAAAAAAAAAATATCTCATGTTTAACCACTATAGAGACATTAAAGCCAGCGGCAAATTCCAGAAGATCTGGCCGAGGTGAGGCGGGTTCATGAGCGTTGCCTGTAGCTCACATCTCCGAAAACATCGAAGCAAAGATTCAAAAAGTCTAAACAAGTACATTCTAGACTAAAACTATATTCCGTAACACAAAAACATAATTTTTATAACTCTCTTTATTTTGTAATAAATGTAACAAATTATATAATAAAAAATGTAAGTTAATTTAAAAATTGAAACGTGAAAATCTTTGTCCCAGCATATTTCTGGCAAACCCAAACGTAAATGTGTTGTCAGAATTTAAAAAAAAAAAAAAGTCATATTCTTAACAGTCGTTCTAAGCAGTGTATTATGTTGTCCTTAAAGTTACCTGCCAACTGGCTGATAATAGATTTATTTACTTGCTAAAGATTTATATTTAAAGATTTATATTTAAGATTTATATTTTTTTATAAAGATTTAGATTTATTTATTTATTAACTCGCGTTTGGCATTGATGGGTGTTAATTTTGGATCCTCAATACAGCTATCAATTACACAGCAGAGACATCCAAATCATATTCGCTGTCTCCAAGGCAATCAGCACGAATATCCACAGCATCAATTTCTAGAAATCTTTATTGGACTTGAAGCTCCGAGATGTTATTTTCTCTGATGATCTATGATGAGTGTTGAATGTACAATTAAAACTACAACAACTGTGGCCGTTATCCAGTGATGTGATGTGTCATGCCAGGAGATCCAATACTAATTTCCGAGAAAGGCACTCTCCAAATAAACCTAATTTACCCCTGAGCAGTTTTATTGACCCCATATAAAACATCTTTATATCCCTGGTAGTTCTTAATGTAAATGGTAAAGGGAATTTCCTCAGGATCCATTTATGTAGTAAATAATTCATTCAGCTTTATAAATAGACTTGGGTACTCTGGGTAGTCACCGAATTTGGATAGTTGCTTTAGCAAGCAACGCTTGTTATTGTTAGGTTTATTATTGCAGCATTTTTAAATTCAAATCACATATTTGTCATAAACGTTTGTCGTAAACAGTTTGAGGAGTAACGTGTTGTTTTTTCATTATTTAGTTAGCTTCATCAATCACTCCCGTTGCTACGTGCGACTTTATCTCAAGTTTGTCTGCATGCATTTGCATCTGCTGTGCAAAATAAGCCATATTTATTTATATTCCATATGCATGTGTTTAGATAATGTTCGGATTCTGGCCAGCCGCACTGAAAGATTTCAAAATAAAAATCTCATTAGAGTAATAGACCTGAAAATGCTCCATTAAAAGGTAATTATGCTTGCTTGATGAGAGCAGTAAATTAGCAGAAAATAAAACAGTTGTCAAGAACTGAAACAATAACTGAATACAGATATTGTGATCTATCCAACCCTGTAAATGGCCTGTGATTAACCAGCTTGGAGTTTTTTGCCATTTTTGGGAGACAATCCTTTGACATGTTTAAGTTTCTAACCATCAGCACAAATGAGGCTGACACGGAAGAGAAGAAATTATTAAATAAAGTTATTTTTATTTTCTTTGTGCACAAAAAGTATTCTCATAGCTTCAAATTACAGTTGAACCACTGATGTAACCTGGACTAATTTAATGATGTCCTTACTACCTTTCTGAGCCTTAAATGTGTCTGTTGTGTTACTGTCTATGCAGGGTCAGAAAGCTGTCGGATTTCATCAAAAATATGTTAATTTGTGTTCATTTTTAGATGAACTATCTCTTTAAGATTTATTAATTGATTGCATATATACAGTATTTACATAGTCTCGGTGACTGACACATTGTTTCAGTCAGCTCTGAACATTTTATTTAGCTCGTCTTTAACCTTATCAGTGACGTTGTCCTTTGGAGTTTACCTCTGTTTTTGTCATTAGAGCCATAATTTCATGCAACATTAGGTGTGTAATTGTGTGTTAAATAACAAGGGTGAACAGAGATCATATTGCTAATGAATGCAACATTGTTAATGAGACACAATGAATGCAAAAGCACAGTTACATGTGGCTACCTCGGACAGTAGCGCTCATTTTCTTGATGCCAATGCCCACATCATCTTCAAAATCATCTTCCAAAAAAATGTCTTTTGCATAACCTGTTTTTAGCCTAGATATAAACATATAAATGCAGCTGAATGCAGTGCATCAAACTCGTGTAGGTCTCAGGTGATTTTGCACTGAGACACCTGGGTTTTATCCAGACAGTTGTGATGTGAAAGAGCAATAATTATTTATCATTTTCATGTGTCAGGCCTCCAGAAGGCAACATTAGCATGTCATTTAGCTAAAGACAAAGGAGCAGCCCACCCTGGAACACCACATTCCCATGTTGCTCGACCATGCTAAATGGCTTGAAAAAGCATGACTAAAACAGAATCTATTCAGTGTTCAGAATGTATCATTATCTCCTGACATACTAGTCTTCCTGCACTTTAGTATTTTTAGACAGCGTTGAGGAATCTACTGTGGATTGACAAACTGAATTATTTAGCCAACACACTATTAATGAAAACAATAATGCAACATGTCATACATAATTCGTAACACTTTACAGGTTCCATTTGTTAACATTAGTTATTAGTTCACATGAACTAACAATGAAAAATACTTGTGTAGCATTTAATAATCTCAGTTAATATTAATTTACTAATAAAACATTTACTAATACATTATTAAAATCCAACATTAATGGACCAGCAACAGCATTTCAAATTAAATATTTTGCTATAAAAAAGACCAAAATGCTGCAAAGTTACCTGAATCAGTGATTCATTTTCTGAAGAAAGATTAATTAGCAAACACATTAATGAATGAGCTCTAAAATAATAATATATATAAATTAAATAAAACAGATGAAAACAGTTTAAAAAAAAAAAATACAGCAGCAATGTTTTCAATTAAATATTTTGCTAAGAAAAGACTAACATGCTGCAAAGTTACCTGAATCAGTGATTCATTTTCTGAACAAACTGATTCCTTAGCAAACCCTAATGAGTAAGTACTAAAATAATAATAATTTATATTAAAAAAACAGGTGAAAATGATTTTAAAAACACAGCAGCAGTGTTTTCAATTAAATATTTTGCTATATAAAGACTAAAATGCTGCAGTTACCTGAATTATTGATTCATTTTCTGAACAGATTCATTAGCAAACCCATTAATGAATGAGTACTAAAATAATAATCATTTATGTAAAGTAAATATAACAGTTGAAAACTGTTTTTTTAAAAATCACAGCAGCAGTGTTTTTAATTATATGTTTTGCTATAAAAAGACTAAAATGCTGCAAAGTTTCCTGAATCAGTGATTCATTTTCTGAACAGATTCATTAGCAAACCCATTAATAAATAAGTACTCAAATAATAATAATAATTTATGTAAAATAAATGTAACAGATAAAAACAGTATAAAAAAGCATCCAGTGTTTTTAATAAAATATTTTGCTATAAAAGACTAAAATGCTGCAGTTACCTGAATCAGTGATTCATATTTTGAACAATAATTCATTAGCAAACCCATTAATGAATGAGTACTAAAATAATAATAATTTATGTAAACTAAATATAACAGTTGAAAAGTGTTTAAAAACACACGCACACACACACACACACACACACAGAGGCAGTGTTTTTAATTATATGTTTTTGCTATAAAAACACTAAAATGTTGCAAAGTTTCCTGAATCAGTGATTCATTTTTCTGAACAAACTGATTCATTAGCAAACCCATTAATGAATAAGTACTAAAATAACAATAATAATTTATGTAAAAAAAAAAACGATTTAAAAAACACAGCAGCAGTGTTTTCAATTAAATATTTTGCTATATAAAGACTAAAATGCTGAAGTTTCCTGAATCATTGATTCATTTTCTGAACAGATTCATTAGCAAACCCATTACTGAATAAGTACTAAAATAATCATAATAATTTATGTAAACTAAATATAACCAATAAAAACGATTAAAAAACACAGCAGCAGTGTTTTCAATTAAATATTTGCTAAGAAAAGACTAAAATGCTGAAGTTACCTGAATTATGTTACATAAATAAATGAATAAATAAATAAATCTAAAATGCAGCACAGGGACTTCAGGAAATCAGTTCCAGCAAATAATTTTCTGAACTCATTCATTAGCATGAGTTTGGCTGTAAAAATTCACATCTACTACAATTTGCATCACTGCTAGTTTCTGGAAAAAGCTTGTTACTAGGAAAAACTTCTGTTTTGAAAATGGCTAAACTATTGTTGCACTACTAATGAGGGAAAAAAAAAAACAACAACTTTTAGCTGCTTCCCAACACTGCTTGAGCCAGCATGTTTTTCATGATTTTATTCCCACCAAGCTAATGTGAAGTATCAACAATGCCTCATAAATCACTGCAGTGACAATATGGGTTTAGTAAATCCCATCATGCACAGCCATATTGGATGAACATTCCAGCTGTTTTGGGTGAACGCCAGATGTTTGTGCCTTTTTACAACAAAAAACAGCCCCTGTAAGGCATTATTTACCCAGCTAAGGTGACCAGAAGGGCAAATACCAACAACTGTCCAGGCCATACCACGCTTTTTAAAGACAGCCATTCTATATTAAAAACACTCGATGTGCTTCTTGGTGCCATTTCGCCCTGGCATTTTTGGCAGGTGTTTTATTGGGTGCGGTGGGGACAATGGGTTTCCTTGGGTCAGTGCTTCCTGTCTGCCTCTGCCTCATATCTAGTTCATCGCCCTGTGATCCGCCCCACTCAGCATAGGCAAGAGAGTCAACACGCACAAATATGATATGTGGCATATTCCCATCGTTGACGTTTACAGCCCTCCACTGCGGGGCAGAGATTTGCTCACTGTTGCTTTTCAGACCTTCATTTTAGATAAAATGTTGCTGTGAACCTTTGTGGGGAGGTCAGACAGAGACTGGAAATTGCTCAATTATTTAAGACGAGCAATAATGAAAACATACAAACTCTACCTAGTGTTTATATATATAATGTAAACTCATGTGCCAGTCATATTGTCTTGGTTAAATAAACATTATTTAGACTATCAGAAAAAAAAAAAAATATAATATATATATTTACATTAACAATATAATCAATATTCTATTTATTAAAGCTATGAATCTCTTTAGGTTAGTATTTTTTACCATTTTACATTTATTCCAAAATAATAAGATAGTAAAATTTTTTATTTTATTATTTTATTTTAACAATTGATTTTATTTGTGAACTTATGTTCGGCTATTCTTTTTAATAGTTCAAATATTTTTGAAAATGAATTTTTCGGATCATTAGTCATCAAAGCTCGGTAAATATTGGTCACAGGCAGAGATTTACTTTAATTGGGTCATCGGATGCCCATTTTCCACAAGTTGATATGATTCTTTAGGGTCTTAATGAAAAGTCTATAATATACTTTGGTTACAAATTCTCAATGGTAGTGTAAAACAACACCCTTTTTACCTTGCCAAAATCAGCTTTAAAAAAATAATCTCATTCTAATCGAGGCTGCTTTAAATGCAAATGAGATCTGCTCGCCCTACCCCTCTCTTCTCTCTGTGGAGTGACGAGCCTGTTTACTTTAGCCGTGTTTAGCCGCTAAACTTGCTAATTAGCACATTATTAGGAAAGGCGATCGCAAAGATTCATAAAAAACCCATATACTCACTTCTGCTGTAAGTGCAGCTGGATTACGAATGATTTGCGTGAACACAGACTGATATATGTAGATCGGGAAGCGCATTCCCTTCACAAACAAACGTAATCCACTGCATGTTCAGCAGCTCAGATGTCAGGAGTAAATGACGACCACTATGTTCATTATTACATCCAGCAACACAACACCTCAATTGCTCAATTCTTTTCTAACTTACATCCCTGCTCCGGCATCAAAACATGGAGGTTGGACTGTTACAGCTGATCTGAGGTAAGACGCTCATGTCAATCAACTATCGTGGGAGCGGCCTCTGTCGGAGTGATGCAACAACAACAGGCATTTGAGAATGGCTCGATTTGAAAAAGGGGATATTATTTTTACAGATTAATTAAAAACCACTGCATGGATTTTTATCATTATAGGGTAGATGTGTACATACACTGCCAACACACATCAATGTTCAAACAGTATGTCAAAGTGAACTTAGCATCCGATTACCCCTTTAAATTTCTCCAAGCTGATTACTCACTAAAAACTCACATAGAACATGTTTTCATGACATTTTAAGTATTTTGACATAACAAACTGGTCATATGTAAGTATTAGTTTTTTATTTACATTACCTAATGATTATTGTTCATTCAGTCTGATTTGCGAAAGCAGATCGCACAGAACACAAGGGGCGGGATTTATCGCATGAACCAATCATAGCCGATCATAACTAGTCATATTAGTGATGGGAAGTTCGGATCATTTTACCGACTCGGTCCTTTGAGTCTCGTTCAGCAAAATGAACGAATCTTTTTTCGAGTCATTTCGTTCATTTTGTTAATTTTAGCAAAATATAATTAAAATGTTACGTTTTACTTCCCTAACACATCTGCTGCTTACACAAACGTTGATCACACTACAAACAAAACAAAACTTTAATGCTATAAGAAACAGAAAATATTAATTCATTGTTTACCTGTGTCTTTAGTCTATGATTCGCTCACCTCGCCTCTTATCTGACAAGTTTTCGGGTTTGAGTCGTTCGTTCATCACCTGACAGCCCAATTAGCTTAACCAACGCAGCCTGAGCCGGAAAGAGAATTGATTAGTTCATCTCTCGAGTCCTCGGGTTTGAGTCGTTCGTTCATCACGTGACAGCCCCGTAATGTTAACCTATGCAGCCTGAGCCGGAAAGAGAATTGATTAGTTCATCTCTCGAGTCCTCGGGTTTGAGTCGTTCGTTCATCACGTGACATCCCCGTAATGTTAACCTATGCAGCCTGAGCCGGAAAGAGAATTGATTAGTTCATCTCTCGAGTCCTCGGGTTTGAGTCGTTCGTTCATCACGTGACAGCCCCATAAGATGAACGAACGACTCTAAAACAGTTGAACTAATTCCAGTACAGGACCTAATAGGATGTTGCGCATGCGCGACTGAACGAATCACTCGCCGAGACGACTCGTTCGTCCCGAGTCACATTAAAGATTCGTTCAAAATGAACGAATCGTTCAAGAACGACCCATCACTAAGTCATATCCAATCATATCGCGATGGAGGCGTTGCCTCCTCTCAAATAACTTTTCCCCTTTGTGTCGCTGTTGGACAATTTGTCTTTAGCAAACGAGTGGCTTATATACTTTTTAATGTTATATTTTGTACTGTCGGTTTTTTTTTTTTACTAATCCGATAAGTTTTAAGGAGGCACAGCCTCCCTTGTCTCCTCAGAGGAAACGTGTGTATGTTTATATGTGTGTGTGTGTGTACACACAATTTCTTTTTTCTTTTATGAGCAAGGCTTTTTTAATCCAAAATAAAACCGTAATATTGTGAAATATTATTACAATTTTAAATAACCGCTTTCTATTGCAATATATTTTAAAATGCAATTTATTTCTGTGATGCAAAGCTAATTTTCAGTATGCTTACTCTTCAGTGTCACATGATCCTTCAGAAAAAATTATAATATGCTGATTCACTGCTCAAGTAACATTTCTTATTATCAGTGTTGAAAACAGCTGTGTTGTAAAAATAAATAAATAAATAGTAAATAAATCTCACTAAGTGCCACATTATAGCATGAGTTTTTCCAAATGACACAAGCTCAGCTCTTCGATATCATATTTACATTCAAACGCATGATAGACTCTGAAAAGAACATGTTGGGTGATTGGACTGGATCGCATCTGAGGGCAGGAGTGTGCAGTCAGTCATTCGCAAGCGTGTGGCCCAAAACACCTGTGTCACCTTGATGCTACAGGACTCTCCATCAACACCAATCAGCAACAGGGTGCAGGGGAGGAGGGGGCTTTGAACGGCGCTCCCTCTCTCACTCACTCTCTCTCTCTCTCTCCGCCTGGGCTGGAGGAAGGGATCAATGCCGTGAATGGTCCTCCTCTCCTTGCTCACTACTCTCATTATTATTTTCCACCCTGCCACTTGCCAGCCCATGAATAGTCAATAACAAACCAACAGGCAGGAAATGAAGGAGCAGATGCTTAGTTCAGTGCCTGGTGTGAGTTGTATTTATGGAGAACTGATTGCAATCATGTGAGACGGACTTTGTTTGCTGCTGAGGATGATAGAAACTTTCTTTTTCTCTATTTGAAGACTGAAGGATTCTCTTTTTGGACTTTGTGTGTTTGTCCACAGCGATGGAGGCTTTTGTTTAATACTGTGATTCTGAAGGCTGTTAGTTTCAGGTGAAAAACATATCAGTCGTTTCATATTGGGAACAGTTTGCTTACGAACCTGTGTGGAGGGAAACACATGGTCGGCTAAGTGTGTTTTTCCTGTCAGGTTGTCCCAGCTGTCTTTTGTGAGTGCTTCAGAGAGAGCCGCACACACTGGAATAGCTGTGAGAATGTTTCTGTGGACTGGAAGTAAAGGAGCTCAAGGATCAGGAAGTGAGAGAAGGTAAAGTACAGTGACTCTAATTACTCTAACTACCTAACTAACTAAACTACCTGTGACAGCACTATGCTAAACTTTACATTTTTAGGGTCTCTATAAGGAGGTTGCATGTCTGATTTCATGTAGTTTTTATGTGGAAAAATATGGTCATAAAAATGTAAAAAAAAATATATGTATAAATACATATTAGACAGTCAAAAGTTTTTGAAAAGTAAGATTTGTAATGTCTCCTCTGCTCATCAAGCCTGCATTTATTTGATTTAAAGCACATTAAAACTGTAAAATTTTAAATGACTGTTTTCTATTTGAATATATTTTAAAATGTAATTTATTCCTGCCATTTCAAAGCTGAATTTTTAGCATCATTACTCCATTCTTCAGTGTCACATGATCCTTTAGAAATAAATGTTCAAGAAACATTATTATCATCTTCATCATCATCATCATGATTATTTAGCAGTTTATCAACAGCTGAGTAACATTATACACAATACCATTCAAAAGGGGAAAGAAATGATAGAAATTGATACTTTTATTTAGCAAGGATGCTTTAAATTGATCAAAAGAATAACAATAGATTTCTGTTTCAGATAAATGCTGTTCTGAACGTTCTGTTCATCAAAGAAACCTGACAATATTCTACTGTTTTCAACATAATAATAATAACAAATGTTTTTGAGCAGCAAATGAGAATATTAGACTGATTTCTGAAGGATGTTATGACTGGAGTAATGATGCTAAAAATCACCTTTGAAATCACAGGAATAAATTACATTTTAAAATATATTCAAATAGCAAACAGTTATTTTAAATAGTAAAAATATTTCAAAATGTTACTGTTTTTGCTGTATTTTGGATCACATAAATGCAGACTTGGCGAGCAGAAGAGACTTTTTTAAAACACTAAAAAAATATTACTGTTCAAAAACTTTTGACTGATAGTGTATATAAACAAAAAATAAAAGAAAATACATTTTATCTATTTAACACAATAAAAACTAAAATCAATTTAAAATACTACATCTGAAACAATATAATTTACAGAATAAGAATATTTACTAGTGTTATTTAGATTTAACAGTGTTATTAAATTGTTAGTGTATTTAAAAATTAACTTTAAGTGATCTGACTCAAAAAAGTAATATAAAATGTAAAAATATAGAAAATGAACATGCACAGATAAATATAGTGACTGATACATTTACAGCAACAATAACAACAATAATAATTATATCAACCACAACTTGCATGATCATTCTAAAACTGATGCATCACGGTTGCTATTATTAGCATATTTAATAGCAGTATAACTGCTGATTTACACTGATTTAGCCATATCAGAGATTGTAATTTTAATGATCAAACTTATCTTTGATTCTGACGTAGACTAATCACAGGAAGTGAGTTTATAATGCTTTTGACCACTGTACTCACAGTAATTATGAAAAGGTCACTGATAAAGATAGACAGGTTAGACAGCTTGCCTTCACACCCATGCATAATCTTCAAAAGCAATATGACCTGCTGTCAAAACATGATTAAAGAATCATGAGCTAAATATTTGGAAAGGAACTAACTATGCATATGTAATAGGACAGTAGCAGCTATCTGTGTGTCGTTTGAGTTTTTGAACAAACCCAATTCATCCTGTGCCTCACATCTTTTTTTTTATGTGATAAGGACTGTTGAAATGATTCTTGAAGCAATAGCTTGTTATATTAGCTTTGGCACAGACCTTGCCTTTATTTTTTTTTTCCCTTTGTGACTTTTATGTGTCTCAAGCAGGACCATTTATCAGAAAATTCGCGAGTATGATATTTTGGAGAAGAGGAGGACGGTCACAGCGCTGAAGGCTGGAGAGGACAGAGCCATTCTCTTAGGCCTCAGCATGATCCTTTTCTCTGCCATGATGTACTTTGTGTTGGGCATCACAATGGTGCGCTCTTACTCAGACAGGTAAAGATGACCAGAAAACTTCTCAAGAACAGATCTGCACAAAAATACACAGAAACCACAGAATTAAAGGTGCATGCAGTAATTTCTGAAATACATTTAAAATTACCGTACAATGGGGTCTGCATAGACAGCAATGCAACTGACACGTTCAAGGCCCAGAAAGGTACTAAGGACATTGTTATAAATAGTCCATGTGACATCAGTGGTACAGCTATAATGTTATGAAGCTACGAGAAAAAAACGACTTTATTTAACAATTTCTTCTCTTCCGTGACAGCCTTCGACATGCATTCACTAGAGCACCACAACGCATACACTGAAACATAGGAGCTGAATTGAGTTCTTCCAAATAGCACTGACCCACCGCAGATTGCACACAGATAAGAGTTGGCATACACTGCAGTCAAAGGCAATTAAAGAAGCAGCTGAGCCTTTGGAATAGCCAAAGAACACAAGGTCTGTTATTCATAGAGTAGGAGACAAGAGACCTGGCACATAGACAAACACTAACATGTAATCGGCCGCCACAACAGAGGACCAAATCTGTGCATATGGAGGGTGACCCTGATGTACAAATACAGTGCCCTCCACAAATATTGGCACCCTTGGTAAATGTGAGCAAAGGCAGCTATGGAAATAAATCTGCATGGTTTATCCTTCTGATCTTTCATTAAAAAATTCACAAAATTCTAATCTTATATTAAAGTAAAAAGATCAAAAGTGGGGGGAAAATCTCATTATGAAATAAATGGTTTTCTCTAGTTCATGTTGGCCACAATTATTGGCACCCAATTATTGCAAAGGCCCTTTCCCAAGATAACAGCTCTGAATTTTCTCCTATAATCCCTGGTGAGTTTGGAGAACACCTAACAAGAGCTCAGAGACCATTTCCTCATACAGAATCTCTCAGATTCCCAGTACCATGTTGGTGCTTCTCCTCATCAGTTTACCCCACTGATTTTCTAAAGAGTTTCAGTTTAAGGCAACTGGGACAGCCATGGCAGAAGCTTCATTTTGTCCTTAGTGGCACATTTTTGTGTTTGCTTTAGATCATTGTCCTGATGGATTATCTAAACATGGCCCATTATAAGTTTTCTAACAGTGGCAGTCAGATTTAGATTATCAAAACAAAATATCCAGGATCTCTGGCAGAAAAATAGGCCCAGAACATAAGATCCAGCAATTTATTTAAATGTGGGCATGGGGTACTTTTTATCCCTGTTTGCACCAAACCGATCTTGAGTGTTTGCTGCCAAAAAGCTCTTTTTTTAGTTTCATCTGTCCATAGAATCCAGTCCTGTTTGAAGTTCTAGTCGTATCTGACAACTAAATATGCTGGAGTTTGCTTTTGGATGAGCGAGCAGGATTTCTCTTGAAACCCTCCTAAACAACATGTGGTGATGTAGAGGCTATTTGAATATTTTTATGCTGTTAACTAATCCCTGCAATTTTCCAGCTGTGATCCTTGGAGAGTCTTTGGCCATTCAAAGTCTCCTCCTCATCGTCCATTATGATGATTTAGACACACATACTCTTCTAGGCAGATTTGTAACATCTTTAGTTGATTGGAACTTACTAATTATTGCCCTGATGGTGGAAATGGGGATTTTCAATGCTTTAGCTTTTTTCTTACAGCTATTTCTATTTTGTGAAGCTCAGCAAGATTGTTCTGCACATTAGAACTTCTTTGGTTTTACTCCTTGTGATGGGCAATTAAGGGAATTTGGCCTTTGTGTTCCTTATATTTATAATCCTGTGCAACAGGAAGTCATGGCTTGACAATTTCATGTTCCTAGTCACCCTGGTGTGCTAAAACATGTAAATATAAATGGGAATATGCTTCAGAGATATTTTGCTTATTAGAATTTCTAAGGGTGCCAATAATTGTGGCCAACGTGAATTGGAGAAAAACAATTATATTTTATAATGAGATTTTCTCCTCACTTTCCATTGTTTCACTTCAATGAAAGATTAGAATTTTGTGAATTTTTGGAATGAAAGATCTAAAGGATAAACAATGCAGATTTATTTCCACAGCTGCCTTTGCTCATATTTACCAAGGGTGCCAATATTTGTGGAGGGCGCCGTATTATACTTAGTTTGTCATGACAGCTAAAAATACAAGCAGCTTTGATTACATAACTTGATGCAACGGGATGCTTTTAATGGGCTGTTATGTTTATAAGTATATTAGTAAAATATTTATGACTTTAAATCAATTTTTGTAGCCTTCTGTTTCTTGACATATTGGTTTCTGGTGTTTATCCATTATCTCTTGGTTACACCTGTTTCTAACCAAGAAAAATTTGCAATAGAAATAATGGGGACAAAAAATCCTTAAAGGGGTCACATTATGGTGCAAAAAAGAACATTATTTTGTGTATTTAGTGTAATGCCATGCAGTTTGAGGTTTAATAAACACATTTTCCACATACTGTACATTGTTGTTTCTCCTCTCTGCCCTGCCTTTTTAAAATGCGTCGATTTTTACAAAGCTCATCGTTCTGAAAAGCACCGTGTGCTCTGATTAGCCAGCTATCCGGTACATTTTGATTGGCCGAATACCTCAAGCGTGTGACGGAAATGTTACACCCTTATCATGTTGTGATGTTGTGTCCGGCGCGAGCAGACAAAAACAATAAAACCCATTATAAATGAGGCATTTGTTGGATCCAGTGAGGACATAATTACTGATTATAATGACTCATACTGTCTAAAGCCATCTTAGGTGTATATGACTTACTTTTTTTCAGACAAATACAATCGGAGTTATATGGAAAAATCTCCGGTCTCTCCCGAGCTTTATAATGGCAGTGAATGGCTGTTCAGAATTTGAAGTCCAATAAAATACATCCATCCAAAATAAAAAATACTCCACATGGCTCCGAGGGGTTAATAAAGTCCTTCTGAGGTGAATCGATACATATGTGTAAGAAAAATATCAATTTTTAAAACTTCATAAACTGTAACCTCTAGCTTCTGCTAACTGTTGTACGCGAATTATTGAGAGAGTGGTTTATAAAGTTTTAAATTTGGATATTTTTCTTACACAAAGGCATCGATTTGCTTCAGAAGGCCTTTTTTAACCTCCCGGAGCTGTGTGGAGTACTTTTTATGATGGATGGATGCACTTTATTGGACTTTAAAATCTCAACACCCATTCACCCCCATTATAAAGCTTGGAAGAGCCAGAACATTTTTTAATATAACTCCGATTGTATTTATCTGTAAGAAGAAAGTCATATACACCTAGGATTTGATTTTATGCTTGCTTTACCTGCAATATGCACTTAAACAACAAGCTCAAAAGACCTCCCTGCAGGGTTTCATTTCAGCTTTAGTCAAACACATGTGAACCAGCTAATCAGTTGGAGGTAACCTGAAAATCTGAAAATGTAGGAAGTTCTCCAGCAGCATTTTAACAAACGGCCAGCCATCTTGACTCACCCTGTATGTTAAATGCATTTTATGCAATAAATTATTTCTTAACTTTCTTTCCCCTCAGCGTTTGGACAGAAGAGTCAAACTGCACAGTGCTGAACTCCAGTGTAGTTGCTGAGATTAACTGTAGCTACAGTTGTGGCTCCGAGTGCAGGAAGAGCTCCAGGTTTCCCTGCCTTCAGGTATATGTCAGTCTGAACTTCACCGGCAAAGTTCTGCGGCTGTCGTACAATGAGGAGGCCCATGAGGCCCACCCTGAGGTACACCACACCTAACCATATACATTAACTATAGGGATAAATCACATTACCTGTGAATAGTGACAGATGGGCTGTTCTTCTGTGACACTATGCTGTCAAGGAAAAAATAAATAAATAAATAAATAAAAACACACACACATTTGTTATTTAAGTAAATATTATGCCAAACTACTTGACATTTTTATAATAATGAGCAAAAGAACGTTTAATACACACAATAACATTATTTAGAATCTTTTTTGCATTATAACAGACAATTGCATTACCCTGATGTCTTCCAAAAATATTGTAAAATGAATGAATGAATTTTAATTGGGGGAAAAACAATTTAAATACAAGCTCATCACTGAAGAGGTGTATCCAAGTAATTATATGAATTTGTTATATAATTATTTTTGAATAATATATTTATTGGCGAAAAAAAAAAATAATAATAAAAACTTCATTATAACAGACAATTGCATCACTCTGTGCTTTCAAAAATATAAAAATAGAATTTATTTTAAATAAAAAAAATACATTCTCATCATAGAAAAGGTGTATATGAGTAATTGTATGAATTTATGAATAGCATTTGAATGTATTTTTGAATAATATTTTTACTGGCAAAACTAAATAAATAAAAATAAAAACCCAATTCTTTTTTCTACATTTTTTTCCCCTAACAGATTATAATTACATTGCCAAATACATTAGGTTGTGATCTTTAGAAACAAAGATTTACAGAAAAAAGCTAAATTAATTAATAAAAAATAGAATTAATTTTATTTTTTTTTTTTTAAAATGTAAATACATAATCATCAAAAAAGAGGTGTATGTCAAATTGACAATTTGTCCCCAAGATGACACAACAGTATGTTCCTGAGCATGATAAATGACTGAATGCATTCCCTTCCTTCGCAGTGTTTTTACATCCCAAAGTGCCGCAAGGATCACACACTGATGCACAGCATTGTGATGAACATCTCGGAGCGACTGAAGACGCACCAACAGGTCTTGTGTTACTACGACCCCTCAGAGCAGCAGGACAGCGTCCTCCTGACACGTCTCTACGGCCGCGGGGCCATCATCAGCTCGCTCCTCTGGCCCACATGCACGCTGGTGGGGGGCACACTCATCATCGCAATGGTGAAGCTCACTCAATACCTTTCCTTCTTGTGCGAGCAGATCAGCCGCATTAAAAGGTGAGACTGACGGTGTGCAGACGGATACCTCGGACCAGAGAGACAGATGCTTTTGAGACACAACTAATCGCTGTGTTCTTTGCAGGATGGGGCTCTATTCCCTAACGGGAGCTTCTCACACCAGGATCTGCACTCGGAAGTTTAACGGCGGCATCCAGGATGGGGTTTGAATTGTCCACGGACCCATTTTCTGCTCTGTATATAGCGACAAATGGTTTCCGCTCTCATGTGGTCTTCCTCTGGCGCTTCATCAGCCTTGCTAATCTGCCGGGTTGTGTTGACAAGGCTGAAGCAATGTTGTGAATGAGAACTTCCTGTACCATTGAGATCAGACTCAACAGAGCTTCTAGTGGTCATAGTTGAAACTTCTTATGATAAGACTGGGTCAAGTCTAATCTTGAAACTCAAGGGTCAGAATATGTGGTCATGTTGTGGGGTGTCGATTACACTTTCTGGCCAGCAGATCAGAGACTCCATTCCAAGAAGACGCCACTGTGTAGAGATATGGCTTGACCAGCTGACGCTTACGTAATCGCAGAAATTAAAAGTAGTATGTATACGCTACTTCCATTCATGGCTTTATGACAAACACCTGTGGATCTCTTCAAAGCCAAAGGTCATATGTTGATTGTGACTGTACAGTGTCTCTTAAAGGGATAGTTCACCCGAAAATGATGTCTTAAAGGAGAAGTCCAGTGTGCTCATAATTAAGATAATACATTAAAATAACATGGTAAGACACACCAATTTGCAATATCAAGCAGCAAAACAAACTGTTTTGTACAATTCAAAATAGCTTGATGCTGATAAGACTGGAAAAAATACGGGAAAAATAAGGTGGATATCTGTTTGACTCGATTTCTTCTGTGGAACACAAACATATTTTCCTAATACGGTACAATAAGGTTTTATTTGTTAACACTAGTTAACTAAATTAGTTTGCATGAACTGCTGTAACAATGGACAATATTTCTACATAATTTCATAGTTCATTTCTACATTTACAAGTACATTTTGTAAATCAAAAGTTGTATCTGTTAACATTAGTTAATGCACTGTGAGCAAACATAAACAAGCAATGAACTATTCTATTTTAATTAATATTAAAGGGGTCATCAGATGCTCATTTTCCACAAGTTGATACGATTCGTTAGGGTCTTAATGAGAAGTATATAACATACTTTGGTTAAAATTTCTCGGTGGTAGTGTAAAAAACACCATTTTTACCTTGTCAAAATCAGCCCTTTTCACAGCAAGCTGTTTTGTTGCATTTGCCTTTAAATGCTAATGAGCTCTGCTCACCCCGCCCCTCTTTTCTGTGGGCTGACGAGCCGTTCTGTTTACTTTAGCTGTGAAACTAGCGCATTATTAGTAAAGGCGATTTGCAAAGATACATAAAAAACCCTTATACTCACTTCTGCTGTAGGTGAAGCTGGATCATGAATGATTCGCATGAACATAGACGCATTTATGTAGATCGCTGGGCGCATTTCCTTCAAAAACTAAAGCAACGTTAATCCTCTGCGTCTTTAGCGGCTCAGACAACTGTGATGTTCGTTATTACATCCAACAACAAAACACCTCAATCGCTCAATCTGAGCCATTCTTGTCTTCCCCTGCACTGGAGTCAAAACAATGGCGGTCAGACTGTTACAGCTCACTCAGGGCGGGTCTAAGGTAAGATGGTGGTGTCAATCAACTGTTGTGGGAGCGGCTTTGGTCTGTGTGACGTCACATAGACAAGATGCTGAGAATGGCTTGACTTGAAAAAGGGGATATTACTTATGAAGATTAAAAAAATACCACTGGGTGGATTTTTATCATTATAGGGTGATTGTGTGCACACACTGGCAACACACATTTATGTTCAAACAACATGTAAAGGGAGTTTTGCATCAGATGACCCTTCAACAAAAATATTGTTAATGGTTAGTTCATGTTAACTAATGCAACTAATGTTAACAAATGAGACCTTATTGTAAAGTCATAAAGGGGTCTTTGAAATCTGTTTTATTTTTTCCCAAATTCCATTCATTTTATTTCTCTGTTAATTTTTTCAAGTTTCCATTTTTTCCATTTTAATTTTTCTAGATTCTAGAATATTCATCAAAAATCATGAAACATACACAGTTTAACGAGAAATTTATTACAAGTTTAACAAAAATCACATCTTTAAGGCCCAATGAAATATGTTTTATTTTTTCTCAGTTTTATTTTGATCAAAATCTGTGTTTTCCATTCATTTTCTGGATTCCATTTCAATGGTTTCATTAAATTTTAGTACTATCATTACATTAAGTAATATATTTCTGTCATAGTTTCTTCAAGTTAAAACCAAACTTTTATTTTGACAGGCTGCTGTGAAAACCTTTATGGCAATAGTTTTTCTCGATGAAGTGCTCATTAAGTGACTCTCAGAGATTGTTTTTGTGTTAATGTACTCATATATTGAGGCAGTCGTAGCGTCAGTATGTGTGTAGTAAACAAAACCACGAGTCTGCACCATTTATTCACACAGAAAATGCAAGATTCATATTTACTGTAAACAGCTTTTTTGTGGCTTAATATTCACAGTCACTAGTCCATATCATGTTTTTATTTAAATGTACTGACCTACTTTTGATTTATTCATCGAAAATTCCAAATTCCGTGACATTCCGTGTTACACAGTAAATTCCATATCTATTTTCATTGTACAGATATCTTTGTGTTCCACAGAAAAAAAGAAAGGCATGCAGGTTTGAAATGACATGAGGTAAATGAAGTAAATGATGACAGAATTTTCATTTTTGGGTGAACTATCCCTTTAAATGTTTTTTTTTTCCTCAGATGAAATCCTGTCTAGTCCTAGAAGTACACCGTTTTAGCACACCCAAAAGATATATAACAAACTCTAGTGTGTTGTCTAACTAGTCAGCATTTTAAGGCATCATATATACAAAGCAAAGTCTGTTCTAAAAGGTTCTAATGAGTTGTTCACACAAGACGTCTTGCTAGACACAACAGCCTCAACAAGCATTCAAAAACAACTTTTTAAAACCACAATGCTAATGGTGTGAGGTGCTGAAAAAACAAGACAAGTCATCTATATTTTTACATTCACATAGACAAATCACTAACAAGTGACACTAGAGCAAAGGTATAAAACAATATGCTGTGTGTGCAAGGCACCCAAGGCAGCAATTCAGGAACACTGTTATTCAATCATGTATGCTGTAATTTCAAGTTCTGCATTCTGTATTTGTGTACACAGTTTTTTTGCCGACCATTAACCAGAAATATTGTATTGTCAGCTGTTGATATATGGATGTAATTTCTCACTCACAAAACAAAAACAGCAGGTGGACTGAATGATTTGTAAGGTTTTGCACAGAGAGAATCAAGAGTGCCTAACTTTTTTAGACGTAATCTACAGTGACTGAAATAAATTCAGTAGCAGTTCTCCAACATACGTGTCATCTGACATTATTTCTTGAATTGGGAATGCTGGGGCTAGCTGCCAAAAATACTATATTCAATTAAACAAATGCTTGTATTCTGTAGCAGTGGATTTGTCATTTCCAACAAAATCATTTTCAAAACCACCAAAAATTGTAACCAAAAAGTTGAACAAAAAATGTCTGATTGGGGCAAGTGTAACATATGTGTTATATCATGTTTATATATTTATATATATATATATATATATAGACCATGCCCCAATGCATGCTAAAGAAATAGCATTTTTGTAGCCAAAATTTTACTTAAGTAAATATTTACTGGAGTAAAAAGTGTGACAACTAGCCCCAGCCTCTTACATTCAAAACATACTAACCATTTGTGCCATTAATAAACATCACTGTTGCTTTTAGAAGTGATATATACATTCAAAGTTTATTAGGATAGGACAATATTTAGCCGAGATACAATTTGAAAATCTGGAATCTGAGGGTGCAAAAAAATCCAAATATTGAGAAAATTGCCCTTAAAGTTGTCCAAATAAAGTTCTTAGCAATGCATATTACTAATTAAAAATTGAGTTTTGATATATTTACAGTAGGAAATTGACAAAATATCTACATGGAACATGATCTTTACTTAATATCCTAATGATTTTTGGCATAAAAGAAAAATAATTTTGACCCCTACAATGTATTGTCGGCTATTGCTACAAATATACCCGTGCTACTTATGACTGGTTTTGTGGTCCAGGTTCACATTTGTCAAAACAAACAGACATTTGGATATTAAACGATTAGTTCACTTCCAGAATAAAAATTTCCTGATAATTTACTTACCATCATCCAAGATGTTCAGGTCTTTCTTCATTCAAAAATGAAATGCATTCTGAGGAAAACATTCCAGGATTTTTTCCATATAATGGACTTCAATGGAGATCAATGGGTTGAAGGTCCAAATTGCAGCTTCAAAGGAGTCTACACGATCCCAGCCGAGGAATAAGAGTCTTATCTAGTAAAAACGACTGGTCATTTTCTAAAAAAAAGTAAAATGTAATATTGTTTAACCACAAATGCTTGTCTTGCACTAGCTCGACTTTACGCATTATATAATCAAATTGGAAAGGTTGTACATGGTTAGTTTTTCATCTGTGTACTTTGGTTCAAAAAAGTAGGGTAGAAAAACTCATCTCATTTTCTTCTCCAACTTCAAAATCATTTGACATTGTTGCTTTTTTTGTAAAGGGCGTTTGACTTTCTTTGCACGTTCTCTTTGTAAACACTTGGTCAGTACTTCTGCCTATGACATGTGTCACCTTTGTGGTTAAAAAGTATATACATTTCTATTTATTTGAGAAAATAACAGATAATTTTGCTAGATAAGACCCTTATTCCTCAGTTGGGATTGTGTAGAGCTCTTTGAAGCTGCATTGCACTGCCCTCAACCCATTGATTCCCACTGAAGTCCACTATATAGAGAAAAATCCTGGAATGTTTTCCTCAAAAGCCTTAATTTCTTTTCGACTGAAGAACATTAACATCTTGAATGATCATTAAGTTTTAATTCTGGAAGTAAACTAATCCTTTAATTTACATACAGGCTGTTTTTATGACTTCAGCCTCAAAAGAGATTTGTTTTACGTCTACCATTGTTGCTCACCAAGTTCATGTACAACTCCTTCTGTTTGTCATGTCAAATGGTGAATAAAATATGTTTCAATGTCAAATGTTTCAAACCATATTAAGATTTGCAATGGAAACCGCATGACTGTCAATACCCTTGACCTTGCTAGATTATTAACCTACAGTTTCCTGGTCATCTTGTGTGAGGTTATAAGCAGAACATAGTGCAGAGGAAGAACTGATTTGGCTGTCATTGGGAGATGAATTTGGACTGAATGGCATCAGAAGGGCTTCTCGAGAGGGGCACCTTTTTAAAGCGCAATCAGGTGACTGGCTGTGATGAATCAGACTTGGTCTGAAATTAATCAGTCCACAGCCCTCTGCTACCCCCCCTAAACACACACACACACACACACACACACATCTCCAACCCTTGCTGACGACATCCTCATAAATAGACCCTTCTAATGTTGTTTACTCACCAAAGAAGGGTTTTTCCTTTTAAACAGATTTAATTGTTATAGAAAGAGATCAAAGTTGCGATTGAACACCATCATGACGTCTATTATTTGTGTCCTTGAAAACAGCATATAAGGGAACAAATGATCCTCTGGAGACAAACAAGCCAGTGTTGTTAGACCAAAAGGATGACCGAGTCCTTTTTTCGTTTTGTCTAATTTGGTTTGCAGTGACACACTATTGGTTCCTGGCGCAGGCTGATGGGATCTGTCTGGTGAGGAATTTTATTGGCTTTGTGAAATGAGGTATTGCTCATAACTCCAGAGTAACTGCCGGTCAAAATGATGGGATATGGAGATGAAGTTCATTGGGTCATTGGCTGTTTTGAAGCCTCCTGTCAAACATTTCCGCATTATACACCATCAACTGACCATTAGCTGTTATTTTAAAGGGCCTTAATAAAAGTATATTTTTTACCTACTTTGTAAATACAAGTTATTTGCATTATGCAGCCACGTACAATTGTCTATTTTTTGTAGAACATTGTTTTGTTTTGTTTTGGGTTTTTTTTTTTTGTAAATTAAACTTTATCAAAATTATTTTTTAATTTATCATAATTATATATGCACCAATATTATAATTTTGGCTGAAGCAATATAAAAAGTGTCAAATTTGATATGATTTTGTAAAATAAATTACATATCAAACACCAGAAACTACAATTATTTTAAAAAAGAAGTAAATATAAGCATCATATTATTATAATTTACAGTACAATTTATTTATTTATGTATTTATTTATTTATTTATTTATTGCTAAATATTACATTAAACAGTGTAAATATCTTTAAGTGATAATATTAGGGCAAAGGTAATCTAAATGTAAAAATAAAGTGAAATAGATTTATAAATAAATCGTAAGATACTGATATATTAAAGTTAATATAAAATATTTATAATATTCAATATAATCATGCATCCCAGGAACTATGCAAAAATGAAACTCTCTCTCTCTCTCTCCTTCAGCTTGCTCCCTTTATCAGGGGTCGCCACAGCGGAGTGATCCGCAAAGCCGATTTGGCACGTTTTATGCCGGATATGCAAAAAATAAAAGTAAAATGTGAAAAAAAAAAAAAAGTTGGTTGAAATAAAATAACTGAAATAAACGTAAGAAAAAAAATAAGCTGAAATTTTAATTTTAATTTAAATTTATTTTGACTTGATGCACTAAGTGACTAAAACTAAAATTGAAATAAAAGAGAATGAAACCTATACTGACATGACAAAAAAAGACAAAAAAAAAAAAAACGCAACAAAATTACAAAAACTTTAAATTTCAAATGGAAAATATAAAAATAAAAATGTTAATAAAACTTTTTTGTAATAAAAAAGACTATGAGATTTACAGAAGGCATTCAAACAACGAAGAGCAAATTAGTTTGTTCTTAGTGTTTCAGCTGCCCTCTTCCACCTCAAAACACAACAAACTGGGTCTCTCTATCTTTCACCCCTTTCTGGGAATAGAAAACCCCACTTCCTACTGTTCCCCTGGCAACAGAACATAGTCCTGACCTGATGGACAGATCCTAACAAATATGGTCCTTCATGTGCTCAGGCCAGACAGCTGTGCTGTTTGTTAGAAAGGGACATCTGTGGTCTTCTCATGAGGAGCCGAGGACAAAAAAAAAGTAGGAAGCAAAAAGAAAAAGCTGGTAATTACTAATCACTACTGCTCATACGTCGGGTTAGGGATCTGAAAAAAACCCTCAATATTAAACTGTGGGGCACCTCAAATCATCTGTATTGAAGAGAGGAAGAAAAATGGGCCTTGAGCATGTCGGCTGCGTTGCTGGGTCAGAAAGCTCTCAGATTTCATCAAAAATATCTTAATTTGTGTTCTGAAGATGAACAAAGGTCTTACGGGTTTGTAACGTCATGAGGGTGAGTAATTAATGACAGAATTTTTGTTTTATTTTCATTTTTGGGTGAACTATCACTTTAAGGACTGGTAGGTGCATAATTTCTTTCCTTATAAACACACAGTGACCTCTTTAGAGTCTTCAGGCATGTAAATAGCGCCTTGCTCTTTAATATGTTGGCTTTTTTAATGAGGCCACTTAGCCTGTGGTTTCTGCTCCTCAGTGACTGGGTCATTCAAGCTGTTAAACGGCAGCGCAAGAGTCAGGGAGCATGATGGTAATATCTTGTATGGTGGTGACAGCACACACGTGTCCAAGTGGGGTCCAAGATGTCACTGCTGGTAATGTGAGCTTATCATTAAAACTCCTCATAGATGATTAAGTAAGTATATATATATATACTTACTTAATCATCTATGAGGATGTTTAATGATAAGCTCACATTACATATAATAATAATAATACATATATATATGTATTATTTTTATATACACAAATATATATGAATAATTCAGATGCAAAACCCTCTAAAAGCCACCTCAATCAAAAATTAGATAATGATACTGGATGAAGATTCTTGACACATAGTATACATCCATCAAATACTTTTACTTCAAGCTTGCTAAATCCCAGCCTCAGCCAAATCGGAAGTACCGGTACTTAGGTAGAAACCTATACATAGGAGCCTGATAAAAATGCTTATTTTAAAGAAAAACGTCAGATTGACTTACAGGCTTTTGCATCTGAACTTATCATATACACTACTGTTCAAAAGTTTGGGATCAGAAAAATTTTAAATGTTTTAAAACGTATGTCTCTTATGCTCAAAGTTGCAAAATAAGAAAAAAAACAGTAATATTATGAAATATTATTGCAATTTAAAATAATGGTTTACTAATTTAATATACTTTAAAACATATTTATTCCTGTGATGCACAGCTGAATTTTCAGCATCACTACTCCAGTTTTCAGTGGCACATTATCTAACATGCTGATTTACTATCAATGTTGGAGACAGTTGTGTTGCTTAATATTTTTTGGAATCTGTGATACTTTTTTCAGGATTTTTTGATGAATAAAAAGTACTTTTTTT
The DNA here is from genome assembly GCA_012976165.1 of Labeo catla. Classification (NCBI taxonomy): domain Eukaryota; kingdom Metazoa; phylum Chordata; class Actinopteri; order Cypriniformes; family Cyprinidae; genus Labeo; species Labeo catla. The sequence continues at coordinate 1,417,603 of VONZ01000090.1, read as the reverse complement.
TAAAAAAAAGGATGTGTTAAATTAATAAAAAAGTGATGGTAACAGCTTATATTGTTAGAAAAGATTTATATTTTGAATAAATGCTGCTTTTTAAAACTTTTTATTCATCAAAGAATCCTAAAAAGTATCACAGGTTCCAAAAAAAAAAAAAAATGAAGCATTGATAATAAATCAGCATAGAATGATTTCTGAAGGATCATGTGACACTGGAGTAATGATGCTGAAAATTCAGCTTTGCATCACATGAATAAATTATATTTTACAGTATATTAAAACAGAACATTGTTATTTAAAATTAAATTAACAAGATTACTGTTTTTTCTGTATTTTTGTATTTTGACCGCCTCTAAAAACATTAAAAATCATACTGATCTCAAACTTTTGAAAGGCAGTGTACTTGTTTCAAAAGATTACGCCCTAAAAATATACCGGCAGAAATGTAAAATATTTTAAATCAGCCTTAAAAGTCCCTGAGTAATTCACACACCAGCCAAATTAATGAAAATGACTTTCACTTGTGCCTTGCCTTGATTTAATTTTTAAAAAGGAATTTAAATCTTTCAGTTTTAAAGAAATTTCCACCTGGACAGACTTAATAATAACAGATTATAAGATTGTGGTAAAGTGTACACATGGGCTTATAGTAAGTAATATGACTGGTCTAGTATTCCTAGTACACTCTTAAAAATAAAGATTGTTTTTGGGCATTGATGGTTCCATGAAGATCCTTGAACATCCATGGAACCTTTCAAATGCAGAAAAGGTTCTTTATAGTTGAAAAAGGTTCTTTAGATTTTTTAAATGTTCTTTAAAATGGTTCTGGGTAACCAAAAATGATTCTTCTATGGCATCTCTGCAAAAACACCCTTTTGGAACCTTTATTTTTAAGAGTGTATTGTATAGCTATCCCACAGTGCATCTGTGGTTATTTAGCGCCCTCTGTTGTCTGATGTTTGTATTTCAATTGAAGTATTGACTTCCTATGTTTTATATTCCTGTATACACTTACTTTCTGTTTTCCTTTGCAGTCCCGTTCATGTCACCCAACACAATCAATCAATAAGATTTATATTTTGAGAAGAAATATACTGTATAGGCACAATTCATTTTTTAAGCACTTAAGCACATGCCTTTTAGTTAAAAAAATTATCAGAATCAGAATCATAAATTAATAATGTGCAACTAAAATTTTGACTGGTAGTGTAAATGGATACTTACAAAGTATGTACTTTACATATGGGTGTACTTAGCTATCTATATATGGCTATTGCATAGATTTATATTATTTTTACATATAACTAGTTAGTTATAAGGACTATACCCTAACACCCCAACAAAAAACTTTTTGCATTTTCACAATTGTCCCCAAAATTTGTTAATAGGCACACACACACTTAACAATACATTTATGCAAGATTTGAGAGCAGGGAGTAGTCGGGAATAAGAAAGAATCAGCCTTCTCTAAACCATAGCACTCATTATTTTGAATCTGCTGAGATAAATTTAGGTTTCAAAAGGGCAAGAATTATTATTTTGGCATAACACTGTCCAAAGACGCCTCCACAGTTGCTGGAAAAAAGGCATTTAAATGAACTACAAAAGCTAACTGTGAAGGACAGGATGTACGTGATGGCATCTGTAATGAAGGCATGTGTGCAAGACGTGGGTGACTTTTAAAAGCCTGTAATGGCGTATTGACTTACAAACACCAAAGCCTTGGCCAGAGCTGTGCATTTAGAAAAAAACTATCACAATGCTCTGCATTACTTTAAGCTCGCAGACCAACACACGCCAACCATTAAAAACACAAATAACCCTTTCACATGCTAATACCACATTAGATAACAGAGCCAGTAAACATAAGATGAAAGCCAGATGTTATTTATTTAAAAATTTGTTAAATGATTATTTTTAAAGCCATTCATTTCAATAACTATTAAATCTCAAAATATTAATTTTATTTCATTTGTATAAATAAATGTAACTCATTTAAGTGAAGTCAGCTTAGTCTTTTATTCTGGGGCTTGTTTTCATGACCACAGATCTACAGTGCCTTTTAACCCACTCAAAAGTACAAAAACAAGCTGCCCACCAAAAAGCACCTGCATGTTAAGTCTTTCACTAAGGCCTACATTAATCCTCCGTGTGAATTGCTGTGGGGTCAGCTGGATCCCTTTGCACTGATATGAAAGCAGTTTTACCTTGACCTTCATAAGTGCAGACATGATATTTGAACAGTATAATAATAATGCATTGTCAACCAACATGGAATGCTATTATGTGTTTGTGCGTGACAGACTCACAAGGACGTGGCATCCTGCTGTGACTGTGCTGAATCTCTTGGCAGGATTCTTTGTCTAGTGAGTCTGTGCCACAGAATAGGAAAGAAGAAGCGTCACAAAACCCAAGGGCCTGTCACAACAAACGAGAATATTTGGCGCAAAGAATTTGAATAGCAGCAATGGATTCCTGGGGGGCTACTCACGTCACGTTCGACCCGGACATTTCCCGCTTCCTCCACTTTGAGGTTTAACGGCGGCTTGCTTCCAAAGGTAGGCGTGTGCAATAATAACAAAGTCTCGATATTTTTTGGATTTTTTTCTTTTCTTTCTTTCTTTCTTTTTTTTTTTTTTTTTTTTTTATTTGATATAGATAATTAGACGATATTTTGCTGAGTGTGTTATTGTGCTGGTCTTTCAGCAGGTTTAGGTCTAAACATAACATCGCCAGTAGGTGGCGGGAAATCAATCAACCGATCCGTTCAAACGGCTATAACGAAACACCGTTGTGTTGCTCAGAGATGCACAACGTTCTGCTGTGGATTTGTTTTAAACTATTTTCGTTGACGAAAGAGCAAAAACAGAAACTTGTATCTAAAATGTAAGTCAATTAATATTAACGTTTTGTTTATTGTTTGTTTATTGTTTGTTTGTTTGTTTGTTTGTTTGTTTATTGTTTATATGTATATATATATATATATATATATATATATATATATAAACGATTTAGTGTACATCACCTTCACATTTGAATTAAAAAAAAAGTAAAAACTCACTGCTCATTTTTAAGGGTTCAAGTGCGTAGCACTTTTTGGGTATTTTTAATTATTTGAAAAACCTACTTTTGCAAACTAGTCCTAGGTTTCTCGCCTGATCGGAACCAAACCAATGCAGGAAGATTCTCTGAATATCAATAATTATCAAAAAAAAAGTTGAACTTTCGACTCACTATTGCAAAGGGGCGCCAAAACGTTCGAAAGGGGCAGGGCCACTTTCAGCAAAATGCTTATAACTCCTGAACAGAATGAGATATCTTCACCAAACTCAGAAAACTTATTAGCTCAATCTGAGGTCACAGGACAACATTCGCTGGAACTTGACCACTTGGTGGGGCTATAAGAGGGAAAAAACTTAAATGTCTATAAGGACATTTGCGTATCTCAAAAAAAAACACTGAACCTTGAGCTCCTATTAGACAAGCTTAATGGTGGTCGATCTGAACGAAATTCAGTGGGCCTGTTTGACACATGGCCCCAAAGGTCTGTCAGAAATTTAAAAGAAATCGGCCACTGGGGGACGAGATCACATTTTTCAAGGCTGTAAACCAGAGTTTAGCTCCAACCAGCTCCAACTCACACCTGCTTGGATGTTTCTAGTAATCCTGAAAACCTTGAATAGCTAGATCAGGTGTGTTTGATTAGGGTTGGAGCCAAACTGTGCAGAGCTGTGGCCCTCCAGGAATTGAGATTGAGACCAATGCTGTAAACGATTGTACATTGCACGTTTTTTTTTTTTTTTTATGCGATATTCGCATTATATGATTGAACTCCTTTTTCCAGACATCTTTGCATTTAGAACCACTGCTGTCAATCAAATCATTTGTTAAATGATTGAGATGTAAAAAAAACTACTTTTGCAAACTACTCCTAGGTTGTTGCTCAATCTGGGAAAAAAACACTGCAGAACAATTTTCTGGACACTCTAGGTGAGAAGCTATAACGGGGTCGTTTAGAAAAGGGGCCTGTTCAAATGTACCCAAAATCCTATAAAGCCTAAAGGAAAACTCAAAACTTAACAAAACCTGCTAAGCACATGTGACAGGTAATTCTAAACAAGCATGCAAAGTTTGAAGGTGATCAGACCACAGCTGGCACTATAATAGTCATAAATGTTAAAAACCACAATATTTCTAAGTTTTTTTTTTTTTTAAGGTGGACTTGAACGCACCATGATTAATGCATACAGTTTCTTTTTAGGAGTCCAAAAAACACTGCACTACCTGTCTTCATGGATAGTAAATGGCTGATGGCTGGTGTTATAAATACACATACCCCTGATTGCATCTCACTGGCTTTACTGACTGCTGGTTTGCAAGGTGTTATCACACAGTCTACATGCATTTATAGCCCTGGCTATTCCCCCAGACTATCCATAAAAAATGTACTTTTGTTCAGAGCAGCAACAAAGGAACACGAAACAGTGGCGGATTGCTTGACTGCTTTACGCTTCACTGTAGTCTAACAGTTATCTATTAAAGTTTTCACTAAACAACAGTGAATTCTGCTAACCATAAAATCAACAAATCATTGTCTAACTTTAACGCAATTCAACAAGCCCGACTGCTTTGTGGAGCAGCGCAGAAAGACATTTTCATATTTCTTGTAAATTTAAACCATCTTTTAACATTTTATTCATCTTGGGATGAATGATTGTGCTGTTCTGATGTACTCTCTAGTGCAATTAACACAACAACAAACCATGATCACAGTCCGATTACAGTTCATCGACAGAACTATCAGAATATCCATTGTTACCCACCTCTTAAAGTCATAATGCTCAAAATGATGGATCACGAAAGCACTTTTCTATTGATTACTAAGCATCTTAAGATCAATATCCACTTCTGTACTCTAGCTTTATGATTCTCATCAAATTTTATGCACAGAATGCATGAGTAACACAATTGACCTGGCAGGGTTCAATACATGTTTCAGATGGTAATGTATCAGAAAAAAAGCTGATAAATAAGAACTAAAACTGCATAAGGATCAATTTATATAAGTGGATAGAAAAGACAATCAAAAGAGTAAAAACTACAGGACAAATAAATATAATTCCAGGAGGTAAAGAAAGCACAATATATTTTTATTGAATTTATTGTTATTATGTTTTATGCATGTGTTTGTATAGTTATAATATTGGAGATTGACAGTGCCAAAATATAAACACCCATTTTCTTTTCTTTTTTTTCCTCAAGATCTCTTTAACATTTAATTGATTCTTTTTTTTTTTTCATTGTAACAAAAATGAAAGCATGTGAGTACATGTATATAAAAGACAACAGGAAAAAAAAAAAACTACAGTCCAACAACAAGATTCCTGTGCCCATCAATATTAATTACAGGTAATACTTTTAAGGACCTGCCTTGACTGTGTGTTTTCTTTTTTTTTTTTCTCTAGCAACAGAAAACAAGAGTAATAAATTCTTGACTAAATGTACATTTGTTAATATCCATGGGCACAAGGAGCACCTTGAACAGAAGGCAAAGGGGAGTGCATATGGTTCTGCAGGACTGGCCAGTTGTTCCTGTAGATCTTCTTGCTTGGTTGCTAACTAATCAACTCTTTCCCCTTTGCTCTGTGGAGATTTAAAAAACTTTGAATGTTTTCGTCCGCAAGAACCGAAGCAACACCAATCTCTGATGGGTATTAGGAATGTAGGGATCCTCAGAACTAAAAAAAAATATATATATATATATAAAAAGAGTCAAATTTAAAAAAACGACATTTTCCATTCTACTAAACATGTCTGTAAAAATACATACATTTTTGAGAAATTCCTCTGCGACAATTCGAGCCCGAGCGTTGACTGACAGCTTCATCTCGCTGATCTCCTTGTCAATCTCCTCCATGAAATGGATAACAAAGTCCACCAGCTTGTGTTTGTACATCTGTTCTGTGTGGAAGTTGGTGATGAGGAAGCTGATGTCATAGCCCTAAAAAGCACAAAAGAGGAAATGATAAAACATGTTAATCTTGTTAATAGTTTAGCTTAGGGGTGGCGAACGTCGGTCCTAGAGAGCCACAGCCCTGCATAGTTTTGCTTCAACCCTAATCAAACGCACCTGAACAAGCTAATCAAGGTCTGAAGGGCTACTAAAAAGCAACAGGCAGGTGAGTTTTGATTAGGGTTGGAGCTGAACTCTTAAGGGCTGTGGCTCTCCACCCCTGGTTTAGCTGCTTTACATGCACAACATCATTCATATATGCATTTCAAATGCAAGATTTATCACATATAAACATGCATTTTGTTCCCTGGAGTCCTACAAAAAATTGTTAGTGATGGCACCCATTTCAAAAACCTTTTGTATTTTTTGTGAATCTTTTTCTTTAAACCAGTGATTCAGAACATGTACCAAACTGTCAAAGTCACATGATTTTATTAAACAAGGCTTTGTTACATCATAACTATAGGCCGATGATCTCTGTAAACCCATGAAGCAGTATCTACACTACAAGAAGTCTCTTCTGCTCACCAAGCATGCATTTATTTTATTCAAAGTACAGCAAAAACAGTAAAATTTTAAAATATTTTTACTGTTTAAAACAACTATTTTCTATTTGAATATATTTCAAAATGTAATTTAATCCTTGTGATCAAAGCTAAATTTTCAGCATCGTAACTCCAGTCTTGAGTGTCACATGATCCTTCTGAAATCATTCTAATATGCTGATTTGCTGTTCAAAAAAACATTTGTTGTTGTTATTATTATCATCATCATCATCAATATTTAAAACAGCTGAGTACATTTTTTTCCAAGATTCTCTGATGAAAAAAAAGATTCAAAGATCAGCATTAATCTGAAATAAAAAGCTTTTGTAACTTTATACACTATTTAAAAGCATAGAGTAAGCTTTTTTTTGGAGAAGAGATGACAGAAATTAATACTTTTATTTAGCAAGGAGGCTTTAAATTGATCGAAAGTGATGATGAAGACATTTATGTTACAAAAGATTTCTATTTCAGATAAATGCTATTCTTCTGAACTTTCTATTCAAAGAAACTTGATAAAAATTCTACTCAGCAGTTTTCAACATAATAAATAATAATGTTTTTGAGCAACAAATCAGAATATTAGAATGTTTTCTGAAGGATCATGTGACTGGAGTAATGATGCTAAAATTCAGCTTTGAAATCACAGGAATAAATTACATTTAAAAAAAAAGTTTCTATTTGAATATATTTTCAAGAGTACAAATATTACATTTTTTACTGTTTTTGCTGTACTTTGAATCAAATAAATGCAGGCTTGGTGAGCAGAAGAGACTTCTTTTAAAAAAAAAAAAAGAAAAGAAAATTACCATTCAAAAACTTTTGGAACTTCTGGAAGTTTATGTGGTTTTTACCTAATCTTTCATCAATTTTATAAATTATTAGACATGTTAATGACACATTTTTTTTAATAAAAAGGAAAAGTTGTAGATATTAGTCACTTATTAGCCTGATTAAGCAAGCTCTCCATAAAACAAAACAAGCCCTGCAAATCAATTAAAATATTTTAAATAAAATTGTTATTTGCATTTAATCAAAACCACATTCAACAAAGACTTGAAATCGGTTTGTAAAATGTGTTTTGATGCATGTTTGGGTTTGCATTTACACTATTTTCATCAGCGGTTTACAGATTTAGTTTCAAAAAGCTTTGTTTTTCCCATAGCTAATGCACATTTTGTTTAATGAATTACATATTTCTTCATCCCTTGTTTGTTCTTCACAAAAGAGTTTACCTCAACAGGTTTCCTCCGCAGGATGAAGAAGTTCTCTGCTCGCATCATCATGAACCTCATAAATTTATGGCACAGGATCTTCTCGATCTCATCAGCCTAAGAAAACCATATCGTTAGACGACAACAGCAAGAAAAACACATTGATCAAATGCGGTTCATCCTAAAATTCTTACCTGTTTGACAGCGATGCTGACTCTCACTGAGTTTATGGATCCCTCAATCAGGACCTTCTCCTTGTCATTGCGGCTTATGACCACAGGCTGCAACAGAAGCTCTTTGCTGCTCCTGTATTGAAAGACAAACATTGCATGTTTATCTATTAAAATGCATCATATAAGAAGGATGTGGGCTTAAGGAGTGATTTCCTCACCTAACCTCCACCTCAGGCTTGTTGTGTCTCTCCACCACCTGTGAAGAGAAGTTCTCCAAACACAGGGCTGCTTGAAGAGTGGCGCGCACCGCATTCAGGTAGGGTCGCAATGTAGCAGTCTAAATAATAAAAAGGAGAATATTAAATTAAGCAACAGCTCATTCTATAACTTAAGCGCCCTTAAAGATGTTACAGTAATCATAAACACACAGAAATGCGATTGTCACTCAGTGGAACAGCGGTTTTGTGCTTGGCTATTCCACTGCGCTGGTGTCAGTCATTAGGGTACAGTGTCACTCATCTGCCTGAACATCACTTATTAACAACTACTGGCTAAATAAACATGTGTCGTTTATTAAACACTTCAGTGTAATGTGCATTTGTTGCGTTTAATCTTTCAAAAATAGGTTTTGCCTGTAAAATCACTGACGTTAGCCAGCTAGCATGAATGTAGTCTAACATCACTCGATCAAATAAACCAAAGAGCAGTGCGGTGACCGCATGCAAACGGTTTACGCAAACGCGGTTAATTGTGTCATTTAATTGCTCGAGCTATAATAAAAAAAAACAATCTTAGCAACTTTAAGAAATGTAAATGTCTTACCATTTTATATGAGGTCTGTGGAGGAAGACGGAAGTCCGCACGCCACGCCTGGAAATGGGAAAACACGCCTCCATTGCGTTCTCACTCTCCCGTAATATACCTATTAGAAGTGCAACTTTGTTTATCATGTGCTCATTAATAACATGTATACAAGTGAATGGTATATAATTAAATACATTATTATATGAAAACAAGTTCTTATGTTTCTATTATAAGCGCTTAATTGTAAGAACAAATATAGAAACATCAAAACGACGGTTATTATTTCACATCTATTCCTGTATTTACGGTCAAGCCCAGTAGCAATCTTGCCTATATTCGCTTTTTCTTCCTTATATGGCAAATACCACGACAGGTCAAATAGCTTGTATTCAAAAAGGTTATTATCTAAAAAAAAATCACCGTGTTGAAATAAACGCCAACTTTTCAGTGGTATTAAACAGTGCATGAGTCTCTAAAAATAAATAATCTTTAATTATACTGTTTGGACGCGCTTCAGACTGGAATGTACTAATCCATACGTTGCGGTGTTATGTTGTGGATGTTAACTACCAATATTTATCTGATACTGAAATGAGAGTTTGCAAATAGCACATAGGTATTGGTCAAATATGTTAATAAAACATAGGTTGACCATACTGAAGCCACTGTAATACACATTCTTGTCATTAAAATCTCGGCCAGCTGTTCACCCCCCGTGCTGAGATAATGGTTTAATCAGTAATGGATGCCCCTCCATCGGAGGTAAACAATGATATTTTATGAATAAATGACTTGTGGAAATTCTGTTAATCGTTCTGTTCTTACAATTTATTTAATCTCGAGATATTTCTTTTTAGTGCAAGTTATATATGCATGTAATGATAAAGTGTTACAACCGGTTCCCTGTGGTTTGAACAGCATGCAGCTGAATTAGCATGTAGCCGTTAGCTTACAGTGCCTGATCATTATCTCACACTGGTATTTCATATATAGAGGTCAGTATTACAAAACAGAATGAATTAAATGACAGAGATGCAATGCATAAAATATTTACATTTTCAACTATTGACTTTATGAATAACATCTACAGCATTTCATCCATTTTGGGTTTGCTTGCATTATCTCTCTGTGGAACTGTTTACAATCATGCTTTTACCACCTGACCAAAATCATTTCCAGTCTGTGTTGTCCATTAATGGTAAAGATTTCAACTCTTTTTTTCAAAGCTTCTTTTCAGATATAAGTTTCTGTTAATGCGAAGATGAGTGAACTAAAGGACTGTCCACCTCTGAAGTACTATGACTTCAAACCTGTGGACCATGTGAAAGTGTGTCCACGCTACACAGCAGTGCTCAGCCGCTCAGAAGACGATGGCATTGGCATCGAAGAGCTCGACACGCTTCAGCTGGAGCTGGAAACACTCCTCTCCTCTGCGAGTCGACGTCTCAGAGCACTGGAAGAACAGAGACAGGCGAGTAGTGTTTTTATACAGGTCCTTTTCAAAAAATTAGCATATTGTGATAAAGTTCATTATTTTCTGTAATGTACTGATAAACATTAGACTTTCATATATTTTAGATTCATTGCACACAACTGAAGTAGTTTCAAGCCTTTTATTGTTTTAATATTGATGATTTTGGCATACAGCTCATGAAAACCCAAAATTCCTATCTCAAAAAATTAGCATATCATGAAAAGGTTCTCTAAACGAGCTATTAACCTAGTCATCTGAATCAACTAATTAACTCTAAACACCTGCAAAAGATTCCTGAGGCTTTTAAAAACTCCCAGCCTGGTTCATTACTCAAACCGCAATCATGGGTAAGACTGCCGACCTGACTGCTGTCCAGAAGGCCATCATTGACACCCTCAAGCAAGAGGGTAAGACACAGGAAGAAATTTCTGAACGAATAGGCTGTTCCCAGATTGCTGTATCAAGGCACCTCAGTGGGAAGTATGTGGGAAGGAAAAAGTGTGGCAGAAAACGCTGCACAACGAGAAGAGGTGACCGGACCCTGAGGAAGATTGTGGAGAAGGACCGATTCCAGACCTTGGGGGACCTGCGGAAGCAGTGGACTGAGTCTGGAGTAGAAACATCCAGAGCCACCGTGTACAGGCGTGTGCAGGAAATGGGCTACAGGTGCCGCATTCCCCAGGTCAAGCCACTTTTGAACCAGAAACAGCGGCAGAAGCGCCTGACCTGGGCTACAGAGAAGCAGCACTGGACTGTTGCTCAGTGGTCCAAAGTACTTTTTTCGGATGAAAGCAAATTTTGCATGTCATTCGGAAATCAAGGTGCCAGAGTCTGGAGGAAGACTGGGGAGAGGGAAATGCCAAAATGCCTGAAGTCCAGTGTCAAGTACCCACAGTCAGTGATGGTCTGGGGTGCCAAGTCAGCTGCGGTCAATGCAGCTAGCTATCAGGAGATTTTGGAGCACTTCATGCTTCCATCTGCTGAAAAGCTTTATGGAGATGAAGATTTCATTTTTCAGCACGACCTGGCACCTGCTCACAGTGCCAAAACCACTGGTAAATGGTTTACTGACCATGGTATTACTGTGCTCAACTGGCCTGCCAACTCTCCTGACCTGAACCCCATAGAGAATCTGTGGGATATTGTGAAGAGAAAGTTGAGAGACGCAAGACCCAACACTCTGGATGAGCTTAAGGCCGCTATCGAAGCATCCTGGGCCTCCATAACACCTCAGCAGTGCCACAGGCTGATTGCCTCCATGCCACGCCGCATTGAAGCAGTCATTTCTGCAAAAGGATTCCCGACCAAGTATTGAGTGCATAACTGAACATAATTATTTGAAGGTTGACTTTTTTTGTATTAAAAACACTTTTCTTTTATTGGTCGGATGAAATATGCTAATTTTTTGAGATAGGAATTTTGGGTTTTCATGAGCTGTATGCCAAAATCATCCATATTAAAACAATAAAAGGCTTGAAACTACTTCAGTTGTGTGTAATGAATCTAAAATATATGAAAGTCTAATGTTTATCAGTACATGACAGAAAATAATGAACTTTATCACAATATGCTAATTTTTTGAAAAGGACCTGTATTTGCCTTTCTCAGACTTATTCACCATGACCAAAGTGATTTATATTTACTCTTTAAAACAGATCCTTACAGACTGGCAGGACAAAAAAGGGGATAAAAGGTTTCTGAAATTAGGGAAGGATCCAGATCTCGCAGCCTCTTCTCGCCATTCCAAGCCTAAAAAACCGAAGCTTGATGGAAAAGGAAGTCATGGTCCCGGACCTGGACCAGGTAGACCGAAGTCTAAGAACATACAGACCAAGGTCCAAGACTTTGAATTTGATGTGGACCCCCAAGATATACCCCGCAACCCTAAAAATGATGCTCCCAACAGGTTTGTTGAAACTGAATGTTTTGTCTGTGATTAATAGTGTACTGTTGTAGTATAGTATGTGCAAAATGTTAATTAATTTACCAAAATAAGAAGGGATCATATGGATCAAAATGCGTGTTATTTTTTATTTGATACTGACCTGAATCAGATATTTCACATAAAAGACGTTTATATATATATATATATATATATATATATATATATATATATATATATATATATATATATATATAGAGAGAGAGAGAGAGATAGATAGATAGATAGATATAGATATAGTCCACAAGAGAAAATAATAGTTGAGCTTTTGTTTTTTGTTTTTGTGTAGTGATAGTTGTTCATGAGTCCCTTGTTTGTCCTGAACAGTTAAACTGCCTGCTGTTCTTCAGAAAAACCCTTCAGGTCCCACAAATTCTTTGGTTTTCCAGCATCATTTGTGTATTTTAACCCTTTCCAACAATGGCTGTATGATTATGAGAGAAGTTTTCACTTCCATTTCTTATGCATGCTATATTTATAAAAATAAATACCAGATATAAGAAACAAGTTAGATTTTTACCACCGTATTTCGTACTACTTTTCCCCTGCAGAACCCCTGACTATTAAATGAAATTGTTTAAATTAAATATCAATACTTTTTCATTTCATGCATCATTTAATGCATTATTGATTCCAGAGGAGGCATATTACATTATGAACATTCAGCCAGAGTTTTTTAGGGAATATATTTAAACACAGATCCAAACCTGAAATTTTATTCAGCAATCAAATGCACTTAATTTATACACTTAAAAAAAGTCAGTAAATAAATTTGTACAATAATTTACAAAAGATAAGATGCTTCATATTTATCAAATAATCCTGTAACAAATAATAATATGAGTATTAATAAGTAATATTACATACAAGTATAATTAATATTACTGTTAAATATAAGCTACACAGCATTGATAATAAGAATAAAAAGGATTGACACGAAAAACTTTATGGCTGCTAGAATTCAGCCTTGTTGTCATATGAATAAATTACATTGTAAAATATATTCAAATAGACATAAGTTTTTGACATACTATAAAATGTTAATATTTTTACTGTAGTTTTGATCAATGAAATACAGTTATGTTGAGCATAAGAGACTTCTTTCAAAAACATTTAAAAAAATATTACAGACCACAAACTTTGAATGATAGTGTTGCTTTATGGTTATATATGTGTGTAAAACAGATTCTGGGCCTCGGTGGAGCCTTACTGTGCAGACATCACAAATGAAGAGATCAGAGTTCTGGAAGAGCTGCTCAAACCCCCTGAAGATGAAGCTGAATACTACAAGGTGAAGATCTTTTAGAACCCAGTTCATTATCTCAGCTTTCTGTTTACTTTCTTCAACTGATTTTGTATTCAAAGAAATCACGTTAAATGTCTTTTTGTTGGTTTTTCACTTCTAAGCACTCACTGTTGTTTTCTTGGCAGATCCCAGCTCTCGGAAAGCACTATTCTCAACGCTGGGCTCAGGAGGACCTGTTAGAGGAGCAAAGAGAGGGGGCAAGAGCTAACGACAAGAAAAAAAGCATGATGGGTCCTCTTTCTGAACTGGATGCTAAAGGTAACGATGTCATTTAAAATGCATCTTGATTCCATGGTCATGTTTTGTTGTGTCTAACCTTAATTCTGGTTTGTGTAGATGTAGACGCTCTACTGAAGAAATCAGAGTCTCAGCATGAACCTCCAGAGGACGGCTGTCCTTTTGGACCTCTTACTCAGCGGCTTTTACAAGCACTCGTTGAGGTCAATAACCCATCATTTGGTACAATAAAAACTTACAGTTTTATGTGAAATTTTGGGAACCCTCTGTAGAATCTGTGAAAATCTGAATAATTTTAACAAAATGAGAGAGATCATACAAAATGCATGTTATTTTTAATTTAGTACTGTCCTCTGTAAGATATTTTACATAAAATATGTGTACATATAGTCCACAAGACCAAAAAATAGCTGAAATTATTAAAATAACCCCCTTCAAAAGTTTGGGAACCCTTGATGTGGTTACCTGGATGATCTATGACTGTTTTTTGTTTTTTTGTTTGTTTGTTTTTGTGATGGTTGTTCATGAGTCCCTTGTTTGTTCTTAACAGTTAAACTGAGCACTGTTCTTCAGAAAAATTGTCCAGGTCCTATAGATTCTTCAGTTTTCCAACATGTTTTGCATATTTGAACCCTTTCCAGCAGTGACTGTATGATTTTGAGTTCCGTCTTTTCACACTGAGGACAATTGAGGAATTCAAACACAAAAGGTTCGAATTTAAAGATCAAGGCAAATTGTACTTAATTTGTCTTCCCAGAATCATGCAAGTATCTTCTGTTGCTTCTGAAGGGAACAGTATTAAATGGAAAAAAAATATTTCAACAAAATAAGAACAATTTGGACATCCTGTTCAAAAGTTTTCACCCCCTGGCTCGTAATGCATTGTGTTTCCTTCTGAAGCATCAGTGAATGTTTGAACCTTTTTTTAATGGTTGTGTTGTGTCCCTCAATTGTCAGTATAAAAAGATGGATCTCAAAATGCGAAAGACGCTGGAAAATTGAAGAATCTGCAGGACCTGGAGGATTTTTTTTTTTTGAAGAACAAACAAGAGACTCATGAACAACCATCACAACAACAAAAAACATAGATCATCCAGGTAACCACACACGGTATTAAGAACCAAGGGTCCCCAAACTTTTGTATGGGGTTATTTTAATAATTTCAGCTATTGTTTTGTCTTTTGGACTATATGTAAACATCTTTATGTAAAACATCTTACTCGGGACAGTACTAAATAAAAAAACAACATGTGTTTTGTATGTTCTCTCTTATTTTGTTAAAATTATTCACATTTTCACAGATTCTGCAAGGGGTTCCCAAACTTTTGCATGAAACTGTATTTTGTGCATTATGTTTTAATCATGTCCTTTTTCATGCATGTAGGAAAACATCATATCCCCTATGGAGGATTCCCCCATTCCAGATATTCCAGGCAAGGATGATGGGGCTGGTACATCACCTCGTAGCCAGGGTAAAGCTTTCAGGTGAGTATTTAGTTTTTTCAAGAAACATTTCTTAAATATATATAAAATATATTAAACATATATAACTAAATGCGTAGCTGTTGGTTAACGTAGACTCCATGGCCTGGGTGACATCATCCACAAAGGAAAGTTGTTTCGGAGGCAGAGAAAACAAAGAAGATAAAACCTTGGTTTAGTTATTTATTTTTATTTTTATTTTTTTTATGTTCTCTTGTTCTGTTGCTCCCAGTGTGCCTCACACACGCTCTCTGGAGGCTCGTATAAGAGAGGAGCTGGTGTCTCAGGGGCTGCTGGACTCTGATGAAAGGCAAGGTGTCGGAGGAGAGTCTGAAGACGAGGTACTGGCCGAGCTGCAGAAAAGACAGGCTGAACTCAAAGCGCTGACCGCCCACAACCGCTCACGCAAACAGGAACTGCTCAAGTGAGTCTCACCGAAAGAGCCTCAGATCCCGATCAAAACTGCCGTCAGCACAAGACAAAGACTAGCTCGGGAAAATAAGCCTGTAATCTTTCAAAGAGTTAGAGAGAGCAGTCTGATGTTATGAGTTTAGTTAGATGACATCTTTGAGAACTCTAAACCAGGTGATGAAATACCAGGTTTGATGTTAGTTTGAGAAAGTCACCTTTTACTTTTCACCCTGTTCATAGGCTGGCGCGGGAAGAGATGCGAAAACAGGAGCTTCGACAGCGGGTTCGAGTTGCTGATAACGAGGTCATGGAGGCCTTCCGTCGCATCATGGCAGCCAGGCAAAAGAAACGCACTCCAACCAAAAAAGAGAAAGATCAGGCTTGGAAAGCCTTGAAAGAGAGAGAAAGCATTCTCAAACTCTTAGATGGATAAATATGGCCGGCAGCTATTATGTGGTGTTTTCTTTTATATGTATGTTGGCTATGGACACTTCATAAAGACAACTTCAACATTCAGACGACTTGAGGAACATGAAAATGTTGTGTAATGTTCATGTTTTGGTTACTCTATATCCAGAGTAAGACCTGACGTGACTAGCTGTAATAAATAGGTGTTTGACACAATGGGTTTCAAGTGCCACTGACTTAATATTGTTGATGCCAGAAGTGCGGCACCTTAAGTTTACATTTTTGTTGTTGCCTTTCTGTATAGTTCCCACATGCAGCTGATTAACATAATAAACTATTTCTTTAAAGCTATTGTCATAGTGTTGATAGTGTTTGTTACTTAATGGGATAGAGCAAGAACACAGTATTTTGAGTTTTTATATGATGGAAAGAAAGCTTTTATAAAGGTATTGTACATGGAAACATCACGTTTGTAAATTCATGTTGTTGTCATTTCAGTCCATGTTGAATTTAGTTTGTATGTATCTGACATTTTGTAAACAACTTCTAAGCCATCACAGTGTGGTTGCATGTATGTGTGTGTTTGAAAATAAAAATAAAATTTTGATAAATTACTAATTTAGACAAATTTAGATCTAATGGCATGAAACTCTAGATGGTGCAATCCTGATAGGTCTAACTCAATCTGAACTAATGACATCATCACATGGCACAGCTGATTGGTTCTCTCCTGTATCAGTAGCCAATGAGCTCATTGCTCAACATTCAAATGTATGACTACTGCTAGATGTAGCAGTTTTTGCTGCATGCTTCAAAAACCCTCCACCTTCCCCAGCTCCACCTGTATAGATCTGCTACGAGGTGATTCATGTATGCTATGGGGGTTATTCTGCAGCAGCAGTATTTCTTACATGCTTACATCAGCATGTTGTGGATGTACTGGCAATAGCAAGTCTCGGTACTTGCTCTGCCGTAGCAGCAGCATAGCAGATCTATTCCACCAGGACCAAATACATTTACATTGTCATGTACATTACCATGCCAATCCCTCAGAGAGTAGTCATGACAGAAATATCATTTATTATTTTAAATTAAAGCTCTTTTACTTTTGGGATAACTGGAAAAGAGATGTAGCTCATTCTTATCTCTTTCCTATGAATCTAAATCTTAAAAAATATGGTGACATCTGGGTGTAGTATCCACCTTATTTTTCCTGTAAGAGCAAACAAAACCATTTGTAAATTTTAGGGGTCTGGCTTCCGGTCTCATCCGCGTCCAGCTATTTTTAGCTGTACAAAACATAAATATATTGAGTTATTTTTCAAAGTTTGAAGACAAAATGGATGCATTTCTTGAAATACTGTACCACCTAAAATATATTGTACAGTAATGTTGCACTTTTTCTCGTTTCCCCCTTTTTAATGACATTTGAGGCTGAGAATGGTCGAAACAAAGACTGGTGCTTAGAAATGAAATTCTGAAATTCTTTGGTGGCAAAATTGTCCCCGGTAGTGTGTAAGATCTGCATGAAAAAAAAAATTTAATTTAATTAAATTTAATTTAAAAAGTAAAATTCAATAAAAAATCAAATTAAATTAAATTAAAAATTAAATCAAATAAAAAATTAAATAAAAATTAAAATTAAATAATTAATTAAATTAAATTAAAAAAAAAATTAAATTAAAAAAGTATATATATTAAAAAAAAAAAATTTAATTAAATTAAACCGAACAAATCAAATTTCTGTTGGATGGCATTTTGAACTAGCCAGATAAGAGATACAGGCAAAATTGTCCCCAGGAGATCTGCATTAAAAATAAATAAATAAATAAATAAAAAATAAACAAATTAATAAATTAAATAAAAAAATAAATAATAAAATAAAATAAATAAATAAATAAAATTAAATAAAATTAACAAATTAAACTGAAATCTAATTTGTGTTGGTAGATACAGGCAAAATTGTCCCTGGGAGTGTGCAAAATCTGCATAAAAAATAATCAATTAAATTAAATGAAATTAAATTAAATATAAAAATTTAAATAAAATAAAAATAAATTAAAATGAATTAAAATAAAGGCAAAGCATTAATTTGTTTAAACAAAGATTTATTTTATTTGTATAATTTATACATTGGATTTGGGATTTGTTTTAAAATGTATATTTAGTTGACTTATTTGACATATTTCAATTTCACAAAAGACATATATGGCATTTTGTCTAAGAAATAAAAGGACACCTTTACTTTTTTTTTTTCTTTTTTTTGTCTCATTTTGTCATACGGTTAGTTAAGCAGATTTCTGTGTGTCTGTGTGTGATTGTGAATCTAGATGTCCAGGTCAGCTCAAACTTGTGTTTTTTGGGTTTTTTTGGTTTTTTTTTTTTTTTTCTTTTTTTAATTTCACAGTAGGACTGCATGCTTAGCTTGTTGATGGAACGAACAGTAATTCTGTAGGAAACTCTTAATTGTCTTAAGAATTTAAGACAATACAAAGAAAATATCCACCATAACATTTCACAGCAAGTTTACACTTAAAACCAGCTTTATCTATTTGCTATTATTTGTTACTGTTATTAATCAGAGTGCAAAAATCTCCATCTTCCAAACCATGCATTCTAGCCATTCGTTGGTGAAGTTCACGCCAGCTCTTACGTTAAAAATAAAGGATCCATGGATCTACTCTATGCATCTGTTTGTTTAATGTTTGAATCAGGTCTTTTCTAGATGGCGCTGTCACGAAAAAAAGGGTCCTAGAAATACTGTCGCTGGCTGCCAGAGGGCGTCATTTTGTGTTTATGCACTTGTTTGGTGAGCATCAGATTCGTTGCTCTCTCTGCTCTTACATCCTTTACCTCAGAGTAAGAACTTGTTCTTCACTGGTGAGAATGTACTTTACAACTTCATGTACATAGTATGTATTATTTTGCAGTGCATCTATATCGTGTTCGCAAGTTATGAAGACGCAAACTAACGTTAGGTGTGCAGAAACCGTTGCATGCAACTAACTGTAACAGTCTCTGTTGCCGCTTTACCTGTAGAAATAAGATTTGAGGTAAAAGTAGACGGCGTGCAACCTCTTAGGAAGTTAAAGCTTGGAAACGGTGATGTTGTTCAAGTTTTTACTTGCTGACAGCTACTGCTTCGCGAAAGAATCATTCATGCGAGTCGAATCGATTCACGAGATGGAATGAAATGAACCGTTTGTCAAGTCAACAAATCATTGAACAGAGAACCGTCTTGTAACTGGATTTTTAGAAAGCCGAGAACCGTTCAATGAGCTAACAGTAACGGATGATTAGAGGGAAAATGATAGAAACTCTCAAAGTCAAGAAAAGAGACAATTTCCTGGAACGCCAGAAACCGCGCGAAGACGTTGTACGTAATGACGCAAAAGAATCACTGAATCGCTCTTTCGAACGGATTGAAGGAACCGATTGGCAGAAATGCAGCACCAGTGCATTTAGAAAGTGTTTTGATAACTTAAATAATTTTGCGATAAGCAAATGTTTTGCTTGTTTTGTTTTTGAACAACAAACACAGCTAAAGCTAACCATAAAAAACACAAAATTCAAATATTAAGCTAAACATAAGAATATTAATAAAAAGAACAACAAAAAGGAAACTATACAAATATGTAACGTTATATCAGCATTTTGAACAAATAACATAAATGTTGCTCATTCTAAATGAACCATTCAAAAGAGATTGAAGATGTAAGTCTTTTCTGTAATGTACAGTAATTTTGCTTTCTTATTTCTGGTTAATGTGTTCGTTTCATTACAAAGTGAACTCATTCATTTTAAAATAACTAAAAGTAGGTTTTTTGTGAAACCTATTTACATTTGTGGATAAAAATTATTAAAATGTGAGTAAATGTATAATATAACATCATTTTTATAAAAAAAAATTCCAGTGTTTGTATTGTTTTTTTTTTTTGGTTTTTGTTTAAACAAAAACGCAAAATCACAGCAAGATAAAAATTTAAAGCATTAAGTAAATATATTGCCTAATTTGATGTCACGCAGGTTTGGCATGTGCCAGAATGTGCGGGAGAACAGCTTGCACTCTTGCGCCGAATGAGCTCAGTCGTGCGGCTCGCTATCGAGACCGGACGGGACAACGGCGCAGGCCCCGATGGAAGGATGGAGACACTGACAAATACCGGCCCTCATACAATAAGAGTCCTCAGTCCTTCAGCCCCGTACTGCTGTCCAACAAGCACTTCAACAAGGTATGTCAACAAATATATGCACAACTTTTGTCTCTGAAGAACAGCTGTTTAATCACACACTTCCTGTAGGATTCCCCAGCAGATGAGTGTGTGTTGGCAGCGATGCGCTGGGGTCTCGTCCCGGCGTGGTTCAGAGAGAATGACCCTAGTAAAATGCAGTACAGCACCTCTAACTGTCGCAGTGAGAGCCTGCTACAAAAGAAGTCTTACAAGGTACATAAGACATCCTCATTCATTCTACATGAGCAGTTAAATAGGCAGCATATTACAAAATATGCTGGATAGTTTGGTTAATATCTTAGGAAAAAAAAGTGAGCAGGCAGTGTGGCACTCTATTATGTATTTAACATCAAATGTCTCTAATAAATAGTTTCTGACGTTTGACTTGTTGCTGGAAACTTCTTGTACAGGATCCTTTTCTGAAAGGACAGCGCTGTGTCATCCTAGCTGATGGCTTCTATGAATGGAGGCGAATGGAGAAAGAGAAACAGCCTTTCTTCATTTACTTTCCTCAAAGCCAAGGAGGTCAAGTGCCTAGTCAACAAAATACACTGAAAACAGAAAGTGACCAAAATTTGGACCAAGGAGAGGTAACCCTGTTCTGACGGTCTTAAGAAGTAAATTTGTTAACTATGTCAGTCTTACTCATCTGTTTATTCCTCCACTTGTCTACAGAGTGATCAGGACGACATTGACTGGACAGGGTGGCGTCTGCTGACAATAGCAGGGCTCTTTGACTCCTGGACTCCTCCTAGTGGTGGAGAGACGCTGTACACTTACACTGTTATTACCGTAGACGCCTCTCCAAATATTCAAAGCATCCATGACAGGTTGAGCGCATAAATATGATGATTCATGGAGTTTTTATGTTGAAACGGTGTCTGAAATTAACTTTTAAGTTTAATGTGTTGTGTAACAGGATGCCAGCTGTGCTGGACGGTGAGGACGAAGTCAGACGGTGGTTGGACTTTGGAGAAGTGAAGTCACTAGAAGCCATGAAATTACTGCAGCCAAAGTCTTCCTTGACCTTTCACCCCGTCTCCTCATTCGTCAACAATTCCCGCAACAACTCCCCAGAGTGTCTGCAGCCTGTAGACCCCACAGTTAAGAAGGTGAAACTTTGGCCATTTTTAGAAAAGAAATGCACTTAAAACACAATTTTTATGTTATATATGGGTCATTCTACAAAATTAGTTTAAAGTCAGAAACATTTTTCCCCACAATTTTTGTATGTGTGCAAATTGTATAATTTCCAAGGTACACATTTCTAGTAATTGTGCAGTTAATATTGTATTTTCAGAAAGTTTTGGAATATTTTGGAATACCTATTAAAGGTTTGCTTACAACTTCCTTGTTGTAAATATATATTTTTTCTATTTTATTAAAATATTTTCAGAGGCAAATCAATGATAGTTACAATTTTAAAAATATTTTAAGTGTGATTTATGAGATTTGTTGTATTTTGAATGCAATCCAAAGGCAAAAAGTTGATCACACTGATTTCTAAGTGAAGGATTCATTAGTTTGAATATACATTGAACCAAAAACTATCATAACATCTTAGTTGATAATTCAGTATACTTTATTTCTAACAAAACATCCAATGTTTCAGTAGTGACAGTAATATTTTGGTCGAGACCACATTACAGAATTTTAACCCACATACTGAAATACGACTAAAACATACTAAGATACAAAAAATTGGCACAGCTGTACTAACATTTAGTTTATTTCCTCCAAATAAAGGATTTTGTGTTCCCTTTTGTCACTACTGACAAAACAGCCTTTGAAGCTGCATTGAAACTGTAGTTTGGACCTTTAACCCATTCTAAAGTTCACTATATGGAGAAAAATCCTGGAATGTTTTCCTCAAAAACCTTAATTTCTTTTTCACTTAAGAAAGAAAGACATGAACATCTTGGATGAGACAGAGCTGAATAAATGGTAGTGAACTAATCCTTTAATAGATATTTTTCTTGATTCAAATACTGACCCTCCGCCTTCTGTCCTGTCCAGACCGTTCAACCTACAGCCAGCAGTAAAATGATGATGAGCTGGCTGAAAACTGCCTCGCCGGTTAAGAGGAAGAATCCTGATGAAGAGACTTCGGCTAAAGCACCTGAAGAAAATCTTGCCGCTGAGAAGAAAACCAAGCCAGCTGGGCCTCTCCAGCAGTGGCTTTTGGGAACGGGTTCCAGCAAGAAACCAAGGACTTAAACACAATTACAGTGTTTTTCAGCATGATCAAAGCTGCCTAAAGATTCAAAATGCAGCTTGACACGCCTAAAAATGTTTGTTAAAGTAGTAGTTCACTCAAAAATAAAAACTGCTGAAAATGTACACACCCTCAGGCCATCCAAGATATAAATGATGTTTCTTCATTAAAATCTTGCTCAAAAATGGATCCTATGCAAGTGAATGGGTCACAATAATCCAAACAACTCCAGTCTATCAATTAATGTCTTCTGAAGTGAAAAACTGTCTAAGAAACAAATCCATTAAGGTATTTTAACTACAAAATACAAGACCATAATCCATAATAAGGTTCTTTTCACATCAAAATCCACCAACATGATTGTTTACAACTGTTTTCACTTGTAACCGGTGCTTGATCTGTGCATATTTCTCTCCTGATTCAGACTAGATGACTTTAACCAGAGAAAGCAATATTATTAGAGGACATTTATTCAGCAGCAGTGGTTTTAAGTTAACTTCTTAATGATGGATTTGTTAATTACAAACATGCAGCTTTTCACTTCAGAAGACGGTAATTGTTGTACTGGAGTCGTGTGGATTACTTGTGGATTGTTGTGATGTTTTTATCAGCTGTTTGGAGTCTCATTCTGACGGCACCCATTCATTGGAGTTAGCAGAGGATCCGTTAGTAATGTTAAGTTTCTCCAAATCTATTCTTTCAATCTTGGATGGCCTGAAAGTGGATATATTTTAAGCAAATTTTCATTTTTGGGTAAACAACTACTCCTTCAAGACAGTTAAGCACTCATTTGCCAAGTATTCAGTGTGTAGTAGTAGTTTTATTTTTATATGATGAAAATAGACTTTTATGTCATTTATAACAGGTAAAGGGTTACTCCACCCCAAAATGAAAATTTACACTAATCACCTACCCCCATGTCGTTCCAAACCCATAAAAGCTTTGTTCGTCTTCGGGAGACAAGTTAAGATATTTTAGATGAAAACCGAGAGGTTTGTGACTGTCCCATTGACTGCCAGGTAAACACCACTGTCAAGACCCAGAAAAGTATGAAAGACATCGTCAAAATAGTCCATCTGCCATCAGTGGTTCAATTTGAATTTTATGAAACGAAGAGAATACTTTTTTGTACGCAAAGAAAAAAAATAACGATTTTATTCAACAATTTGTCTCCACCGCGTCAACGTAGTGCCATTTTGGAGACTATCCGCTGGACGCAAACTGCGTACGTCGGATATTTACGCTTTGAATTTGAACGAAAACGGCATATCCGACGTACGCAGTTTGGGTCCAGCCGATACTCTTCAAAATGACGCTACGCTGACGCGGAGAAGACGAATTGTTGAATAAAATCGTTATTTATTTTTTTTCCGTACAAAAAAAGTATTCTCGTCGTTTCATAAAATTCAGATTGAACCACTGATGGCAGATGGACTATTTTGACGATGTCTTCAATACTTTTCTGGGTCTTGACAGTGGTATTTACCTGGCAGTCAATGGGACAGTTAACGTACAAGCCTCCCGGTTTTCATCCAAATCATTTTAAATTGTGTTCCGAAGACGAACTGAGCTTTTACGAATTTGGAACGACATGAGGGTAAGTGATTAGTGTCAACATTTTCTTTTTGGGGTGGAGTAACCCTTTAATAGTAGTTAGTTGATTTGTAGACATTTCATTCGTTCATTTCAAATGTACAACAAACACACAATGTGTCAAAGTTTTATTCAACAACTTAATTTTATTTCCATTACTTTGAAATACATTTATTTTGAACAATGTATATGCTGTGCATTTTGTTTCATTAAATGTCATGAACAATTCCCCCAGTGTTGTCTAGTTGAGTTTATTTGTATATAATGCAACACAGATAATAATAATTACAATAATAATGAACAAACCGACAGGAAAAGATCCGAGTGATACCGAGCACTTAAATTCTCTACCACCCTGAGCTACTGGTAGAGTCCGGGCAAGATATGAAAGAAAAGAGAAAAACGACAAAACATGGCCTACGCCACTACTTGTTCATGGCAGACTCGCGGTGATTCGGTCATGCTGACATGAGGATTGACGATAAAAAGAACAAAAAAAACATAGAAATACTAATTGTCATAATAGTATGAATTGTAGATAACTTAGATGTAAATTTCCCATCTAAATTTCCCATCGCATGGTTTGCTATTGTTTTCGTGTTCCACTTTGAGGACAGCGATCGGGCGTACACTGGATTAACTGACTGCAGTTCTCAGATATAACAGCGGGGGCAGTGTTAGACCTCCAGGGCTTCGTTTTCGGGTTCACGACTTTAAGATGCAAATGTAGCATGCTTTACGCCAGGTCGCCATTTTATTTCAAGCACAATGGTGAAGCAGTTGAACACGGCGGTTGTTCTGGTACCGACGTGCGGCTTTGATACACCCCCCATCTTTCAGCGTTCACGTCACTTCCAATTGCACTGCGGGACTGGATCGTATAAAAAGTCTCAAGAGCCATTCAAGTGTTGTGAAGAGATTCAGTAGGACTTTTTACGTGGGCGAGGCGACGATTCTGCAGAACCGGTGCGAGGTGTCGGGATTCGTGTACGAAAACGGGTGTCAGATTGAGCCTCTTGAGCATATGTGGCTGTGGGAGTTGTGTCTAAGGCTGTGAATGTGAACTGTGTAGGATACTGAATGAGAGGAAGTATGCTCGTCTACAAAGGCCAGTGATTATATGGAGTAAAAGGGAGGGAAGGAGATAAAGAAGAACGGGGGTGAAAGAAAGAACGTGAGAGAGAGAGAGGGAGTGAGGCAGAGACAAGGCCAGAGAGGCTGAGGGTGAAACGCGGCGCCCCCTGGAGGTCCTCAGCAGCTACAAGTCTCTGCTGATGGCTTGGCTCTATCGTTCCGGTCTAGTTTAATTGGCTCGGGGAACTCATTGTATAACTCCACTTCGGTTTCCTACGGAATAAGAAAGGGCACAGTTGAGTGCAAATATTTTTTAGTTTTGAAGTGTATATATACAGCCTTTCAAAGTACACTCCATTTGATAATGTGCGCAAACACAGGCACTTGACATTTGAACTAGAAAGTTTCATCCTTGTCTCTGACTCTGTTTCTCAGAATGAACTTACCAATGCAAGTTATAAACTCAGAATTTTGAAATGAAAATTTAAAGGAAGAAAGTCAGAATTGCAAGTTACAAACTCTGAATTCTCGCAATTATGAGACAAACTATGAGATAAATGAATTTACTTATTCCATGGCAGACACAAACAACAACAACAAACAAAAAAAATCTGAATCATGAGTTAAAAAAAGAAAGAAAAAACAATTACAAGATGTAAACTCAGAATTCTGAGGAAAAAGGTCAGAATGGCAAGATTTAACTATGAATTCTCACAATTATGAGCAAAACTATTGGATGGTTAAACCTTTTATCTCTTTTTTTAATGTTTATATAAACATATATATAAAAGAGATAAAAGGAAAAAAAACAACAACTACGAGATGTAAATTCAGAATATAGAGGAAAAAAGTCAGAACAAACATACCTGTTTGAGTGCATTGCGTGCAATGGTCTGGAAAGCCTGCTCTACATTGATGGCCTCCTTTGCACTGGTCTCAAAGTAGGGGATGTTGTTCTTACTCTGACACCAAGCCTGTGCCCGCTTGGTTGTTACCTGAGGGTGAAAACATGAAAGAAGCAAAATGTGAAATTCACAGAAACTGTGAATATGGTCATAGGTACAAGTCTTCACCATGATCTAGGGCTGGGCGATAATTTTTTTCATATCAGTCGATATCACGATAAATGTCAAATCTTTATTTTTTTCCACGTTTAAAGTCAGATTTTTGCTCCAAAGTGAACATTGTAGAAACGTTGCTAGATGAAAAAGTCTTCAACACAAGTCATTTGAGGTGTCATTCACTGGAAGTTCAAGGACTTCTCCAAAGCACTTATACATGTATATGGAGAGGGTGGAGCTGGTCCTAAATTAGCACTTTTGGCCTCTTAGAATGTGACTTGATCTTGAAATATATTACTTGCACACTTCTATATGTAGATGGGTCAATTAAATGGTAATTGTTTTGTACAGATATATTAATATATTTCAAAATGCATTAAAAATGCATTTCATACTCACAATGACTTAAACACACCTCTTATATGATGAGAATGTTTTAAGGGGGATATCAAATGCAAAATGTTGTTTTACAGGGTGTTTGCATATAAATGTGTCTTAGCAGTGTGTGGACACTAGGGCAGCACTCGACTAAAGTTTTCTCTGGTCGACTAGTTCATTTTCAGCATTAGTTGACTATTAGTTGCACGTTTATCAATAAACCTTATAAATCATAATGAGCCTTTAATTGCCTACATAGCCTAATAAGCACTCAAGCGCACATAAAAAAAAAAGCTTGCCACAGCTCACCAGCAGATATAATAATTATGAATGTGTCTGGGAAAAACAGCAAGGAGACTGCATTAACATTTTAATATTTACTGATAGTGCTTTCTTTGTTTTCAGCTTAAGAGATGAAGTCGGCGACACTGACTCATCGCAGTAGTATGCATGTATGCATGTTTCATACAAATTACATAATCTGAGAATATGTTTTCTATTAGAACGGGTTAATTTGAAAGACATTTCACTCTCTGTAAATATACGTTTCACGTCTGTAAGGCAAGTACACACAGAGTTTTGAAGTTTTGCACTCAAGTTCACAGAGACTGAGATGGCACAAACCACATCCTGTTTGCTTTAATTATTTTACAAAAGTGCAACGTTTCGTTGTTATTGTGAGTGCACACAAATAAATGTAAAGTCTTTGCTGATTCAAAAGATGTATTACTTTAATTAGTATTTTAAGAGCAAGTAAGCGCACAGGCGCCTCCATCTGTCACGTAGTAAGCATGCTACTATTCAGCTTCCACACTCTGCACAGACACTTGAATAGCACACATTTTTCTAGGTTAACATTAGATTGAGCGGCCATGTAAAAGCTATATTTGAGGTTGATGAACGATAGGTGACCACATAGACCAGCCGTTATCGATCTGTGAGACTTCCTGTGAGACACCACTTCCTGTGGACGAAGCGACTAATAAAATTTTGGTTGACCAAGCCTCTTCTCATCAACTAATGGTTAGTTGACTGTTAGGGGGCAGCCCTAGTGGACACAACCGCCCTACAATGATAAAAACTCATTCACTTCTTTTTTTTAAATCCCCAAAAAACCCAAACAGTCTCAATATTCAAGCTGTTGTTATTTTCTGTACAGTATGACATCATACTGCTCAGGTCCCACCCACAACCACTGATGGACTGTCTTGCAGTAACATATTTCCACCCTCAGCCAGTTGTATGCTGTCTCCGCACTCAAGCAGCTGTAGCGACAACAACGTATCGTAAGCAATGCAGGTGTTTTGTAGTTAGATGTAAAAGTGAGTGTAAGAGTCTTCATTTACTCCTGACATCAGAGCCACTGAGGACGCAGTGGATTACTTTTGTTTGTGATGGTAATGCACCACCGAATACAGAAGAATACAAAAAACCCTGAAGAGGGGGTGGGGTGAGCAGTAGCTCATTATCATTTAAAGAGACATGCACCGAAATGGAACGCTGTGAACAGAGCTGTTTTTGACAAGGTAAAAAGGTTTTGTTTTACACAACCACCGTTGAATTTTATCTAAATTTTATCCTAAAGACCCTAAAGAAAATGGGCATCTGATGTCCAAAAAAATTGTAAGGGTGATACAAAAGACTCATTAAAAGAAAACTTAGCTTGTCATAATAATAATAATAATAATTAATTAAAGTCACATGGTTTAGAATTAGACCATCATGACAAGAATGATTGTACTCACCTGCCTATTCTCCAGATCAATTTTGTTGCCCAGCACCACAAAAGGAAAATTCTCTGGGTCACGTGGGCTGGCCTGGATCAGAAACTCGTCCCTCCAGCTATCCAGTGTCTTGAAGGTGTTTGGGGCAGTGACGTCGAACACCAGCACACAGCAGTCAGCACCGCGGTAGAAAGCCACACCCAGAGACTGGAACCGCTCTTGACCTGCTGTGTCCCATATCTGAATAAAATGACACAGAACACTGACATTAAATCTTCACTCATACAGGAATATCCTGTCAGGCTGCATTATGAAACATTTAAAAAACATACAGAAAGATTTATATAGCATGCCAGCGACATCTGTTGTTCTTTTCATGCTCCTCAGGAGAAAATAAAATGTCATCCATTCTTGAAACAACATGAGGTGAGTAAATAATGATGACAGAAATTATATTTTTGATTGAATTATGTACTTTAAAACCTTCTCTCAGTTTATAAAATGCAAAGGTAGTTGGAGTAACATTGGTATGAGGAAAAAAAAAATGCTACAGATGCTTTCTTTTTGATTTCAAAGCATCACGTGCTTTACCTGCATTGTGACAAGTCGGTCATCGACCATCACTTCTTTTGTCAGGAAATCTGCTCCTATAGTAGCTTTGTACTGATTACTGAACTTCTTATTCACATACTGGTTCATCAGAGATGTCTTCCCAACCCTTTTGAGACAAAACAACGTTTAATCAGCACCTGGCAGAATAAAAGGAGAACTAACACGTCTATTTGTGACCGCGCAGAACTATGAGTCATACAAAATGAAACACTATAAATGTAGGCCATAACAAAATTTACATTCTCTTTTTGAAACTGAAACTATTTTCTTGAGAATTTATATCCCACCCACAAACTTTCCAGTCTGGAAAGCTCGTAAGACATCAGGAGGAAATGAAAGGCTTTTTGGAGGTTTTGTTTTTGGGTGGTTGACACGACACAGCATTTAAATGGCCAGTGGGTCATGCACATCTAAACATATGTTTATACTGTTAGTCAAACACTTCACTGGTAGGGCGTAATAGGGTGCATCTATACACAATTTTAAGCTAAAAATCTAAATGCACGTGGCATGACTATGCAGGACAGAGTTCATTTTGCACACTCCTGCCTAAAAGTGCAATTAGTGCAGTTTGATTCATTTTACAATGAACTGGTTTGATTAAAAAAAATACAATTAAAAACTAAAAATCATTCAGAGTGTCCTCAGAAGTCTGAGCATGGGAGGTAATTTACTTTAATTTATCATTTAATTTAAGAAGCGACAACTGTATAATTATGTTGTCTGATTTAGGGAGTTTATTTGGATTTTGTGTGCGTGTGTGTTTTGGTAGGTTGCATTTATTTATTTTTGTAGATTACTGTTTCTATATAGAAACTTTTTGTTGAGCAGCAAACTGGCATATTAGAAATGATTTCCGAAGGATCGTGTGACATGAAGTCTGGAGTAATGGCTGCTGAAGTACCGTGAACTCTTTCCCATCACAAGAATAAATAGTTTTTTAAAGTATATTAAAATGGAAAACAGTAATGTTAAATTATGCATATACTTTAAATTAGTTACTGTATTTTTTTAAAAATAAAACCATTTAAAATATCTTACAGACCTTTTATGTCTTTGTATAATAAAACTTTGTGATTGTACATCTTTATTTGTTGTCATTTAAACATCCAAAAAGTGTGAGTCAGATATTTGTTCTGATTTAGCAAGCAATTAGTTAGACTGATTCAAACAAAATAAAAAAACAGAACTGATTCATGTTTGTGAATCAGACTTCATCATACTGTATGATCATACTGTATGTTTGTCACCAACAAAATCAATGCAACAAAACATTGTCACAAAACTTCACACAATTTACAAGATATGGCACTTTATATTTAGTAGCTTCATTGCTTAATATCGCTGCAAGAAACACTGCCAACTGCCAAGACACACCCAAAACTTAAAATTACCCCATGATTTACTCACCCTCAAGCCATCCTCGATGTATATGACTTTCATCCCTCAGATGAATAGAATAGGAGTTATATTATAAAGTGCTCTGGCTCATCCAAGCTTTAGAATAGCAAGTTAATGGATGCTGAGATTTTGAAGTCCAATAAAGTGCATCCATCCATCATAAAGAGTGCTCCGGGTGGTTAATAAAGGCCTTCTGAAGCAAATCAGTGTGCTTGTGTAAGAACAAATATCCATATCTAAAACCGTAATCTCGAGTTTCCGCTAAATGTTGTACGCGTGTACATGAGAGAGTGGCGTTCCAGCGGATGCCGTAGGAGTAGTGTAAGCTAGGGTGAGAATATGCTAGTTTTGTTTACAGCAAAGAAAAAACAGTCTCCTCTTAGCTTATATCGAAATCCTCAAACATTTCTTTACAAATCCACGTTTTGTACTTCTAATTTGTTTTGTTTGGCCCTCTTCTTTGTAATTCTCTGTTCGTCACTTCTCACCGAAGCTTACACTACGCCATCCGCTGGAACGCCACTCTCTCGTGAATATACGTACAACAGTTAGAGCTAGGGAATGGGGTTTATCCAGTTTTAAATGTGGATATTTTCCATATACAAATGCATTGATCCGCTTCAGGAGGAGTGTGAAGTGTGTTTTATGATGGATGAATGCACTTTTTTGCGCTTCAAAATCTCAACACACGGTATTTGCGACTGAAAACTACTGTGCGCGACTATGAAAAAATATTTAGAAGCACCAGTGCGAGTGACCCGACCAGCATATTTGTGTTTGCGCTCAGGGGAGCTTTAAATGTTTCTATGTGTTTTTGCAACGTTGAGTAATGTATCGCAGACATATCTCACAAATCCTTTCATAAACAATTGAGAGAATGTAAATAAGAGATTCATTGTTCAGTGTAGTCTGAAACAAGTCACAACTGAACCGCTGCGCATCTCCATTCAAACACAGCGGTGTTTCGTTTGTGAATGAACATGCGTATTTAAACGAATCTAGTGCATCAATGATTCAACTTCCCATTCATAAAGACAGTCACTTGCTTTATTCCTGAATGAATCAGCTGTTTGAACGAATCAAATGAATGAGTGATTCAGTAATTAAATCAGTCACTTGCTGCCACCTACTGGCAGTTTTACTTTCTTTTTTGAATATCTTTTCAGTTATTTAAATCGTTTAATATTTCTATATTTAAAATGGTATATTTCAAACTTTAATTTCAACATGAATTTATGAATTTGATTGCATTCATGCCACCTCTGAGCCTCATTAAACACGAAAATTCACCTACATGCCACTTTTGTGTTCTTCTGTGCCACCTCTGTAGTACAAATTAATTTTGTTAATACTGCTTTCTTCTGATTGGTAACTTACTGTTATTTTACTTGTTCTTCTTCTGTTGTTTTAATTAGAAATTTTAAAAAGCTTATGAAATATAATTTTTTACAAATTTGACAAAGAAGATGACACACTTTTAATAAAGTTAGAAAAATACCATTACAAAGGTAAAAACACTTTAAGTCGTCAAATATCACCTTGTAATGGGAAGGCTAATTTTTGATCAGATTTTTGGAATGTTGATTAGAAGGTGCTCATGAAATTTTGACAGTGCTCCTACATTGAAGTCAAGAGCACAAGTGCTCCTAAAAAGAAAAGTAAGCGTAGAGCCCTGCAACACCCATTCACTGCCATTATAAAGCTTGGAAGAGCCAGGACATTTTTGTAGTATAACTCAGATTGTATTTTTCTGAAAGAAGAAAGTCATATACGTTGAAGATGGCTTGAGTGTGAGTAAATCATTGAGAAATTTTCATTTTTGGGTGAACTGTCTCTTTAACACTACTACTATTAACAGAACTACTATTTAACAGAATGCTCAAAAAATTAAGCCAAAAATGAAAATTCTGTCATCATTTACATCTGACATCATTGACAAAAAAAAAGTTACCATGGAAGTCAATGGCTGCCGTCAATTGTTTGGTTACCCACATTCTTCAAAATATCTTCTTCTGTGTTCAACAGAAGAAAGAAACTCATGCAAGTTTGGAACAACTTGAAGGCGAGTAAATAATGACAGGATTTTCATTTTTGGGTGAACTATCTCTTTAAAAACTAAACAAAAACAGCATTAGCCTCAACTTTACTACAAGGGCACCGTGTTGAATGTGCTCGTGTTGAAACTCACCCGGAGTCTCCAAGGATGATCACCTTCAGAAGAACTTTCTTCCTTGATGTCATAGTGTCACAGCTGGGGGAGGAGAAAGCACAGAGCATAAAATCAAGATTTCAACAGCACGGCTCATATAAATAAAAAGGAAGTGAAAGTCAAACCTGGTTGTACTCAAACAGGCCTAATTCAAAGACATGCAAACAGGACAGCAGCCTTGTAGTATGTAGTATACTAACTACTATAGCTAAAACCACAATCACGCATTTGATTAAACTTCCACACTCGTAAATGTGCTATAAAAGCCTTTTTTGTTTCAATGACAAAACCCATGATTCTGCTTGCACTCTCAAAATGGTCATGTGCACTCTAACTAGCAAAGTCACGAGAAACACACTCTCACAGGCGAACCGTACTGTTGCCCGCCTACCATTAAGCACACACTCTATCCTTTTTAAGAGGAGGGCTTGAACAAGCCATTCACTAAACGCTTCTCCATCTTTCAGTCAATACAGATCTGCTGAGGTACTGCTGTTTATCCAGGACATGATAGTGAGAGTAATAATCATTGCTAAACACTTTAGGAAGTAAATAAAAATGACAGTGTTACATGGAACAGTACATCCTGTTACAACAACAACAACTACTACTACTACTAAAAACTAGTTGGCATTAACAGAGGGTCTTCGGTCACATGGTATATTCTTGTACCAATACACAACATTATAAATTATTATGTAATGATATGTAAACACAGACTTTGATTTTGGATGCGATTAATCGTGATTAATCAATTTGACAGCACTATTAAATACTAAAGATTAAAACACAAGTGAATTTAGGCATCACATTATTTAAAATGTACAGTACCAAAAAAGTCAAGTCAAGTCAAGCTTTACTGTCATTCCGCTACATGTGTGGACATACAGTGGAACGAAATGTCGTGTCTCGCAGGACCACAGTGCTACATAAATAAACATAAATATGAACATTCATACCACTAGACGTAGAAACAATTGTTTAAACCTATACATGTAACTATACATATACTATAAATAATTGACTATACATACACATAACCTAAGACAGACTATACAAGTACTTTACATAATAACTGTGCATGATAATATGCAGAAGAGGTATTTAAAGGTTAAGAAGCAAAATAGTGCAATATGATTTGTGGTGCATTGACAAGTAAAAACAAAGGCCTTGGAGCTTCTCAGTTGTCGCCGGTGCGAGTTGGTGATTGTATGCATCGGCGACTGCCAAAAGGCTTTGGCGATCATAGATGTATTTTGGAGTGATTTCCTTATGAATTACAGGTAAACAGACACTATTTTCAGACGAACAGACGACATTAAAAGACATAAAAGCACCGTTTTTGGGACCCAGAGTAGCCGCTGCGTCTGACCGCGCCGCCATCAAAACAAAACATCAAAAACAGCACAGTGATACTAAACTACTAATGACAACATCTCATTTGACTTTTGATCTAAATCAGTCTCCGGACTTATACACGAGCAAACAATAGTTTCAAACTGGCGACAGAATCCGGATGCAAACATTCAGATGGAAAAAATATCTCTGCTTATGAGTAAACAGTAACATATTACATCCACACATGTAAACCCGCCTATCCTGCTGCTATATTGGGAGTCAGACAAAGAGAATATAGTGTCCTCAGTATTTAAAAATCAGCTTTTAACATTCAACTCTTTGTAAAACCACTGACATGAAATTATCATAGGTTCAAGAGGTTTTAAATGAGGCCACTTGAAACCTGTTAGTACCTTTTAACTGCTCATTTTCATATTACGTAACTACTGGGCTAAAATCAGGCAGATAATATCAAATGTGGAGTGGATTATGTAATTAGGACTTAATTTAGTAGTGAAAACAGCATCCCACTGCAGAGTTGGGCATGTGAGCAAACATCTATCAGGATATATTTTGAAACTCAAAACATCAGAGAAACAGTGGAGGAGTTTTAGCATGTCTTGGTGAAATAAAGAGGTCATCGGATGCCCATTTTCCACAAGTTGATATGATTCTTCAGGGTCTTACTGAAACGTCTATAACATGCTTTGATTAAAATTACTCAATGGTAGTGTTAAAACACCTTTTTTACCTTGCCAAAATCAGCTCTGCAAAAATCAACCTGTTCTGGTCGATGTTGCTTTAAATGTTAATGAGCTCTGCTCGCCCCGCCCCTCTCTTCTCTCTGTGGAGTGACGAGCCTGTTTACTTTAGCCACATTTAGCCGGATTTAGCCATGAAACTTGCTAACAGGCACGTTATTAGAAAGGCAATAGCAAAGATTCATAAAAAAAAAAAAAACTTCTACTCACTTTTGCTGTAGGTGAAGCTGGATCACGAATGATTTGCGCAAACATAGACGCATTTGTTTAGATCAGTAGCGCATTCCCTTCACAAACAAAAGTCATCCACTGCATCTTCAGCAGCTCAGATGTCAGGAGTAAATGACGACCACTATGTTCATTATTACATCCAGCAACACAACACCTCAATCGCTTAGGAGCCATTCTTGTCTACGTCCCTGTTCCAGCAT
Source organism: Labeo catla (assembly GCA_012976165.1). Lineage (NCBI taxonomy): Eukaryota > Metazoa > Chordata > Actinopteri > Cypriniformes > Cyprinidae > Labeo > Labeo catla. The sequence continues at coordinate 1,382,571 of VONZ01000090.1, read as the reverse complement.
CGAAACAATGGTGATCGGACTGTTACTGCTCATTCAGGGCGGGTCTAAGGTAAGACAGCCGTGTCAATCAACTATCATGGCCTCTGTCAGTGAGACGATGCTGAGAATGGCTTGATTTGAAAAAGGGGAAATTATTTTTACAGATTAAATAAAAACCACTTGGTGGATTTTTATCATTGTAGGGTGGCTGTGTACACACATTTATGTTCAAACAACATGTTAAAGTGAACTTTGCATCCGATGACCCCTTTAAGGCTTTTAATGTCATGTCAATTTTGTCAGCTGAACAATCAGTACACTTTCAGAAAAAAAAAGAAAAGTACAAAAACTGTAACTGTCAAGTACCTTTTTCAAAATGTACATTTTGTACCTTTTAGCTACTAATATGTCTACTTCAGGTACTAATATGTGCATTTTAAGTACTAATACCAGCCCTTTTAGTACAAATGTGTACCTTTTGATAAGGTATTGCCCCAGTTACAGCTTTTGTACCTTTTGTTCTGACAATGATTGCACAATACACTGAATCCAACATACTAATATTTTTCACAGCCTTGTTTTCCTTCCTGTCAAAAATGAAATATAGTGCTACCCTGACTTATTGTACATGTCTAAAAAAGTAGCATATTTTGTAAGATTTACTCAATGTCAAGCATAATTTTTCCAGTTAAAGGAGAAGTCCACTTCCAGAACAAAAATTTACAGATAATGTACTCACCCCCTTGTCATCCAAGATGTTCATGTCTTTCTTTCTTCAGTCGTAAAGAAATTGCGTCTTTTGAGCAAAACATTTCAGGATTTTTCTCCATATACTGGACTTCAGTGGTGCCACCGATTCTGAATGTCCAAATGCAGTTTAAATGCAGGCTCTAAACGATCCCAGCCAAGGGAGAAGAGTCTTATTTAGCAAAATTATTGGTTACAATTTATATACTTTTTAACCTCAAATGCCCGTCTTGTCTTGTCCGCCTCAGGTTCATGACAGTTTGAGTATGTCGAAAAACTCCCATCTCATTTTCTCCTCCAACATCACTGTTTTACCTTTTTTTTGTAAAGGGTGTTTGATCTTCTTTGCATGTTCACTTTGTAAACACTGGGTCAGTACTTCTGCAGTGATGTAGAATGACGAAACAAGGTGAGCGTTTGAGGTTAAAAAGTACGTAAATTGCAATTTTGTTTTAGAAAATAACAGATCGGTTTGTTGAGTAAGACCCTTCTTTCTCGGCTGGGATCGTTTAGAGCCCATTGAGGGTGCATTTAAACAGTATTTTGGACATTCAAAATAAGGGGCACCATTAAAGTCCACTATATGTAGAACATTCCTGAAATGTTTTCCTCAAAAAACACAACTTATTTATGACTGAAGAAAGAAAGACATTGTGGATGACAAGGGGGTAAGTACATTATCTGTAAATTTTTGTTCTGGAAGTGAACGTCTCCTTTAAAATGCAGCACAAATGAGGAAAAAAAAAAAAAAAACCCTACACCAAAATTTGCATGAATATCAAAAACCAACAGAAATCACTTATTACTATGCATATCCTATATGAAAGCTTAGTCTTTGTTCATTGGGGCTCCTAAGCAGGATTCAGGGAATTAAACAATTTCTTGATTTTCTTTTAAAATGATCTGTATTATATTAAAGTTACTGGAATATACTGTCTCAACACCAGCAAAGCTTTTAACAATAATGTGATGCTGGACTACATGGAGTAGCAAATACTAAAAACTCTTCATCATGGTTCAGTAGGATCCACAAGTGGACTGAAGAGCTCCTGCACACAAACATCATAACTTCAAGTCACCAACCCAGAACAGTTACTGCCTCTAAAAAGACTGTAATATATCACACTGTTTCAATAACACTACACAATCATGAATGAGAGAAGCAATACTTGGAAAGATAGGAAAACCCCTAAAAAACAACCAGGATGTTGAGAACTTGCTTATGTCTTTCCTCTGATCGTCTTGTGTTTGAACTCTAAGGCTGAAACACAACAGGTTTGAAATGAAGTAATCCAGGCCAGCACGTATGACACATAAAATCACTATAAAGTCTTTAAGCTTCGTTATGGTTCATCTTCATGACAGCATGACTCATCTCAAAACCTAACAAGAGACCTACATACCTAGAATGCATTTTTGGGCATCAAAGGTGCGTGCAGTATTTTTTTAATTTTACCTCACAGAATTTTGTACTGCCTACTATTTTAAAAACATAATTTTATGTGGCACATTTAATATACTATGCAACACATCACATAGACCTAGACCTAGCGCCAGCGCCATATTTAATTTTTTACGGGAATGTGTTTAATGGATTGGACTTGTTTAACAACATACTTACTGTTAAGCTGACTTTCTGAGGAAAAACAAATCAGTAGACAGAAAGTCAATTCATTGCATGTTTAAATCAGCAATCAGAAATTAAAACAGACGTAAACCAATGTTTTGTAAACCAAGCATCTTTTCATTGGTCAACCGGTTGCGAAATCTGAGTGGGAAAATCTTTCAGCCTCAGGTGAAATTCCTGGATTCCTATTGAGAATTGAAAAGCTGGAACAGCTTTATCTTTTTTAGAATAAATACACTTTCGGTCAGCATGACCCTAATGTTCATAAGCATTAAAAGCAACTGCAAAAATAAATGATCCCAAAAACAAAAATCAACAACTGTCATGTTAGAGCATTTACAGTGAAGTCTGGTTACATTTTCGCTGGTGAAATCCAGTAATTTAAATAAAAACACACGCAACTGGGAAGTTTCCCATGCAGATTTCCCATAGGTTCAACTGATTGTGCAAATTTGCCATAATGACCAACAGAAGCTTCTTGGTTTGAAAGTGACTTCTGAGCTGAAAGCGTGAGCTGTATTACTGTATTACACTATACTTATGCATAAATATGCACGCATATTATACTACATGCTATGTACTGCATATATAATATGAGTAGTACACTATCCTGAACTGCCTAGATAGGCAGCTCGCTAGATTTTGAGACACAGCCCACGACTGCCAACTTTTTTACGACTCCATATTTAATCTGGAACCCATGACACTCGGTAAAGTAGGATCACATGGTAGAGCACTTTCCCTTAGCATGCATTAGAACAGCAGAATGCCATCCATTTCAACAAATAATCAAGTGCGTACTCATACTGACATATTTTGACGCTACTTCTGAACTACAAAGACGCTTGCGTTATAGTGTAATGGAGGCTTTAGCATTATAGTAAATGTTTCTTTAATTAAAATGGCTTGTTTCGCAATACTCCACACCTGTTTTACTGCTGTAAACATACAAGCAGAAAGTGAACGTGTTTGATGCGGCTGCTGGTTGTGCAATCATCTGATTTCACATAAACGCAAAACAGCGCTGTGAAATCCATATTTGATCGACTGTTATTATGTTAGCTTAATTGAATAAAATATCTTCCCTAGCTCAAGAAAACGATCTGAGAAAACTGATGTGTTTTAAATTGAACTGATGCAAATGTAAAACGACACAATCCAGCGCGACTGTCAGGCCTGTCAGGGTAACTAGAAACACCTGATTTTTCAGCGTCTGAATAGGTATTGATCAACATCACAGCGTATAAATGACTTATTTGAACTAGAAAGGAAGCTTATGCACAGATAAACAATGATTAAATCATCTGTGTTCTTTAACTGCATAACAAATGAGCTCGTTTGCTAACGTTAGTTAGCTTACATGTCAATCCCACCATCTCTCTTAACAACTCCACGACCTTTCTCTGGATTGAACATGAACAAGCATACATATCGATTTTATAACTCACCTGGTTTATAATGCAGGAGATCTAGCGAATATCAGACTGTCTTAGTGCTGTGGTGTAGCCTGTGAGCTAAATTGCTACCGTGCCCGTACACAAGCCTGATGTTTATGAAGAAAACAAACAATAACTTCAGTCCCCGTCGCCAGCGGAACACTGGATCGCTTTGGCTAGTGTATGAGTAAACTAATCCGGAATCGGGGATACCGATACGGGTGCCGTAACCGTTATTGCCCCCTGTTAAATGACGGGTCTTTTTTTTCTCTTTCTGTTTCGGGATCTGCTTTAACTTCCTCCAAAACAACCCTGTGATAGCCAGCGATGTCATCACGCAGGTGACGTCATCGCGCAGGCACCACAAGACACGCCCTAAAACACGCCTTTTCTGAAGACTCTCCAGCGAATAATGTCTCAGGATGTTTTTCACTTTATTGTATAGACAAATACTTTTTTACTGACCAAAAACGTATTGACTATGTAGTATAATATAATATATAACATTTTAAATAGGCTACATGTCACAAATCCGAATAAAATGTGAGAATTTCAGAAGTTCAGAAATATGTTTTTACTATTTAAAATAACTGTTTTTTAATTGAATGTTTTAAAATGTAATTTATTCCTGTGATTTCAAAGCTGCATTTTTAGCATCATTACTCCATACACATGATTCTTGAGAAATCATGCTAATGTCTAATTTGCTGCTCAAAAAACATGTATTATTATTATTATTATGCTGAAAACAGATGAGTAGAATTTTTTCAGGTTTCTTTGATAAATAGAAAGTTCAGAAGAACAGCATTTATCTGAAAAAGAAAGATAAATGGTATTGTGTAGGCTATAATGTTACAAAAGCTTTTAATTTCAGATAAATGCTGAAAAAATCTTACTGTTCAAAAACTTTTGACTGATAGTATACATATAATGTAAATATGTGCATTTATTTAATATGTGTATTATTTAACTTATTTCTGCTGTTCACCTATTTTCATTCATTGTACACAGGTAATCTAAAATATATTTAAAAAATAAAAAAATAAAAAATAAAAATAAAAAAATAAATAATCTTAGAATGTGAGACTTAATTATTTGAAACGACAGTAATTGCACATGAACACAAAATGCAAATGTATTTCACATTTTCACATTTAAGATCTGTGTACTGTATAAAACATTTATTTATTTATTTATTTTATTTGATATATTTAATATAAACCTCTGTATTGTTTTTTCTTCGTGTATTTGGAACCTTTAGATGGAATAATGGTTCCCTCTGCTGGAGCTATTATGGCGCCATAGTTTTTTTTTTTTTGAGTATTTTATACAAAATTAAGCCATTCTAAATCCAGTTCCCAGAACAGGGAGATGAAAGTTCTAAGAGCAACAAACATAAAATGTAATTTGCCTTCAAAAAATGTAAATAAATGTACACTAAAAAGAGATATAAGATGAGAAATTGTTTTATTTAGAAAATAGTTCAAATAAATAAATAAATAAATAATAATAATAATAATAATAATAATAATAATAATAATAACAATTAACGTTGGTAATATATGAATATTCCTGTTTTGCTGGAAATTAAGAGCGCTGTTGTCATCACGTGACGTCAGTGAAAACACCCGCCTTAAACATGGCAGCGTCCGTGAGGAGCGTGCGATGGTGGCGAACAGGCCGACGGAGGATGGAGGATGGAGGATGGAGGATGGAGGATGGCGGATGGCGGATGGCGGATGGCAAGACGATTGGATCGCAAGGCGGTTGGATCGCAAGGCGGTTGGCAACAACTGGACTGTGAATGGACAGGAGTATGCTGAGGGAAGTGACGAATCAGGAAATTAATTAGGAGAGATGGAAGTAGGTGGCGAGAGTTATGAAAAATGGGATATGGTTAGGAATAATAAACGGAAAAAGAAGAGACAGAGTAAATCGGATGAAAGTAACTCTGACAGGGGATCAACTGTAGAAGAAACGAGAGAGGAATACAAAGTGTTTGCAAAATTTATGCATGATGGAGACTTGTTTGAAGGTATGAATCCAATGCTGTTGACAAAAGCGTTAAATAAAGAAATTGGTGAAATAAAGAGTGCTAGAATACTTAGAAACGGAATATTGTTGATTATTTGTAGAGACTCAAAACAGCAAGAGAAAGCAATCAAAATGAGCAGGATAAATGGAAAGAAAGTGGAATGTTCTATGGCCAACAGCAGGAAATTTATAAAAGGAGTTGTTACAGGAATCCCGGTGAATATATCGGTAGAAGATGTGAAACGAAACAGAACAAATGCAAATGTAAAAGAAATCAAACGTCTAAAAACAAACAGGAACGGAAGTTTAAATGATAGTACCTCGATTATGATCACCTTTGAGGAGGAAGTTCTCCCAGTAAAGATATACATTGGATACATGTGTTACAATGTGAGGTTATACATACCTCCACCACTTAGATGTTTTAAATGTCAGAGGTTTGGACATGTAGCGGCGGTGTGCAAGGGAAAACAAAGATGTGGTAAATGTAGTGGAGAACACGTGTATGGTAAATGTGAAGAGGGTGCCAAACTGAAATGCTGTAATTGTGGAGGGCAGCATAGCACAGCATATCGTGGCTGTGAAGTTAGCAAGAGGCAGGCTGAAGTACAAAGAATTAAAGTGATTCAGGGAATCAGCTATGCAGAGGCAGCAAAGAAGGTTTCAGGGGATGTAAAAATGGCAAAACAAAATGAAAGTGTTCAAAAAGAAATGGGAAAATGTCAAGGATGTGATAAGTTGAAAGAAGAGACTTTGATAGTGAAGAAGAATGATTTTGTATTGTTTATGGCGGAAATAATAAATTGTTCTGCACAGACGAAAAGCCGAAATGAAAGGATCAAAATAATTGTCAAATCAGCAGAGAAGTATCTAAATGTAAAAGAGTTGCCCTGGGAAACAGTCAGAGATACCCTTAATGAAGAAACCCAATCCTCTCAGACATGGGCTGGATCATCATAATGGTGTTGTCTATTCTACAGTGGAATGCAAGAAGCCTAATAGCAAATGGTCAAGAGTTTAAGAAATATATAGATGATTTAGCAGACAAACCTAATGTAATATGTATACAGGAGACATGGATGAAACCGCAGTTAGATTTTAGTATAAACGGTTACAATGTAGTTAGAAGGGACAGAGAATTTGGCAGAGGAGGAGGAATAGCAACATTTATACAGAACGGTATGAAATATAAGGTAGAACAAATAAATTTAAATTTCGAGTCAATTAGAAGTAAGATATGGACTGAAAGAGGTTGTATAGATATAATAAATTATTATAATCCATGTGAAAGCATTTTAGAAGAGGTTGTGGGATTACAACAAAATAGCGTAATATGGTGTGGGGATTTTAACTCTTAAAAGTTAACTTAAGAGTACTGATGCAAACGGTCTACTTATTGAAGAATTTATTGATGATAAATATCTAGTATGTATTAATAATGGAGAAGGAACGCGATATAATAATATACATAATACAGAAGCGGTACTTGACCTAACATTTGTATCTAGTTCAATAGCAGGGATTAGCACTTGGGGTGTATTAAAAGATAATACTGTAGGGAGTGACCATTACCCGATAATGATTAAAGTTGGTACAGAAATATGTTTCGAAAAAGAGAATGGAATTCCTAGATGGAAACTAGAGAATGTAAATTGGGATGCTTTTAAAGAAATTTGTGAAAAAAGATTTGTGACTCTTCGAGAGGAGAATCAAAGGGATATAGATGTATTTAATAATAAATTAGTTAATGAAATTATTCAGTCAGCTGAGGGAATAATACCTAGAAGCAGAGGGGTTAGACGTTCTAAGAGTGTACCCTGGTGGAATAATGAGTGCAAAGAAGTTATAAAAGCAAGAAATAAAACATTTAGGAAACTCAAAAAACATCATTCTCTGGAGGCTTTGATTCTATATAAAAGGGCTCAAGCAAAAGTTAGGAAAACAATTAAAATACAAAAACGTACATTTTGGAGACAATATTGCTGTAGTATTGGAAGAGAAGTACAATTATCAGATGTTTGGGGCATGATCAGAACAATGGGGGGGATCGGGAAAAATTATGAATTACCAGTGATGAGTAATAGAGATAAAACGGCTGTTAGCAATCAGGAAAAAGCAGAACTTTTAGTTCAAACATTTTTGAGAGTTCATAGCTCTGATAATCTTTCAGTAGAGGCCAGACAGAGCAGGAATAGAACCTTAATGGAATTCCCTAATATTTTACAAAAAGACGAGGTGTCAGAAAACCCCTTAGATTTGCCGCTTAACATGTTTGAGTTAAAAAGAGCAATAATTAGTGCTCGACAAACTACTCCAGGGAAGGATGGAGTATGTTATAAAATGCTGGCACACATGACAGAGAACACATTAGAAATAATCTTAATTTTGTTTAATCAAATCTGGGACACTGGACAACTGCCTTCAATCTGGAAACAAGCAATAATAATACCTATTCTTAAACCAGGGAAAGACCCATCAGACCCTTCTAGTTACAGACCAATTGCCTTGACTTCACATTTATGCAAAATCATGGAACGGATAATTACGGAAAGAATTACGTACTTCCTGGAAAGCAGATATCTTTTATCTCCATATCAGAGTGGGTTTCGTAAGGGTCGAAATACTATGGATTCTGTATTATGTCTTGAGTCAGATATAAGGAAAGCACAGACCAACAAAGAAGTAGTAATTGCAGTCTTCTTCGATGTGGAGAAGGCATATGATATGCTCTGGAAGGAAGGATTATTGATAAAATTAAAATCTTTGGGAATTAATGGTAGAACATATAATTGGGTTATGGACTTTTTATTTAATAGGAAAATACAAGTGAGGGTAGGTGAAGAATATTCCAGAGTATATACTGTAGAGAATGGTACTCCACAAGGTAGTGTGTGTAGTCCATTATTATTTAATATAATGATTAATGATATATTCTCTCAGGTCGAACAAAACATAGGAAAATCTTTATATGCTGATGATGGGGCTTTGTGGATTAGAGGCCGGAATATACCATATATCAATAAGAAAATGCAAGCTGCAATTGATGAAGTGGAAAAGTGGACTAATAAATGGGGATTTAAATTATCTATTGCAAAAACACAGGTTATTTGTTTCTCTAGGCGACACAAAATTTCACCCCTTTCCTTGTATCTATATAGGCAACAACTGGAGCAAGTAAAAGTTGTTAGGTTCCTTGGGGTTTGGTTTGATGAAAAATTGACATGGAAGGTGCATTTGAATAAAGTTAAAGACAAGTGTAAAAAGGTCATCAATATGCTTCGGTGCCTATCAGGGCAAGAATGGGGAGCAAGTAGAACATCTCTACAAAGTATATATTGGGCACTTATGAGATCTGTTCTTGACTATGGGTGTATAGCTTACATGTCAGCAGCAGAATCAAACCTCAGGGAATTAGATGTATTGCAAGCCCAGGCCCTGAGAATATGCAGTGGGGCATTTAAATCATCCCCGGTATCATCAATGCAAGTGGAAATGGGAGAAATGCCATTAAGAATCAGAAGGATAAAATTAATGATGGCATATTGGGTCAGTCTCCAAGGACAAAATGAAAAACATCCTGTCAAAAGTATATTAAAAGAGTGCTGGGAACACAATGAAACAAATTACACAAGTTTTGGGTGGATAGGCGATGCGAAAGCAAGAAACGTAGGTCTACATCAATTGCAGTATAGTAATACAGTCCCACTTTCTCCCATTCCTCCCTGGTTATTTCCTTTGCCAGCAGTAGATCTTAGAATACAGCAGGAACTAAAAGACAATTCTAATGACATTCCAATATGGTATATAGTGCAGAAGTATTTTGAGGAACACTTCCCACAGTCACAGGTTATATTTACAGATGGATCCAAAGATCCTGAAACAGGATGTGCAGGTGCAGCAGTGTATGTTCCAATGTGTGAGTTCTATATTAAGAAAAGAGTAACCAACCATCTCTCAGTATACACTACAGAGTTACTGGCAATATTATTGGCCCTAAATTGGATAGAAGAAATGGAAATAAATAATAGTGTCATTGCATCTGACAGTTTTTCAGCACTTGAAAGTATAAAATCTGGCAGGTCATCAGCTAGGATGGATATTGTCTTTGCAAAATGTACGATCTGAAAGTTAAGGGCATATCTACACAATTCATTTGGGTTCCTGCTCATACTGGAGTGGAGGGAAATGAGAAGGTGGATATTCTAGAATAAAGGAAATAGATCTATGTATTCCGTTAAGTAAAGCCGAAGCGAAAGTATACATCAGGAAATATACACAATCCGTTTGGCAGATGTATTGGGATGACCATGAAACAGGCAAACATTTATACAATATACAAAAATCAGTAGATGCCGGGAGAATAGGGAGTAGGAATCGAAGGGAAGAAAATATTATTACACGCCTTAGAATTGGACACACTGGACTTAACAGTACATTATATAGAATTGGCAAGCACCCGACTGGGGAGTGTAGACACTGTAATCAACAAGAAACAGTTGAACATGTTCTGCTTCAATGTACCAAATACAATAATGAGAGATATCGTCTCTTTCAGTCAATGAAAAAGGCAAATCATCATGACTTTTCGTTATCTGGTTTATTGGGGAAAACAGCTAATAAGATATATGATGATATTATTAAGTTTATACAAGAATGTGAATTAAGTAAAGTAATATAGAATATACATAATGCATAATTTTTTTTGTTGTGTTTTTTTTTTTGTTTTTTTGTTTGTTGTCCCTATGGCCTTTCCCTTCTCTACCCATCATATTAATAAATGCATACATCCCGATCCACACTCCAGTCCAGTCGGTGGCGGTAATGCACCATTAAGCTGGTTTGCCAACCGCCATAAAACACCAGAAGAAGAAGAAGAAGAAGAAGAAGGAGCGTGCGATAGTTATTTGTATAGAATGTCAAAGACCAACCACTTCACAAAGTCACCTGTTTAATGCTGAAGTCCGCACGTACAATATGGACAGACGAGAGTTCACAGCCTCCCTTGTGGTAATGCACATTTTATGTCTATTACACGTGCTAAAACAGCAGCGTGTGCATCCTTTCTTATGACATTAACTCTGCATATGAAATAAATACAGTACAGTGTCACAGAGTGACAGTGTCTTTATGCTTATGTGTTAGTCTACGCTTTATCTGGAGTCTTTCTTGTTACAGTCAGCTCATCTCTTTTGAAAAGAATTTTTGATCATGGTTATGATGACAGTGACTGTGATAACGAAAGTAATGAAGATAATGACAGTCAATTAAAATAAATAAACATATAAATAAACAAAATCAAATTTGTCTGCTTGGATCAGTAAATAAACAATACCCACACCTAGATTATTAATATTATTGTTTTGCTTTATTTATTTTTAACCTTCATAGTTTTTAGAGAAATAAAAAATATACTCTTCTTTCTGCTTGTTTCTACAGTCTAATTATTTAGCTTGACTATAGTGCTTCAAAATAATAATGATAACAATAATATTATTATTGTTGCTGTTGTTGTCAATTTGAAGTATTTGTTTTTTTAATCTTCGTAGTTTTTAGAGAAATAACAAATATACTCTTTCCCCCACTGTTTACAGCCTAATTATGAACTAGTTTGACTATAGTGCTTCAAAATAATAATAATAATAGTTTTGCATTATTTGTTATATTTAACCTTTGTAGTTTTTATAGAAATTAAAAAAAAAAAAAAACTCTTTTCCCCCTTGTTTCAGCCTATTATGAATTAGTTTGACTATGGTGCTTCAAAATAATAATTATAATAATAAAAAATATTATTATTATTATTGTTGTCGTTCTTGTTGTTTGTGATTTCTTAGTTTCTACAGTTGTGTTGCTTTACATATTTATCCACTAATTAAAAAAAAAAAAACTTTATCGTTTCTAAAGATATAAAAAGATACTTTTTTTGGCCTTTGTTTCTGCAGCCTAATTATAAATTCTAAACTATATCACTTTATAATAATAATAATAATAATACTGTCAGTAGTGCTTCATGTAATTGACAGCTTTAGCTTGATCTGAACCAAAACAGGACTTATGTTCAAACACTTTTTTTAATTAATAATAAATCAGTCATAGAGTTTGCACTTTCTCATTAATAAGTCAGAAATGATTTAAACACAGAAACATAGTTTATGAAAAATGGGGTCAATTGTAATGAGTAATGAATTAACTGAAAAGTGGTATATTATGTCATAGTAACCATATTAAGCATAACAACAAACTTGACTCTTTGAGTCATTTGTGGTAAATTGTGGCATTATTGTATGGAAAAATTACGTATGATACTACAATCACTAAGTGCATTTCACCAGATTTAAAAGAAAAAAAGATGTACTATTAAAAGATGTATGTATTAAAACAGTGTCATTGCTCACCATCTTTTAGGCAGGCGGCTGTGCGGGAATGTGTGTAGATCTCACTCTTTTCCCTTTGGACACCATAAAGACAAGGTTACAGAGCCAGCAGGGCTTCTACAAGGCGGGAGGTTTCCGAGGGATCTATGCAGGGGTCCCGTCAGCTGCTATAGGCTCCTTTCCCAATGGTGAGTTTATACATCTTATAATAAACAAGAAAAATGACTGTATGTTTAAAAGTTTACTTTAAACTCTTTAGAAACTGCATGCTGAGAAGACTTCTGATTATGATAAATAGCATATTTAAACCAGAATTACTGGAATCGCCAGCTCTCAGAATACGCCTACTAAATAAATACATAAACACATGTTAGAAAATGGATGCAGTTTAAATAGTTTTGCCTCAAACAAAATGTTTCTTCTTGGTTCCAGCTGCTGCATTCTTTGTTACCTATGAAAGCACCAAGTCGTTATTCACCGGCTACAGTGCTACAAACTTGGCCCCCATCACTCACATGCTGGCCGCTTCACTAGGAGAAATCGTAGGTTTCCTGTCATTCTTCTTCTTCTTTTCCTGTTATTTTGTCCTTGTGTTTATCATCATTTATTTACTCACTGGAGTCCAAATGAACAGAGTGTCTGTTTTAGAGACAAACATGCAGAAGGTTTTAAATGTGGTTTCTGTTGGATGTTTTTTGCTCTGGGTTAGGAGCCTGGCCACAGATGACCCTGTATTTTCCCAGCAGCTGGCCAAATAGGATCTTATTGTTGTCAACTGCCATAGCCGTTTTTATAGAGAGGAGTCTTGCAGGTTTGTCAAGGGAGATTTAGATTTTGGAGCTGTCCTTTTCTAGTGAAACTCAAAAGCTCAAAGCAGTGCAGTCCAGCTCATGTCACAAAAATGATCCAACATAGAAGCAACAAAGTTAGCATTTCAATTTTCCCTTAGTGGTACTCCATCTTTAAAATGTTATGCAATTTAATACATACACTAACTTTCAAAAGTTTGGAAGCACTTTCGTTTTTAAAAGAACTTAAAGGAGACATTTACTTCCAGAACAAATATTTACAGATAATGTACTCACCCCCTTGTCATCCAAGATGTTCATGTCTTTCTTCAGTTGTAAAAAAATATGTTTTTTGAGGAAAACATTTCAGGAATGTTCTCCATATAGTGGACTTTTAAGGTGCCTGCAAAGTTGAAGCAGTTTAATGCAGGGCTCTAAACGATCCCAGCCGAGGAAGAAAGGTCTTATCTAATAAAACGATTGGTTAATTTCTAAAAGAATGTACAGTTTATATACTTTTTAACCTCAAATGCTCGTCTTGTCTAGCTCTGTGTGAACTCTGTTTTTTCCGGTTCAAGACAGTTAGGGTATGTCTCCCATCTCATTTTCTCCTCCAACCTCAAAATCGTCCTACATCACTGCACCCAGTGTTTACAAAGGGAACTTGCAAGGAGGGTCACCCACCCTTTACAAAAAAAAGGTAAAACAGCGATGTAGGATGAATTTGAAGTTGGAGGAGAAAATGAGATGGGAGTTCACGCAGAGCTAGACAAGACGAGTGTTTGGGTTAAAAAATATACATTTTTTTTTTAGAAATTAACCAATTTTCTTGCTAGATAAGACCCTTCTTCCTTGGCTGGGATCATTTAGAGCCCTTTGAAGCTGCATTTAAACTGCATTTTGGAAGTTAAAACCCACGGGCACCATAGAAGTCCATTATATGAAGAAAAATCCTGAAATGTTTGCCTCAAAAAACATAATTTCTTTACGACTGAAAAAAGAAAGACATGAACATCTTGGATGACAAAGGGGTGAGTAAATTATAAATTGTTGTTCTGGAAGTGAACTTCTCCTTTAATACTTTTATTCCTCAAGATTAGATTTAATTGATTAAAAATTGCAGTAAGGACATTTATTTGTTCAGGCTCAAAGCAGCCCACTTTTCTCCCTCTACTGTTTAGATCCAATTTGTTTTATTTTTTCAAGACAGTAGTGTTTGGAATAACCTTCATTGCTCAAAAGAACATGAGACTTATATAAGAGGGTTGAATATTCGTTTAAAAATATTGTACAATGCCTGGCATGAAATGTAAGTGTGCACTACCAATCAAGTCTGTTTTTTTTTTTTCTTTAAATCATTCAGCAAGTGCGCATTAAATGCGTAGTGTTCTTTTGAACTTTTTATTCATCCTGAAATCTAAATTCACATAAATATGAAAGGGATAGTTCACCCAAAAATGAAAGCTCTGTCATTAATTACTCACCCTCATGTCGTTCCAAACCCGTAAGACCTTTGTTCCTCTTTGGAACACAATTTAAGGTATTTTTGATGAAATCCGAAAGCTTTCTGAGCGTGCATAGACAGCAACGCAGCTATAGCATTCGAGGCCCAGAAAGGTAGTAAAGACATAAAATAGTCCATGTGACATCAGTGGTTCAACCTTAATTTGAAAAAAGCTATGAGAATACATCTGTGCGCAAAGAAAGAAAGACTTCTTTCGAAAAACAAAAAAATCTCATCAACCTCAAACATTTGAACATTAGTGTACATACTTTTGATTAATTAAACAATATCAAATGAGAAATAGCATACGTTTTTTTTTTTTTTTAAAAAAAAACATTAAATAGAAGAAAAGGTAAGAAGTGTGCCGAGTTTTTTTTTCTGAAACACCACAGAGATTTTTTTTGTCAGAGAATTTGCATGATTATAAAAACAAAAACGTCTTTTGGAACCAGCATGGAATATGAACTCATTAGATTTTAGTCCTCTCAGCTCTGTTTAACATATTTTATCATATTTAAATCTGTTCAGCAGCAATTTTCCTCAACCTCATTAGAGTAGAAATTCCACATGGGCCTACTAATAATACATCACCAGCCCATTCATCTCAATACGCAATTGTAGTTTCCAATTTCAAGTGACAGTATATAACTATAAGTGTTGTAATTGGGTTGATCATTTCAGTTTATTACCAGTTAAGTTAACTGACTGTTATTCCATCTACTTCTCCAGTGAAAAAGACACTCTGGGTGAAAAGTGTCTTTTGTTGAAAATTTAAAGAGCGCCTATCATTACATACTAATCATTAAACATAGCTCAGAAAATAAGTGAAAAGGTCAGCCTTCACAATACCCAAGATATCTGAATATGAGGTGAAGTTGAAGTCAGGTCTGTTGATAACCCTTTGCCTGGTGCAGCAGGATTTGCACACTTCAAAAGGGGGATTTTAACAGCAGAGCCCCAGTGTGTTGTGGGTACACGTTGCCCCGTTCAAAGCCCGTAATCCCGGAGCTTAGCCATGAAAGTCTTCCCCTCAGGCTGTCTGGAGCAGAAGACAAAGTCATCTTACTTATGTAACTCCTGCCATTATACAACTTCGCACTAATAGGTTTCCCAACTGGAGATGATTAATGAGTCATTAGTTTATAATTTGTTAGTTTGGGAGTTTTCTGGTCCCAGTTTTGCATCAGTCCATTTTGTTTCTTGTTAATCGCTTTTTACTTTGTACTTTTCCCTATTACTTCTGCAGCTGCTGTACTGTCATAGTTATCTGGTTGACCCTATAAGGTTAGTACTAGCACACTAATCAAACGAAATGTGGATCCAGAACTTTAAGCTTAGGGTTTCAGACTATGCCTTTGTAGCATCACATATGCCTCGTAACAACCTCTCATCTGCAACCAGCGAGATTTATATTGTCTGGAAACTTTATCCTCACTTTATACAACTTCACCAGTCTCCCTTAAGTCCAGCTTGTCTCTTCACACAACTTTATGAAAAGTTGCTGCATGTAAGGAATACGGCCAATGAATTATTAAAAGTGTTCCACTGCAACATCTTTACAAATAGCTTCAAAACCAGAAATGCTACCTCCTCGCTAATGAAATATGTCATGTAGCTTTTCGTTTGCAAATTATTTTAGCTAAAAAGTTAATTTCTGTGCAGGTGAATTGTCATTTTTTACATATTTGCTATTGTAGGATATAGCTATATATAATAGTATAATAAACAGTTGAGGTCAAAAGTTTACATACACCTTCCAGAATCTGTAGAATTTTAAATACCAAAATAAGAGTTTATACAAAATGCATGTTATTTTTTATTTAGTACTGACCTGTATAATATATTTCACATAAAAGACATATACATATAGTCCACAAGAGAAAATAATAGTTGAATTTATAAAAATGACCCAGTTCAAAAGTTTACATACGCTTGATTCTTAATACTGTGATGTTACCTGAATGATCCAGAGCTGTTTTTTGTTTTGTTTAGTGATTTAGTGTTGTTTGTGAATCCCTGTTTGTCCTGAACAGTTAAACTGCCCGCTGTTCTTCAGAAAAATCCTTCAGGTCCCACAAATTCTGTGGTTTTTCAGCATTTTTGTCTATTTGAACACTTTCCAGCAGTGACTGTATGATTTTGAGATCCATCTTTTCACACTGAGGACAACTGAGGGACTCATATGCAATTATTACAGAAGGTTCAAACCCTCACTGATGCTCCAGAAGGAAAAACAATGAATTAAGAGCTGGGGGTGAAAACTGTTGAACAGAATAAAGATGTGTACATGTTTCTGATTTTGCCTAAATATCATATTTTGTTAATTTAGTACTGCTCTTCAGAAATTACAGAAGATACTTGCATGATTCCTAGAAGACAAAATAAGTTTAATTTACCCTGAACTTCAAATTCAAAAGTTTTCACCCTCTGGCTCTGAATGCTTGTTTTTTCTTGCTGGAGCATCAGTGAATGTTTGAACCTTCTGTAATAGTTGCAATGAGTCAGGGACTCATGAACAACTATCACTAAACAAACAAACAAACAAACAAACAAACAACACAGCTGTGGATCATTCAGGTAACAGAATTAGGGGGGTGTAAACTTTTGAACGGGGTAATTTTTTATAAATTCAACTATTGTTTATTCTTGTGAGCTATATGTAAACATCTTTTATATGAAATATCTTATTCAGGTCAGTACTAAATAAACAGTAACATGCATTTTGTATGATCCCTCTTATTTTAGTAAAATGATTAACATTTTGCAGATTCTGAAGTGGTGTAAACTTTTGACCTCAACTGTAGTTTCTGTGCAGGTGTGAGGGAAAAACAGGGGAACTGTCAGTTTTATCCTGTGGTTTGGTCAGTGTCTTTGTGGGTTTTGGTTTATTTGCTGTTGTAGGATATGATATGAGGACCTTTGATATAACTGAAATCATTTGTTCGAAATGTTTTGAAAATGTAATGTGGTCAACAGACCTGGAAGTACTGTTTTATGGAACATAATTGCTTAGTTTGCCAACTAATCAAAATCAAGCATTCAACACCCATGTGGTATAATATTGTGTAATAATAGCAATGGTGATTTCTGTCTCTTCTTTCTCAGTATTGTTGTGTGTGCTGTGTGCTATAAAGAATGCACTTGCTGATGGTGTCTGTCAGAGCCAGAGTAAGCTGTTATCTAGCCATTATATCAGATTTATCTTCATTCCCATTTGCCCAACGCACTCTCCGAAAGCTCATTTGTCAAGCTGAAGGAGCACTTTTCCTACATTTATAAAACTTGTCTCTCCCTATGGCTGTGGGGTGAAAACAGCATGTAGCATGACTAGGAGAGGCAGACTGGCATCCCGCTAAGCTTGGCACAGCAAATAATCCATGCATCGCCCGCGAGAATACGGTTGCCTGTGATTTATTGTACAAATCAAGTCTGAGCGTTGTGCTGTGGCTCATTTTCAACCCTCTTCTGGTTCTCACCTGGCAGGTCTCTGAAATATCAAAAAATAGGCAATTGAAGTGTTGGGTTAAAAATGTTATCTCTCCACATGCATTGGTATTATTAAAGGACTAGATGGGAAACATGTCAGGCAGATATTGGACTGTGCAGATAGGTTTTGGGAAGGCAGCGCTCCATAAGGGCTCGAGGGGCCGCTGTTGTTGTTGTTTTTTAAAGCACCTGTAGGATGATCTGTGGAAGATTGTTCCAGATGCCTGTCGTAATTCCAACTTCCTGAGACTCTGCTGGGAGGCGTGTGTTCCGAGTTCACGGAAGGGTTCGGAATGTTCCAGCTGTGTCTATTGATGTCTGGAGTCACAGCTGTGAGAGCGGCCTTACCATGTACAAGTGGTTTATTTTATGCTAATAGAAATGAGTTGGGATTCAAAAAGTGTCTTCAGGTTTGGGGGTAAAAAGGCAAAAATGTTGAGAAAAACTAAAAAAATATTATGTTATAAATATCTTTTTATCTCACACTTGCATGCAAACGTTTTGGGACTTTTTTTTTGCATTAAAATTCACCAAAGCTGCATTTATTTGATCTAAAATATGGTAAAAACAGTACTGTGAAATATTATTACAAATTAAACGTCTTTTTTCTATTTTAAGTCTATTTTATTTTTGAAAATGTTATTTATTCCTCTGATGGCAAAGATGAATGTCCAGTCTTCAGTGTCACAGAAATCATTTTAACATGCAGATTCGATGCTTAAAAAACAGATTATTCTCAATATTAAAAACAGTTTTATATACCTTAGGATACAGAGTTTAAAAGAACAGCATTTATTTGAAATAAAGAATATTTTCTAATATTATAAATATTTTTACAGTCACTTTTTAACAAGTTAATGGACTCTTGCTGTACACTAATTAAAAAAAAAAACCATTTACACCACCAGTCAAAACGTTTTTGAACAGTAAGATTTTTAATGTTTTTTTAAAGAGTCTCTTCTGCTCACCAAGCCTGCATTTATTTGCTCCAAAGTACAGCAAAAACTTTTGAAAATTTTTTATTATTTATTCCTGTGATTTCAAAGCTGAATTTTAGCAGCAATACTCTAGTCACATGATCCTTCAGAAATCATTCTAACATTTTGATTTGTTGCTCAAAAAAATGTATTGTTGTTATTATTATTATATTATATGTCTTTATCATTACTTTTGATAATTCAAAACATTCTTGCTAAATAAAAGTAGTCATTTCTATAATTTATTTCCCCCTCCAAAAACATTATACTGACTCCAAGCTTTTGAATGGTATAGTGTATGATGTTACAAAAGCTGTGTATTTCAGATAAATGCTGATCTTTCTATTCATCAAAGAATCCTAAAAAAAAATGCACTCAACTGTTTTAAATATTGATAATAATAATTATCAATAATTATCAAAACAGCAAATTAGCATATCAGAATGATTTCTGAAGGATCATGTGACACTGAAGACTGGAGTAATAATGCTGAAAATTTAGCTTTGATAAATTACATTTTAAAATATATTCAAATAAAAAGCAGTTATTTTAAATAGTAAAAATATGTCACAAATATTACTGCTTCTGCTGTATTTTGGATCAAATAAATGCAGGCGTGGTGAGCTGACGAGAATAATAATAATAATAATAATAAAAAAAAAACTTAAAAAAAATTAAAAACCATACTGTTCATTCAAAAGCTAGGAGTTAGTAATTTTTTTTTCTTTTGTAAAATAAATGACAGAAATGAATACTTTTACTTAGCAAATATGCTTTAAATTGCTCAAAAATGATGCTAAAACATTACAAAAGATTTCTATTTCAGATAAATGCTGTTCTTCGAACTTTCTAGTCATCAAAGAAATCTGAAAAAATTCTACTCAGCTGTTTTCAACATAATAATAATAAATGTTTTTTGAGCAGCAAATCAGAATATTAGAATGATTTCTGAAGGATCATGTGACTGGAATAATGATTCTAAAATTCAGCTTTGAAATCACAAGAATAAATTACATTTTAAGAAACAGTTATTTTAAATAGTAAAAATATTTCAAAATTTTACTGTTTTTGCTGTACTTTAGATCAAATAAATGCAGGTTTGGTGAGCAGAAGAGTTATTTAAAAAACATTACCAATTTTACTGTTCAAAAACTTTTGACTGGTACCTTAGCGTATGTACACAATAAGTGCATTGTATCAAATGATTAATTAAAATGTAAGTATATAAGGCCACCTGAATAAATGTAAGTAAATAATAGTAATCAAACTAAATATGTTTAAGTCTGTTTAAAGTATCGAGGCAAATCAAAACTACTGAATGAATGGACCTTTCTCACATTTCCGGGTTTCTCATAGCGGAAGTCGTCATAGTTGACTGATATCGGCAGTCAGAAGAGAGAACAATGAACTTATTGATGATAACAAGAACAACAAGTTTCTTTTTTTTCCTTTCCTTCTTTTATGTTATTGTATTGCTATGCAGTGCTGTTTATTGTTGTTTTCCTTTTTGTCTTCCAATAAAAAAACAAGAAGAGAGAACAATGTCAAATTTACCCTCCCTCCCATAGACGCGGCATTAGAAACACCCTCGCATAGCGTTAACTAGTTTTTTGGTAACTTGATGGAAAGGTGGTATAATACAAAATATAGTGTTATAAATGCACACACATATTTTTAAAAATCAAAACATAAAAAAGTTTAAAGGATTTATGATGATGATGACCGTTAAAACGCGTCATCACCGGCTTGTGAAAAGGGTCCATTGTGTTCAGGTCTTGGTCCGTGCGCAGCATTCATTCGTCACCTTTGCAGTGCTTGTGTGTTGTAAACAGCAAGGTAAGACAAACGGCTCTGAACTGATTCACCTGGTGCTAAAATAAGAAGCGTGCCTTGCTTTAATTGCCCTCTTCTCCACCGACCTTCCTGTCGTGATGAGGGCTGGCCTCTGGTCGTCGTGTCGCCGTGGAAAGGAATAAGGTTTCGTCCTCAGGGTTCCTGCGCTTCAGCAGCACAGCGCGGGGATCACAGTCAGCGGCTAATTAACCGCCTCCAAATGACTAGCAAATAAAGATAAATGTATCTCACATTAAACAGTATAACCATTACTCCTTAATAAGTAAACTAATTAGTAAAACCGCCTTTAAGTCATTGCCTCGATAATTGCGTGACTGGTCACACACAGGTACGTCCATAAACACGCAAGGCTTCGACTTCCACTTATTTTAAAATGTCCTCAGCGTAGTTTTCCTCCTCACTGCTCTCTGTAAATTACCCTGAAATACACAATGCCGGTAATTGATCTGATACAATCTCTCGCCAGTCCTCCATCAACTCCCTTGCGAAATGATACGAAATTGCTGCCGCGCGCACTCGCGCACGCCAATTCAATTACCGCAAGAATTACTTGTCATATCCACTTCCCTCTCTATTTAGTGCCGTAATTTTGATCCTTTTGAGAATTACACGAGGAGACGTGATGTTTAGTGTTTCATAAATGTTAACCCAGCAAAAGAGAATGTAATGAGCTTAGTAAAATAGGCCCTGTCAGTTTCCCTCACAGACGGATGGTCGCAGTTCCCGCGTTTCACCGCTTGATGGCACTCTTGCTACACGCGTTCGCCATAAACAAAACAAACCTTCTCCACTGACCTTACTTTTCTCAATGGAAATGTCAGTTACAGATTCCCTCAGTTGGATCTTCCACATTTGTGTCACGCAAAGTCTTGCACGCTGTTCAAGCCAAGCGGCCGTTCATTCTGCAACTGCGGTGTGCAAGAAGATGCTCAGAGTCATACAGAGTGCAAACTACCGTAGCTTGTTCACACACACCGTGCCTGTAGGTTGTCAGCTGGGCTCACAGCAGACCCGACCTCTCTCATAGTAGCACCCCACGCCCGCTCTGTCATTCAGAAGAGATTACTTTTAGCACCACAGATCCAGTGTGAGCCCGGGGGTCTGGTGGGGGGCCCGGTAAACTCCCTGTGGTTGCGGAGATTGCTTTCCATCCTCGGTTCGCCCTGGTATTTCCGCCCCCAGCACGGAGAGGATCAGAAGTAATGTACCACAAGTGTAGTTTTAGAGGGGGATGCGGCCGTGAGGAATGAGCTTGAATAATGCCACACTTCAGCTATCGACAAAGCATGTATTGTGACTTACTGTATGAGTTGTGAGCATTTTGTTAATCTTTTAAAATGATTTTTTATTCATTCTGTTTACATTTAACATATTAATGACTGCGGTTATGTAACATTAATTTTTTTTTCAGTATTTTTTCCTTCTTTTTTTCCTTCTTTAGTTCTTTCACTAAAAAAAAACGTATTATTATTCATACTATTTTTTTATGTGCTTTTTATTGATTTTAAGAAACATTTGATATGCACATATCCATATTTCAGTGTATTATATATAAATGCACACTACCAGTCAAAAGTTTTTGAACAGTAAGATTTTTCATGTTTTTAAAGTTGCTTCTGCTCACCAAGCCTGCATTTATTTGATTCAAAGTACAGCAAAACAGTAAAATTGTGAAATAATAAAAAAAAAACAGTTTTCTATTTGAATATATTTTCAAATGTAATTTATTTCTGAGATTTCAAAGCTGAATTTGTAGCATCATTACATCATTCTAATATTCTGATTTGCTGCTCAAAAAAACATTTATTATTATCAGATAAATGCTGAAGTTTGAATCTTTCTATTCATTAAAGAATCCTGAAAAAAACTAAACTGTTTTAAATATTGATGATAATAATAGTAAAAAAATGTTTCTTGAACAGCAAATCAACATATTAGAATGATTTCGGTGACACCGAAGACTGGAGTAATGATGCTGAAAAGTTAGCTTTGATCACAGGAATAAATTGCATTTTAAAATACATTCAAGTAGAAAGCATTAATTTTAAATAGTAAAAATATTTCACAATATTTCTGCTTTTGCTGTATTTTGGATCAAATAAATGCAGGCTTGGTGAGCAGAAGAGAATTCGTTAAAAACATTAAAAATATATATATATTTTTGTATAGTGTGTTTGTATATATTAAGAGAGAGAGACATTAAAATATCTAAAATTACATTAAATAACATTAAAATACAATTTAATTATTTTCTTAGCTTTTTTAAATCTTACTAAATGTATTTTGTCTTGTTCAACTTTCATTTTTGTTTTCATTTGTTGTATAAATCTGCTGTTGCAAACTATGAATTTTTTATATTTCATGTTTTCAAACAGCCATTTTGTGCTGTGTACTCGAGTACCTCTCTTTGTTTGTGTGAACAGCACTGTTTGACACATTGATGAGTGTTCTCTTCCTCTTACACAGGTCGCCTGTCTGATCCGTGTGCCGACTGAAGTAGTGAAGCAGAGGACACAGGCCAGTCCCTCGCTCAATACATACCGGGTGCTGCTCAATACACTACAAGAAGAGGTATACATATACCATCAGCTTGACTTAGAGTCAACAATGCACTTGAGTTCACTTTAGCTGTCGTGTTACAGACAGATGTGTGGGTGGTTTGATTGATAAATAAGTCATTTCGTAAAACAATCACTTAATGCCATGTCTTTTTGTTTGCACAGAGATTACAACTCTTTTTGGTTTCTCACTGCAGGGTTTCAGAGGACTGTACAGAGGTTATGGCAGTACAGTACTTAGAGAGGTAGGCTGGCTTTTTTGTATACACATCGAATACTGGTACTCCATTATTTCACATAATTATACAAAACTTTGATATTGACATTTGATGTGAGTATCTTTTTTTTAAAGGATTAGTTTACTTCCAGATTAAAAATTTCCTGATAATTTACTCACCCCCATGTCATCCAAGATGTTCATGCTTTTCTTTCTTCAGTCGACACGTGACGTAGTACAAATCCGGTATTTACAAAGCAAAATGCAAAGAAAGTCAAGCGCCTTTTACAAAAAAAGGTAAAACAACGTCGGACGATGTCGTAGTCGTGAATCACAGAGCTAGTGCGAGATCAGCATTTGTGGTTAAAAAGTATATAAATGTTTATTTTTTTTTTTAGAAAATGACAGATCGTTGCGCTACATAAGAACCTTATTCCTCAGATGGGATCGTGTGGAGCCCTTTGAAGCTGCATTGAAACTGCAGTTTGGACCTTCAACCCATTGGCTCCCATTAAAGTCCACTATATGGAGAAAAGAATCCTGTAATATTTATCTCAAAAACCTAGAAACCAAAAACCAAAAACCTTATCTCAAAGAAAGACATGAACATCTTGGATGACGGGGTGAGTAAATTATCAGAAAATTGTTATTCTGGAAGTGGACTTAATCCTTTAGGTTCAAAAATTCAATATACTGTTGCAAATTCAACATGAGCATATATTGAATGTTTTAATTTTATTGAGTATGTCTATGTAACTTCAGACCAAAAGCTCAGTGAGAGCAACATTACACATGAGCAGAATGAAAGGGTCTTTAGACATGTTTTACATGGTAAAAAGCAACAAAATAGTCAAAAACATCAACCTAGCATGGGTCACATAGGAAAACGACTGAAAAACAGCAAGAAGTGGAAACAAAACACGGTGTGAATGATCAAATCAACAGTTTACAAACCTGTTTGGCCAGTTCACTGAAAAGAATCTAAAATTTCTAAAAATTATATATTAAAAACATTGCTAAAAATTCTGCCATCATTCATTTCTAACCTCAGTCTCAGTGTTTTTATTTTTTTGTTCATACAGTGAAATTCAAATGGGTTCAGTATTATTTTGAACCTCAGTGACTTTCATTAAATGGTTTAAAACAGTTTAAACTCTTCAAAATGTCTTTTTTGTGTGTGTGTTCTGCAGAAGAAAGTACAGTGGCATATGAAAGTTTTGGAACCCCTTTGCAAAATATGTGAAAATGTGAATAAATAACAAAATAAGAGATATCATACAAAATGCATGTTATTTTTTATTTATTACTGTCCTGAGTAAGATATTTTACATTAAAGTTGTTTACATATAATCCACAAGACCAAAAAATATTATTATTATTATTAAATTTATTAAAATAACCCCCTGCAAAAGTTTGGGAACCCTTGGTTCTTAATACTGTGTGTGATTACCTGGATGATCTATGACTGTTTTTTTGTTTTGTGATGGTTGTTCATGAGTCCCTTGTTTGTTCTGAACAGTTAAACTGCAGATTCTTCAGTAACCCTGTAACCCTTTCCAGCAGTGACTGTATGATTTTGAGATTCATCTTTTCACACTGAGGACAATTGAGGGACTCAGACACAACTATTAAAAAAGGTTCAAACATTCACTGATGCTCTGGAAAGAACCACGATGCATTAAGAGAGTTAGGCAGAGGCGGGGGCGGGGCGGGGGCGGGGGCGGGGGCTGAAAACTTTTGAACAGGATGAAGATGTCCACATTTTTTTTTAATTTGTTAAAAAAATATTTTTTTCCATTTAGTACTAACCTTTTGAAAGCAACAGAACATACTTGCATGTTTCCTGGAAAACAAATTAAGTACAATTTACCTTGATCTTAAAATTCGAAAAGTTTTCACCCCCCGGCTCTTAATGCATTGTGTTTCCTTCTGGAGCATCAGCGAATGTTTGAACCTTTTTTCATAGTTGTGTTTGAGTCCCTCAGTTGTCTTCAGAGTGAAAAGATGGATCTCAAAATCATGCAGTCACTGCTGGAAAGGGTTCAAATATGCAAAAGATGCAGGAAAACTGAAGAATCTGCAGGACCTGGAGGATTTTTCTGAAGAACAGTGCTCAGTTTAACTGTTCAGAACAAACAAGGGACTCATGAACAACATCACAAAACAAAAAACAGTCATAGATCATCCAGGTAACCACACACAATATTAAGAACCAAGGGTTCACAAACTTTTGAAGGTGGTTATTTTAATAATTTCAGCTTTTTTTGCCTGTGAACTATATGTAAACATCTTTTATGAAAAATAACTTAGGACAGTACTAAATAAAAATTAACATGCATTTTGTAAAAATTATTCACGTTTTCACAGATTCTGCAAGGCGTTCCCAAGTCATACAGGTTTGGAATGACATGACAGTGAGTAGATAATGGCAGAATTTTAAACTTTTCTGTCACTTGATTTTGAGATTTTGACCCCTTTCTTTTCTATTCTGAATTTCACTTTGCTCATTCAAGCATATTTTTTTGTAATAACAATTCATCTAGCTATTTAAACTAATTATCAGTGGAACAAGCAGCAGGCAGATCAACCACAAGGTGAAAGACACGATAGCCCTCCCACCCAAGAGAAGCTGCTTTTTTAAATGGATCTCTCTTTTTCACCCTTTGATTAATCGTCTGCTTCCTTGCACACCTGCATCGCATGATAATGCTTATTAAGTTATAGGCAAAGCTCATATTTTTTCATTTGTTTTCCGGATTTATGTTCTCCTTGTTCATGTCACGTACTGACAGAAGACGAAGATAAAGGGAGTGAAATATTCGAAATCAAAGAGAACTTGTTGTCTGCATGAAGGTGACACTCATTTTTTTGTGAGGTGATATCGTCTCTCACTGCGGGGTGATCCTGTACTTATTTTCCGCCTCACTTAACACACGTTATTCACGCAAACTCCATCTGGACATAAAGAAAAAAGAACAACAAGCTTTTTCTGATTTCTCCAAGGGCTTCTGAATAAATGAATACATTTTGGATGCGAGCGGGCGGCTCAGGCTGAATACTAAGGGCCAGATAAAATAGAGGTGCCGAGAGGTGCCCTGCTTCTTCCTTGGGATTGGCTTTGACGTGTGTCAGGAAGCTAATTCATTTTCTCGGCCCACTATCTTATCCAGCACCGCAACCCTGTCAGGGTAAGTTTGTTTACCCTGAATGCCGAGTCCTCCTCGCACAAGAATTTAATTGGGGTCTTCTCCATTATGCAGATTCATTAAAGAACCCCGGACAAGAGGTTGTGATGAGATACAGTGCACCGATATGTACTAGTAGAGACAGGATGGCAGGCAGTTAAATGACAAAC
Organism: Labeo catla; assembly: GCA_012976165.1. Taxonomy (NCBI): domain Eukaryota; kingdom Metazoa; phylum Chordata; class Actinopteri; order Cypriniformes; family Cyprinidae; genus Labeo; species Labeo catla. Next base: position 1,355,638 of record VONZ01000090.1, on the reverse strand, counting down.
AAAAAGACTGGTGTGAAATAGAATTCTGTCCTACATGATGCATGATTTTTTTTTTTTTTTTTTTTTTTTTAAGAAGTCTCATGCTCACCAAGCCCCTATTTATTTTATCAAAAAATATAGTAAAAACTGCAATATTATTATTACAATTTAAAATAACTGTTTTGTTTTAAACACATTTTTAAATGTAATTTATTCTTGTGATGACAAAGCTGAATTTTATTAGCGTTTCTTCAGAAATCATTCTAAAATGCTGATTTGCTGCTCAAGAAGAATTTATCAGTGTTGAAAACAGATGGACTGCTTAATTTCTTTGTGAAATTGTGTTAAACAACATTTAAAATATGCTTTTAATGATGTAAAATTACTTCACTATAACTTTTGATTAATTTAATGCACTCTTTTTTTTTTATCTTAAAAGCATTTGAATGGTAGTATAGTTTTGCCATTATTGTTCTTTTGTCCTAAAGTTTTCAGAGAATCGTGGTTATAAAATGTTGTAAACTTGGTTAATACAATTCTTACACTATTTTACAAGTCTTCAGAAGCCATTCAATAGCTTTATGTAGTGAACAAATTACAATTTAAGTCAATTTTAAAGGGGTTATCGGATGCAAAGTTCACTTTTACATGTTGTTTGAACATTAATGTGTGTTGGCAGTGTATGTACAAATGTACCCTATAATGATAAAAATCCATGCGGTGGTTTTTAATTAATCTGTAAAAATAATATCCCCTTTTGCAAATCGAGCCATTCTCAGATGCCTTTCACAGAGGCCGTTCCCACGATAGTTGATTGACATGAGCATCTTACCTCAGACCCGCCTTAAATCAGCTGTAACAGTCAGACCTCCATTGTTTCGATGCGGAGCAGGGATGTAAGTTAGACAAGAATATCTCAGATTGAGCGATTGAGGTGTTGTGTTGCTGGATGTAATAATGAACGTAGTGGTCATCATTTACTCCCGACATCTGAGCCGCTGAAGATGCAGTGGATTACGTTTGTTTGTGAAGGGAATGCACCTCCCGATCTACATATATCCATCTATGTTCGCACAAATCGTTTGTGATCCAGTTTCATATACAGCAGAAGTGAGTATAAGGGTTTTTTTATGAATCTTTGCAATCGCCTTTCCTAATAATGTGCTAGTTAGAAAGTAAAAAACTATTCTCGCAGCTTAAAATTATGGTTGAACCACTATATATGTGCTTACTACCTTTCTGGGTCTTGAATGCGGTAGTTGCATTGCTGTCTATGCAGGGTCAGAAAGCTCTCAGATTTGATCAAAACTACCTTAATTTGTCTTCCGAAAATGAATGAAGGTCTTCTGCTTTACAACACGTAAGTTCAGTGTTCAATTCATGAATGAATCATTCTTTTGTGGAAAGCCTTTTTTTGTTTACAAATCAGATTTTTGAGTTCTTCGTCAGTGATCCATTTCCAACAGTTAACAGGAAAAGATTTTCAGTAAAAAATGACTAAAGGTTGTTTGTGTTCCTCACTTAAAGCTACCAAGTGACTCCAAAAGACTTAATATAAACACTAAATGGACTAAATGGGTTATGGCTAAATTGTACACAGATACATATTGTAAGGTTCTATCTTATAGGGTATATCCTGGTTTCGGCCACTAGAGGGCATAACAGGATTAGGGCAAATCTGATAACCATCTGCATGGAAGCTGAAAAGATCACAGTACTCAGATTTCGAGAAACATCAAACATCACAACTCTAATCAAATTTATGGAAGCTGAATGGAAGATAAAACTATTTCCTTTGGCTTTCTGTTTTGAAACATGTGCTTATATCTCTTGGCCTTTTTGCTTCAGTGAAACCACAGTATTAAACAAGAATGACAGAACGATTTTTAAAGGAATGTTTTTGTCATGTTGATGGAGAGATCTGATCATATCACTTTCTCAGGATGCTTACCTGAGAGAAAGCATGAGATTGAGAGAGACAGGCAGACAGATGAAGAGTACTGTAGAGATAGAGCTCACAGAACTGTTGGTTACCATCTGACAAAGCTCATTGTATATCAGCACAGATGTGAGAGTGGAGGGAAGGGGAGGAGAGGAGAACTGGCAATGCTTTAAGAATGTAGTTATGAAACACCTACGCCTTGAGCTACGCTCCTGTCAACTTCTGCATTCGTTGTCGAGATGTCCAAAAATTTACACCAAGATTTTTTTTTTTAAAGAAGTTTCTTCTGCTTACCAAGCCTGCATTTATTTGATCCCAAGTACAGCAAAAACAGTAATTTTGGAATTTTTTTACTATTTAAAATAACTGTTTCTTAAAATGTAGTTTATGCCTGTGATTTCAAAGCTAATTGTTCAAATAACATTTGTTATTGTTATTATGTTGAAAACAGCTGATTTTCAGGTTTCTTTGATGAATAGAAAGTTCAGAAGAACAGCATTTATCTGAAATAATAAATCTTTGCTAAATAAAAGTATTAATTGCTATAATTTTTTTCCCCCAAAAACATTATGTCTCCAAGCTTTTAAATGGTACATTGTACAATGTTACAAAAGCCTTTTATTTCAGATAAATGCTGATCGTTGAACAGCAAATCAGCATATTAGAATGATTTCTGAAGGATCATGTGACACTGAAGACTAGAGTTATGGTGCTGAAAATTTAGCTTTGATCACAGGAATAAATTACATTTTAAAATATATTCAATTAGAAAGCAGTTATTTTTGTTACAGTAAAAGCATTTTACAATATTACTGCTTTTGCTGTACTTAAGATCAAATAATTGCAGGCTTGGTGAGCAGAAGAGACTTCTTTAAAAACATTAAAAATCTTACTGTTCAAAAACTTTTGTCTGGAAGTGTATTTCCCTCAGCATTTCCTCAGATTCAAACACTGATACAGTTAGAAAATTCTGGCATACAAATTGATTGAACAATTAAGGAAAACTGTTAAGATCATTGAGAAAATAAAATATATATAAAAAATAAAATAAATAAAAATATATATAAAAAAGTGTTTATCATATTAATTTAGACTCCTCTCGTTTTTTTCCCCCTCGCTTTCTCGCTCCACCCTTCCTCTGATCTCTAGTTGACACTGAAGGCAAAGAGCCCCAGAGGTCTTGGACCTGCAGGAGATCAATTTGTCTGACTTATCCCTGTGTTTATGTTGCTGTTGTTCATTGGTCACAGTGGACTGTGTGGCTAACAGGTGGAAGTGTGTGTGTGGATTTGCTTCCCTCTTCTAACACAGGCACAGAGAGGATAAGAGGCAGGGGTATGCGGGTTCTTTTATGCTTGTCGGGTGGATTCAGTCTACAATCAATTTCCTGTCAATTTTCCACAGTACTTTGTTCTCTCCGTTTAACTTCTTTCAACTGTCGTTTCCAATCATTTACAGTCCTTTTAAACAAGGGCTGTAAAATATTCAACCCACAGAGATCCAGTATTGATATTGCAGGTCACTAAGAGAGTATACTTTGAGTATTTCAGATGATTTGTTCTGTTTCAGATGGAAAAACAGATCATGAAAAGTGTTCAGAATGATTTCTGAAAGGTCATGTGACACTGAAGACTGGAGTAAATTTGTCTTTGTCATCACAGAAAGAAATAAGATTAATTTAAATATTTAAGTATTTCATTTAAATAAAAAAAAAAAACATTTCAAACAGTTCTTGGTTATTGCTGCTTAAAGCGATAAAATGAAAATTCTGTCATTAATTACTCACCCTCATGTTGTTCCAAACCCATAAGACTTTCGTTCATCTTCAAAACACAAATTAAGATATTTTTGATGAAATCTGAGAGCTTTCTGACCTTGCATAGACAGCAACGCAGCTGACACATTTAAGACCCATAAAGGTAGTAAGGACATTGTAAAAAAATAGTCCATGTGACATCAGTGGTTTAACTGTAACTTTTATGAAGCTACGAGAATACTTTTTGTGTACAAAGAAAACAAAAAACCCCACTTAATTCAACCATTTCTTCTCTTTCACATCAATCTCTGACACACGTACCACAATGCAGTAATTAATGGTAGAATGTTCATTTTTTTAGGTGAACTGTCCCTTTAAGAGAGCAACAACAGGCCAGATATTTAGTTAAAAGTGAAAAAAAAAAACAAACACTTTATTCTAAAATTTCCTCATCTTCTATATCTATGACGCATACATGTGGTTCTACTAACGCAGGAGCTGGCTTTGTTTTAACTCAAAAATTTGTTGTTTAATTGCTTTAGACAAATCTAGCAATTCTGCAGTGGGTTTCTGAGGGTTAAACTTTATTTGTCAGAGCTGGATTTAATATAACTTCAATCAGATGTTTTCAGAACTTAGCCATCCAGTTCTTTAGTTCTGCCTCATTACTCTGTGATCTTTTTTATTGCCTTTATTTTATCTGCTTAGAAGACATTAAACATGCTCGCCATGCACATTCCTCAGCATATTTCACAATGATTTGTGACATACAGTATGTATATATGGATATTAGCATTGATCCATATCAGTTTGTGTTTATTGTCTCGCAGCTGGTTGGCTGGCTGGCAGAGTTTGTGTTTATTTGAACTGTGACATATGAGTGATTTACGGCACACGTGTGAAGGCACGGAGACTTCATTTCTATCCTCCACCTGAGCACATCATGCCTCCAGCTGAAATGTGAGAGTTTTGAAGAATGTGGTGTGGTGTCAGGATAAAGGTGCTGTTCCCATATTGGCTGTGTATTAAAGAGGGCTGGTGCTGGCTGGGAGGCTTGCATGTCAACCGTGACGCGGCAGACCAGCTGTTGCCGAGGCTGTTGGTGAGAAAAAAAGATTCAGCTCTTTCCAAACCTCAAACTAAACTGCTAATCCGGCTCCCACTGGGGCAATGAGCCTCGTATTCCATATCTGCACCACTCATGGCACTCGCACTCATTCAACTGACTGGTGGTTGCCAGTTTGTGCACCATTTCAGAACTGAAGTGAAAATGCTTTTTAAAATTCACTTCAGTTCTGGAATTTGAATTGAGGCAGTGTGTGGAATTAGAATTTGAGTTGAAATGTAAGAAAGTAGAATTACAACGAAAAACACTTTTTAAATTATTTGTTTACCCTCTCCACTCTAAAAAATGTTGGGTTGAAAACAATCCAGTGTTGGATTGTTGGATCAATTTGTTCGTATTTTACAAGGTGTCTAATTCGTCTAATCTGTCTAGACCCCAGTGACGAGTAAGTTTAGGGAAGGGGTTAGGGGTAGTTAATTCATACAAATGCTTATGAATTGGAGAACTCAGAAAATACATACAATTTAGTAAAAATCGTACGGGTAAGGTCGTACAAATTTGTATGAATCTGCCACCTCTTAAATGTGTATGAATTGGCATGAGATCGGGTTGGTTTCTTTCACTGTATTTAATTATTTTCCATCAATATTAATGCTATTAATAGTATGCTCAATATGCTCTAAAGTTTACAAAATTCCAAACATCTGTACATAATGTTTAAAAATCATTTAAGAGATGTAAATATTTATTTTTTTATAGTTAACTGAAAATAATTGTGGACATGTTGCTGACTGTCAAACTTCGATTTCTTTTATTACTATATTCAGTATTTATACATTATTGAATTTATATTAAAATATATATACTATAAATAATAAAAAGACAAAATTAGTGGCATAATTAATTTTGTTTGTTAAATGGGTAAAATGTTACAGTAACACTTTACAGTAAGGTTTCATTAGTTAACATGAACTAAGAATGAACAATACTTCTATAGCATTTATTAATCTTATTTAATATTAATTTCATAATTTATTAATGCATTATTAAAATCAAACTTGTGTTTATTAACATTAGTTAATGCACTGTGAACTGACATGAACTAACAATGAACAACTGTATTTTTAACTAACGAAGATTAATAAGAACTGAAATAAATGTATTGTTCACTTTTTGTTCATGTAAGTTAATTAATGTTAACAAATGACACCTTTTACAATAAGGTTCCACTAGTTGCATTAACTGACATTAACCATGAACAAAACATTTATTACAGTATTTATTAATCTTTGTTCACATTAGTTAAGAATATAAATGTTCATTCTTAGTTTTTGTTGGCTCAGGTCCATTAAAGGAGAAGTCCACTTCCAGAACAAAAATGTACAGATAATGTACTCACCCCCTTGTCATCCAAGATGTTCATGTCTTTCGTTCTTCAGTCGTAAAAAAATTGTGTTTTTTGAGGAAAACATTTCAGGATTTTTCTCCATATAGTAGACTTCCATGGTGCTTGGAGTTTGAACTTCCAAAATGCAGTTTAAATGCGGCTTCAAACGATCCCAAATGCGGTTGTAAACAATCCCAGCCGAGGAAGAAAGGTCTTATCTAGTGAAACGATCGGTTATTTTCATAAAAATAATACAATTTATATACTTTTTAATGTCAAATGCTTGTCTTGTCTTACTCTGCCTGAACTGTTTAGGATATGTCGAAAAATTCCCATCTCATGTTCTCCCTCAACTTTAAAATCATCCTATATAGTTTTTTTTGTCAAGGGTGTTTGATCTTTGCATGTTCACTTTGCAAAGACTGGATCGGTACTTCTGCAGCGATGTTGGATGATTTTGAAATGATTTTTGAAGTTGAGGGAGAAAATACGATTGTAGTTTTTCGACAAAAATTGTATTTTTTTAGATGAAAAGAACTGATCATTTCGCTAGATAAGACCCTTCTTCCTCGGCTGGGATCGTTTACAACCGCATTTGGGATCATTTGAAGCCGCATTTAAACTGCATTTTGGAAGTTTAAAATCGGGGCACCATATCAGTCCATTATATGGGGAAAAATCCTGAAATGTTTTCCTCAAAAAACATAATTTCTTTACGACTGAAGAAAGAAAGACATGAACATCTTGGAAGACAAGGGGGTGAGTACATTATCTGTAAATCTTTGATCTGGAAGTGGACATCTCCTTTAAATAATATTAACAGACACACCTTTTGATTTTTATAATTTAAATGTTGAAATAAACACTGAGATTAATATGTGACCCTGGACCACAAAACCAGTCATAAGCGTCAATTTTTTTTAAATTGAGATGTATACATCAGCTGAAAGCTGAATAAATAAGCTTTCCATTGATGTATTATTTGGATAGGACAATGTTTGGCCGAGATACAACCGTTTGAAAATCTAGAATCTGAAGGTGCAAGAAAATCTAAATGCCTTTGAAGTTGTCCAAATGAAGTTCTTAGCAATGCATATTACTAATCAAAAATTAAGTTTTGATATATTTACAGTAGGAAATTTACAAAATATCTTCATGGAACATGATCTTTACTTAATATCCTAATGATTTTTGGCATAAAAGAAAAATACATAATTTTGACCCACACAATAAATTGTTGGCTATTGCTACAAATGTATCCATGCAACGTATAACTGCTTTTGTGGTCCAGGGTTACATTTATGCTTTACAAGTGTTTTTCATTGATAATTTATGTCAGCTAATGTTAACAGATGAAACCTTTTGTAAAGTGATACTAGTAAATGTTTGCTACTGTGGTGCTGTGTTTTGTTGCTATGTTTGTTTTCTTTCAGAAAATTGCCCTTCCTGTTATTCAAGTTCAAACTGCAGCGCTACATGTATTGGGACACGATCCAAAATGGCAAGCTCCAATCTGATTGGTTGACTTCAATGCAAGTTGACACAAACAGGTTTTCTCAGAAGAGCTAGTTATGAAATGGAAGTTTTGTGGCATTTGTTTGGTACACTTAGTATTATTTATGCCCTGAAACATTTTACATCTTGGTCAGACAGAAATGTCCTAAGTTTGCAGGATAAATTGGGCAATGGACCAGACTTTATGTCGACAGTCAGAAGTCTGGCTACGTGAGACTATTTGCGGCTTGAACAAAATGACCCAAGGAGAATTGTGTCTGGTTTGCAGACGGAGCTGATGTACTGTTGGGATGTTCGGGCCAAGGTGTAGAGAGGTTTAGCTGTGTGCGTGATGAGTAGAGTCTGTATGCGCCTCGTCCACTCTTTTCACTCTCCGAGGGACTGGTTTTGGTGGGTCTTCTTACAAGACTGTTGATCAGCATTAGAGGAATCCTCTTATGTGATAGCGCCGAACAAGACACTTCATTTGTCTGGGTTTTCCTGAGGAGTCGAATTGGATACAGACATTTTTATGTGTAGAAAAGAGCAGTTTCACACGCACACACTCTCGTATGATCACTTGAGGTAGCGGCGGAATATACAGAGATTGATGTATAGTTCATGTTGTTGGTGTGCACTTCAGAATCCCATTCCTGTTCGACTCCAATCTGTCATCCTTTTGATTCATACCTCATGCTGGGACTCCTGTCTAGCACTGTTGTTAATTTATCCCTTTACCCACAATCCACTGCAGCACACGTTAGTCTCTGATAGCGTAACAATCACAAGACTAGCTCCTCTCGCCAAGCTTTCTGGAATGGGACCCTCAGAACGGCTTGAAATGTTGATATTTCTGTCCAGCGTCGTAACGATCAACTAAATCACCTCAAGCACATAATGGTTTTGTCGATAGATATTTAGTGTACTTTACACAAACGACTCTCCACCTGATCCTAAACAAGATCTCCACATGTGCAGTATTTCATAAGTTATGGACAACTGTGATGCATCATTCAGAAATATTCACTCAATCTTAGTTGTTTGTGTTACATAGATACAGTCATCTGATTATTGATTTTGAGTGTGCTTGTAGGGCTAAGAATCACTTAGAGCCTCATGATACGATGTGATTGGATTACAATTGAAATGGTAGCGAATGCACGAGTGAATCTGAGGGATGTGTTTTGAAATGCATAAATGCTATACAAATCTATCGTATAATCATATAATTGTGATATACAGAAAAACCTTTAATCATGATATTATAAAGATTTTTACAAATGGCTTTTTACATTTTTTGTATTTTAAAAATGTCATTGGTATGGAATCCGGTTTCCACCACTGAATAAAATATTAAAAAATGCTAATTATGACTTTACTTTAAGTAAAAAATTACTTTTTTTTTCTCACAATTGCGAGTTTATATCTCGCAATTCTGACTTTATTACATGCAATAGTGAGTTATTAAATCAGAATTGTCAGCAATTCTGAGAACATATCAGTCATTTTTTCCCCTTAGAATTGGACTTTATAACTCCCAGTTGCGAGTTCATATCTCATAATTCTGAGAAAAAAAGGAATTGTGAGATACAAACACGCAACTGCAAGTTACAAGTCAGAATTGCGAGATATAAACTCGCAACCTCAAGAAAAAAAATCAGAATTGCGAGATACAAACTCGCAACTGCAAGAAAAAACTCAGAATTGCGAGATACATTCTCACATTTGCAAAAAATGTCAGAATTGCAAGATATAAACTGGCAACTGCAAGGAAAAAAAGTTAGAATTACGAGGTACAAACTCGCATTTGCAAGAAAAAAGTCAGAATTGCAAGTCAGAATTGCGAGATATGAACTCAACTGCGAGAAAAATGTTAGAACTGTGAGGTGTAAACTTCCAAATGTGTGGAAAAAAGCCAGAATTGAGATATATATACTAACGTTTGTGAAAAAAAGTCAGAATTGCAAGATAGAAACTTGAGGAAAAAAAAAGTTAGAATTGCGAGGTATAAACTCGCATTTGCGAAAAAAATCTGAATTTCCAGATACAAATTTGTGTTTGTGAGAAAAAGTAAGTATTACCAGATACAAACTCTCAACTGAAAAAAAAGTAAGAATTGCAAAGTTTATCTCTGTGAGGAAAAAAAAAAAAAGTCAGAATTGCAAGTTTATATCCCACTATTCTGACTTTGTCTTGCGAGTTAGTTTTAAAATTAAAATTTAACTTATAAAATAGTCAGAATTGTGAGTTTATATTACACAGTTTTGAGGAAAAAAAAGAGTTAAAATTGCCATTAAAAGGATCAATTTATCAATAAAGGCAAAAAGATGCAGTTACCTTTTTTTTTTTTTTAGGTAAAATGCTTTCACACTTTATATGGATTTTTTTTTCTCAGTGTTATATTTTTTCAGCCTGTTATTAGAGTACTGAACCTGAAGAGAAAGAGATTTTTTAATTCAGTTGAAATATATAATTTAAAATACATTCTTTTTAAAACATTAAAGTGTGGAAGTTTTTGTCTTCACTTTGATATCTCCAATAATAATAATAATAATAATAATAATAATAATAATTATTATTGTTATTATTATTATTATTATTATTATATAACAACGCATTAAACTGATCAAAAGTTGTCACTTTAAATTATATTCGTATTTCAGTACTAGTTTTTTCTCTCTCTCTCTCTCTCTCTCTCTCTCTCTCTCTCTCAGATTTTTCCCTTGACCCTCTTGCATCCCCTGGGAACTTGAAAACCCTTGATATATGATTGTATCTGCATAGCCATAGTTTGATAGCATAGCAAGTAAAACAAGATTTTTTTGATGTTGGTACTTTTGATGTTCAGAGAAGCAAGACTGTTGATTTTGCATGTTCTAGTTTTGACTGTATTTATTTATTTTAACAGCAAACTCAGTCAAGTTTTTGTCGCTGTAGGTTTGTGTGCACGTTCTGTTTGCTGGTTAGGTTGTTTTAATTAGCATATCTCGCTAGGTCCTGGGGTTATGTTTGCTTCCCACAATTTTCTGCGTGTTTGCCTCAATCCGAGCAGAAAACCATCTCAGCCCCTCACATATGGTTTCAATAAGGGCCGCCGGTCTGGCTGGGGACCCAGAGAGAAAGAGGGTTTGGGGTGTGATTGGGGGGTTTTGTCCCTCTGCTGGCCCACAGACCTGTGACCTGAGCTTGAATATGCCTCTGAGCAACAGCGAACCAGCATGCTTACACTCAAACACCCAAACATACATAAAATTGTGTCTGTAGGGGCTCCACACTAACCGGCATGAGGGGACGCATGTGTAAAATCAAATTTGATGCTTATATATCAAGTAAAAATCATAACATTAAAACTAGGCAGCACATGATCCTGCTTAACATATACTACACACTTACTAAATCATGTTGTTATTTCCATTAAAATGTGTGCCCAATTGGGCTGGATGCATATTTTCTTTTCTGATACAGACCAACAAGGGTTCGGGTCCTATGTGGGCATATTTTGCATGCATTGCTTCACTTTAATTACAGTCCTGTGCCAATGAGTGTGTATTTTATTTCATTTTATTCCATTTTATTTGATTAATTGAATTAAGCTTTTTTTTTGTGCCCGTCACACTTAAACCTGTTTATCAAGGCTGCATTTATTTAATCAAAAATAGAGTAAAAACTGCAATATTGTGTAATATTATTGCACTTTAGAGTAACTGTTTACTGTCTATTGCAATGTATGTTAAAACAGAGTCTATTCCTGTGATGTTACTCCAGTCTTCTGTGTCACATTCTGATATGCGGATTTGTTGTTCAAGGAACACTTATTATTTTTAATGTCGAAAAAAGTTGTCTCTCATAATACTTTTGTTGAAACCGTGATACAATTTTTTAGGAATTAATGACTTGAGCTTTAATGAATAGAAAGATTATTTGAAATAATTTTTAGTTCGCAATTGTTATGTTTTTATAAAACACTACATATAAAATCTGTACTTTTTATTTTAATTTGATTTTATTGCAAAATGAATTTTTAGATGTAATATTTTAAAATGTATTTAATTATTTAATACTTTATCTTTAGAAACTACACATCATTTTCCCCCTCAATTTGTGTGCTTTGATCCTCTATAATGGAAGCCTATTTCTGCCACTTTTTTCATCAGAATTGTGTGGTATAAACTTGCATTTCTAACTTTTTTTTTTCTCAGACTTGTGAGACTTGTGAGACTTTTTTTTTTTGTTTTTTTTAGAATTTTTCAATATAAACTCGCAATTCAGACTTTTTTTTCTTAGAATTGTGTGGTATAATCTCGCAATTCTTTCTTTTTCTTTTTTCTTTTTCTGCAAGTCTGTATTTTGATACAGACTTGCAATTCTGACTTTTTTCTCTGAATCATGAAATATAAACTCGCAATTTTGGCTTTTTTCTCAGAATTCTGAAATATAAACTTGCAGTTTTTTCTCAGAATTTCAATACAAACTCACAATGAATTCTGACTTTTTCCTCACAACTGCGTGACAAACTTGCAATTCTGCCTTTTTTTCTAAAAATAATTCTAAACTATAAAATTGCAGTTCTGACTTTTTTCCTCAGAATTGTGAAATATAAACACAATTATGACTTTTTTTCTCAAGTTTGCTAGATATAAACTCGCAATTCTTACTTTTTTCTCAGAATTGCATGATTCAAACTCGCAATACTGACTTTTTCCTCACAACTGCATGACAAACTTGCAATTCTGACTTTTTTTTCCAAAAATTGCGAGATCTAATAAAGATGTAGAATTATGAATTATAAACTCGCAATTCAGATTTTTTTTCTCAGAATTATGAAATGAAAACTTGCAATTCTGACTTTTTTTTCAGAATTCCATGATACAAACTCTCAATTCTGACTTTTTTCCTCAGAATTGCGTGACAAACTTGCAATTCTGTTTTTTTTTCAGAATTATGAAATATAAACTCGCGATTCTAACTTTTTTGTAGAACTGCGTGACACAAACTCGCAGTTCTTACTTTTTTCAATTGCGTGACAAACTTGCAATTCTGAATTTTTCCTTAGAATTGCATGACAGAAACTCTCAATTCTGACTTTTTCCTCAGAATTGCATGACACAAACTCTCAATTCTGAATTTTTTCTTTGAACTGTGAAATATAAAATCAAAATTTTGACTTTTTCCTTACAATTGTGTAACAAACTTGCAAATCTGACTTTTTTTCTCAGAATTATGAAATATAAACTCGCAATTCTGACTTTTTTCCTCAGAATTGCGTGACAAACTTGCAATTCTGAGTTTTTTTTCTCATAATTGTAAAACAAACTTGCAATTCTTACGTTTTCTTCTCAAAATTATGATACAAACTCACAGTTCTTACTTTTTCATCAGAATTGCATGACACAAACGTGCAATTCTGACTTTTTTCTCAGAACTGCGTGATAACTCACAATTGCGAGAAAAAAATCAGAATTGCATGTTTGTATCACGCAAATTCTGAGAAAAAAGTCAGAACTGCAAGATGTAAACTCGCAATTGCAAGAAAAAAGTCGCAATTACCTTTTTTATTCTTTATTCAGTGGCAGAAACGGGCTTCTGTATCTACATGGGTTGACAATGGAAAAAAAACACTTAATTGCGAATATAATTCTAATCTAATAATGTTTGCATCAGAAGGCAATAAGCGAAGGGAGTAAGTCATCCCTCCAAGAGGGTGATATGCATTGCCCTTTCGATGAAAGAGCGGTGCCCTTGTAAAACAAGTTTGAGGTTAACCTCTAATTGCAGGGTGAGTTTGGCTGTCTCACACTGTGATTTATTTCCCTAGCGCCTTCTCTCGCTCTGTCCTTCCACAAACTCGTTTTCATCTCATTTCTCCCTCAATATTTTTTTCAAAACACTCTCTGCCTTTCATTTCGAAGACATCTTCCCCGCTCCCAGTAGTTTATCTCGGGGCAGCGATGCTTATGTGTCATGGAGTTGTGTACTTAACCCCAGTTGTCTCTGGAGAAAAATGGAGTCTGAGCACCGAACTGCATGATAATGAGAGGTTGAAGGTGAACGGCTTTACGGGACAGTTAACGTTATTATTACAGCTTGAGCTCAGCAGCTCGTTCCGATCGATAATCGTTCCAGATTTGGTTGTAGCGTTGCATTTGAGGTTTTTTAACCAATTATCATGTCTCAGATGTGGAACGTGAAATAGCTTGCTGATTTTCTTCCACATGTTTGACCCAGCTATCAGCATTGACTTCACATTTCGGCATTTCCTGTGTCCAAATGTGTAAGGTCAACAGATGTTGAAGTAACACATGTCTCATGCCAGATTTTATCTGGCAGGACAATGTGAATGAACTCTCATTGTTTTAACACATAATATAAATCACAGAACGCACATTGTCATCTATTAGCAAGCAAGTAATCATGGCCAATTCGACTACACTATTGCTCTCCTGAGGGATAGTATTGGACTAAATTGAATGAAATCATGGTGATGTCATTCCAGACTGCATGCTGGGAAGGCCATAAATGCGGCTGCGATTAGTCTGCGAGGTAAAAATTGTGTTTTTCCGTGGGTAAGGGTAAGCTTCCTCATGATTTCTGAGCAGAAATAGGAAAAAATGATATCTGCACAATGCAAAAAAGGCTTGCGTAGATGATTGGTGAATTGGGAGGACGCACCTGCTGAAGCACTGACTGCTGAAAGCTGAAGACTGACTGTAATGTTTAGTTTAGCTCGCATAACAGCAGCCCACGGCTGGAAACATCTGTAGGGAGCCGTCAGGTTTGGGGGTGAGAGGATGATGTCACTGCTTCATGTCAAAAAACTGCACTTATTTAACCCTCAGAGTGGAGGAAAAGTCTTTCTGGAAGGCCTCAACGTCTGCTCTTTCCATTGTCTAACATTTGATTGTTTGCTTGGAACAGGGTATGAATGACATCTCAAATTTTGTGGCTTGTTGTATGATTTTAACAGCTTTGTTTCCTGTTGTAAGTGGTTAGACACCCATCATAAGCACAAAAAAGCATTGTTAGCGCTACTTCTGTGAAATCACTCTCATTAAAATAGAGTGCTTTTTTGTTCTTCAGGAGGAAATGTTTGGTTTTGTATAGTTCTGGTTCTTATCTTGCCGTAATTATTATTAGCCTAATATCAAATATGCTTTAAGTCTTCGTCTGTCTCTTTTCTCCAGATGAGCTCCAGAAGGCTTTGTAGAACAAGAGCACTTTTACCAAAATGGGACAAGGGTTTCATACACACCTTCTGCACAATGTCTTCCAGATAAGGTTCCAAACATCTTTATCAGACTGAGGTTACTGAGTTTATACACAATATTAATGCTGGTTGGTTCACGTCAGGGCGGTTTAATGTGCGAATTCCTACCTCAAGGCCTAGAGGGCTTGATCACAGTCTAGATTCTGTTGCCTGAAGACACCAAACCCTGGTAGTGTTATCATATAAATTATTATTGTGTACAATATTATATGATTTTATAGTTTATTATAAGTTAGTTTTTATTTTAAAGCAACAGGCTGTAAATACAATAAAATAATCACTAATTTAAATAATCACAATAATTAATCTTTTGATTTTTGAAACTTTTTGAAGCTTTAGAAAGTAGAATGAAGTGGTAATAGATTTGGTGAATAAAAACAATGTTTTATTATTACAAATGATTATTTATACTAATGCAAATTGTTAATGTTAAAGGGGTCATTGGATGCAAATTTCACTTTTACATTTTGTTTGAACATTAACGTGTGTTGGCAGTGTATGAACAAATCTACCCTATAATGATAAAAATCCATGCAGTGGTTTTTAATTCATCTGTAAAAATAATATCCCCTTTATCAAATCACACCAACAGAGGCCGCTCCCATGATAGTTGATTGACATGAGCGTTTTACCTCAGATCAGCAGTAACAGTCTGACCTTCATTGTTTCAGTGCCGGAGCAGGGATGTAAGTTAGACAAGAATATCTCAGATTAAGCGATTGAAGTGTTGTGTTGTTGGATGTAATAATGAACATAGTGGTCATCATTTACTCCCGACATCTAAGCCACTGAAGATGCAGTTGATTAAGTTTGTTTGTGAAGGGAATGCGCCTCCCGATCTACATAAATGCGTCTGTGTTCGCGCAAATCATTCGTGATCCAGCTTCACTTACAGCAGAAGTGAGTATAAGGTTTTTTTTTATGAATCTCTGCAATCACCTTTCCTAATAACGTGCTAGTTAGCAAGTTTAGCGGCTAAATGCAGCTAAAGTAAACAGGCTTGTCACTCCACAGAGAGAAGAGAGGGGTGGGGCGAGCAGAGCTCATTAACATTTAAAGCAGCCTCGACCAGATCAGGATGATTTTTGCAGAGCTGATTTTAGCAAGGTAAAGAGAGTGTTTTGGTTTACACAATCATTGAGAATTTTTAATCAAAGTATATTATAGACTTTTCATTTAGACCCTAAAGAATATCGACTTGTGGAAAATGGGCATCCGATGACCCCTTTAAATGTATAATATTTCACATTTATAATTTTTTTTTTTGTTTCTTTTTCATACTGTAAAAAGGCTGTAAATACAATGAAATAATGATTTAATTTAAATAATTTAAATAATCACAATAATTAATCTCTTGATTTTATTTCAACTTTTTGGATCTTTAAAAAGCTGAATAAAGTAGTAAAACTATAAGATTTGGTGAATTAAAAAAAAATTATATTGTTATTACCAATGATTTATATTAATGCAAATTGTTAATGATGAATAATATTTCACATTTATAATTTTTCTCTCAAAAACTATATACAGATTTGTTCTTTTTTTCGTACTGTAAAAAATGCTGTAAATACGATAAAATAAAGACTAATTTAAATAATCACAATAATTAATCTCTTTTATTTTTGCAACTTTTTGGATCTTTAAAAAGCTGAATGAAGTATTATTTATATTAATGCAAATTGGTAATTGCAAATTGTTAATGTTAAATGTATAATATTTTCAAATTTATCAAAGTTATGTTAATTATTACAAATGATTATTTATACTAATGCAGATTAATAATGTTAAATCTATAATATTTATTATTTTTCTCTCACAAACCTATATGCAGATTTATTTTTTTATACTATAAAAAAGGTTGTAAATGCAATAAAATAATCACTAATTTAAATCATCACAAAAATTAATCTCTTAATCTTTGCAACTTTTTGGATCTTTAGAAAGCAGAATGAAGTAGTCATACTATCAGAATTTACTTTGGTAAATTAAAAAAAAAAACAAAACTCATTATTATATTAAGTGCCAGAAAAATGCATTTTGTGCAGTTTTATATATATATATATATTTTTTTTTTGCATTGCTCACAGAACTTCCTTGTAGCCCTTTGGTTTGAAAACCCAGTTTGAAAACTTCTGGAAAACAGTGAATTCTGTATTTGAAAACCTTCTGTATCTCTCTCTGTCTCTCTCTCTTCCGGCTCATCTTTTATCTTCCCTCATACGCTTTCTGTCTTTCTCAGACATTCTCTTGCGCCCCTTAGGACCGCCATCCATCTCGCCGGCGCTGTCAGCACCTAATTGGGCCGGCCAGGGGGCATCAGATGTCACATACACACAGATTATAAATTGGCTCACTAAAAGATTTCCTCTGACATCATGCCCTGCGTGCGAGGCCCCACTCCACGCTTTGGTGCCTCACGTGAACGGGCCTCCATGCCAGCGGGATGGGTTTCTGTGTTTGTTTGTGTGCACGCATGCACCTGTATCTTACGCTGGTCACTGTCGGACTTGAATTTCCTACTTTTTGGCGGGGCATTCACCTGTTCAAATGCGAACAAAGGAAACAAACGGTTCGGGCCGTGGACCCGGTAGCTTGTTGATAGGGGTGCAGTCTATGTTTTCACTGTTCTTTTGTTCACTTGTTGCATCAGCCTGGCACACTTGCTGCGACGGCACAAAGCAACCCCGGCCAGAAAATCCCCCCACAATGTAAATATTATGTGATGGTTCTGGGAAGCGTTTGCGCTCATGTCAATGGAATTGCACTCTTGAATATTTGCCAGTTCACTGATTCCAAACAGTCCTTAACCACATAACCCCTCCCTCGCTTCTTCATTTCTTCTCTTTCTTTCCCCCTCCAGCCTTGAACAAGTCTTAATTTGTTTTGAATATTATTACCCAGAACTTTAACTTACTTGTCACAGGCGCTGATGGAAACCAGGGACTCGCTGAGATCTGATTGGCTGGCTGCATCATTCCGCACCTCCTGATTGGCCGATCGGAGCATTCTAGCGCTCCAGGCTTGTCCAAGCACAGTCGGAGAAAGTGTTCATGTGAGACATTCAGCCTGTCAGAATTCCTCAGCAAGTGGATTCACATATCCAAACACAAAAGAGTATTGAACTCTTTAGTGCTGCTGATTCATGCTTTCTTATGAGCCAGAAATGCACTTTTTTTACATACAGACTTCAAATCTTTCTCTCTCAACAGGTTCGAATGTGCACTGTGAAGAGTGTGTTTCAGTCGTGGGAGCTGTGTGTGTGTTTTCTGTACGAGGGAGCAGGCCTCTCTCTTCTCAGCCAAGATTATATGACCATAGGGAAGCGTCAAACACAACACAGCCTCTCTCCTCTGATAAAGCGTTTGGGGCATCCCACTGGCTTGCTTTCAGCTCATTGATTTTTCCATTATTTATGTGTTTATTTATTTTCTAAACCACCTCCCAGAGGAGTTTTTATAGCACTGGGGTTTAAATCACATTTTCAAGGCTCACAAAAGATCAGTGTTACAGATCCTACTCCATTAATATCAGCCTCTGGTAAAAAGTCATGTAGTGGCCCCAGAATACTCTCGCACCAACTGACTGGGTTCAAACAAGGTTTTTAGATTTTTTTTTTTTTGGTTTCAAGACTGTATATAGATTTAAATTATTCATTTATAATAGAATTTAAAATACTCTAAAAGTTTGTATCTCTTATGATTACCAAGGCTGCATTCATTTGAGCAAGTAAAACAGTAAAAACTGTAATATTGTGAAATATTATTACAATTAAAAATTCTATTTTAATATGTTTGTAAATGTAATTTATTCCTGTGGTGCCAAAGATTAATTTTCAGCTTCATTACTCCAGTCTTCAGTGTCACATGATCCATCAGAAATCAATCTAAGCTCCAAATCTGCTGCTCCAAAAACATGTATTATTATTATTAGTAGTAGTAGCAGTAGTAGTATCAGTGCTGAAAGAGTTGTGTTGTCTAATATTTTTCAGGATTTTCTTGATGAATAAAAAGGTAAAAAATTACAGAATTTATTTGAAATAGAATTTTTTTGTAACAGTTTAAATGTCTTTACTGTCACTTTTGATCAAGTTAATTCGTCCTAACTGAAGAAAAGTTCAAATGAATTATATAAAAATAAAAATTAAAAATGTATTTAAAAATAATTGTGTGTTAAAAGTTCAAAAGAACAGATTTATTTAGAATATAAATCTTTCCTAACAATATAAGGCTTTACTACTAGTTTCTACTTACCAAATAGATACATAAATTGATGAAATAAAATAGTTTGTTTAGCATCATTTCACAAAAACATTTGACCACAGACCTGTTTCTGTGATATTTTGAAATATTTTAAATACTGAAAAAAATTGTGCCTCTGCTGTCTTTCTTTTAAAATAAATAAATAAATACATACTTTTTTTTTTATCTAGTTAACACACCCTTGCTGAATAAAAGTATTAATTTATTTAAAGAAAGAAAGAAAGAAAAAATTTATTGACCCCAAACTTTCACGGTAGTGTATATTGTTACAAAAGATTTCTATTTTGAATAAATGATGTTCTCTTTAATGTTTTATTCATCAAGGAATCCTGAAAAAAAAGCAGCACAACTGTTTCCAACATTGATGTTTTTTGAGCAACATATCAGCATATTAGAATGATTTCTAAAGGATCATGTGACACTGAAGACTGAAGTAATGATGGTGAAAATTCAGCTTTGCATCACAGGAATAAATTCTATTTTTAAGTATATTAAAATAGAAAGCGACTATATTTAATTGCTATAATATTTTACAATATTACCATTTTTTCTGTATTTTTAATTAAATAAACACAGCCTTGGTCGGCGCCAGTAGCCTCGTGGTTAGTGCGTGGACATAAAGCGCAACTGCGCTCACGGCGACCCGAGTTCGAATCCCGTCTCGAGGTCCTTTGCTGATCCCACTCCCCTCTTTCTTCCCAGCTCTTTCCTGTCATCTCTCCTACTGTCCTATCACAATAAAAGGCATAAAAAGCCCCAAAAAATAATTAAAAAATAATAAACAGAGCCTTGATTTTTATATTGGATATTTTATATATTTATATTTAAATATTATTTGTAATGAGAAAACAATGTATTAAATTATAAATTATTACCCAGTCTATGTGTTTATTTTTAAGTTTGAGTTACATGTTTCAAACTCAAGAGATTTTTCTGGATCCGTTCCATAATTAGAAAAGTAAAGATAACAGATCTCATGCGGGAGCTCTGCACTCCGTCAGGTGTTGAATGCTTATTCACACACACACGTGCGCACACACACACACACAGTATTGTGACAGCGTTGAGCAAACATGCCTGTACAAACACAAATGTGACACCCAAGTGTGCACGCACACACACACACCTGTGATGAGACTCATTAATCACTCAGGACATAAACAGGTTTAGCGACATGTTTGACTTTGGCAGATGGCTTTGCATAATAAAACACTCTTTCTCTCACGTTTTCACCCCTCTTGCTCTTCACCTCCAATTTGTTCCGGTTTGTTTCTCATCACACTTCAACAAGCTGTCAATAAAAGCTTCAGTTGATAAATATGCTCATGTTTTATGTTGCTGCGTCAGTGTTTGATGTTTGACATTTCTGTATATACTTGCAGATACTGTCAGTATGCTGTGCTGTGTATTAGCTGTGTGTGTGTGTGTGTGTTAAGAAAGGCCTGTAAAAGTGACCATTTTCCACAGCTCTTAGTAATAAATAAGCGTTAGTCTGTGGGTTCCTCCAGTCCGTCTGCTGTTTTCATACCCAGCGCTGCTGAATCATGGCTCAGCTGATGACATATCCATCTGGCCCTCATCTACTTCCTGTCACTCTACTTCACTCGCTTTTCTTCTTTCGCTGAGTGTCTCTGGAGTGGTCAGTATGTTGTCCCTCTAGGGTTGGGAAATATCCTTTTTCCACTGTGCTTTAATAATTCTTCTTTTTATTTCAGTACTGTACACATGTCTACCCTCACACTGTAGACAACTGCAGAAATCAAGACTGTTCTTCTGTTTTTCTAATACAGCTTCTCTTTCCGTTGAGCAATATTTTAATTTCAGCTTTCATTTCTTTGTGGATTTATCAGTTTCATTTCACATTGGCTGTTTCGACTTTTACAATGACTGTCTCCTTTTTATCATTTATTCGGTCTAGCTGTATCTCACTCTTTTACTTACTTTTAATATTTATGATTCTTTTGATATTTGTTTTTTTTTATGTTAGACTACTGCCTTAAGTTTCTACTTACCAAATAGATACATAAATTGATGAAGTAAAATGCAGTTAAGCATCATTTCACAAAAGCATTTGACCACAGACCTGTTTTAATTATTTTTTTTTAAAAGCCACTTGGTTTGATGTTATTTTAATGCAAAAATAAATAAATAAATAAATAAAAGTGTTTTGGAATTGTTCAAATACTTTGTTTACTATTATTATTATTATTATTATTATTATTATTATTATTATTATTTGGAAATAATTCTAAACCCAAAGGCAATTGTTTTAATTTTTTTTAAGATTAGATTTTTTTTTAACTTTTAAACTTGTGAAATATATTTTGTTTTTTAGAAAAAAAAAAGTGTGCCTCAGCTCTTTCTTTTAAAAGCCACATTTCAATGCAATGCAAAATAAAATAAAATAAATCTGAATTGTTCAAACCCTTTGTTTAAATGTATTGTTATTATTATTATTATTATTATTAGTTGTTTTGGTATTAATTTAATGCAAAAATATTCATACATTAAGTGTGGCTCAAATAGCAAATGCTTTCTGTTTTAACATTTATTGCTGTTTATTTAATAATATTGTATTTATTATTATTTATTATTTTTAAGATTAGATTGTTTTTAAAACAAACTTGTTGCCTGTGAAATATTTGTTTTCAGAAAAAAAAAGTCTCTGCTGTCTTTATTTTAACTGTATAGTGGAGAGTCTGTCTGTTTTTGTCAAATTTGTATGTTTTTTTTTTTAATGCTTCTTAAAAGTTTTTTTTTTTTTTTTAAGGCGACATACTGGTCTTTTGTGCAACTGATAAATAAAGTCCACTATTTAATTAGCATATTTTTATTCAGGTTTAAATGAAGCAAAACACATTAGATTACATTTTAATCAAGGCAAACTGAAAATGAATGAGATTTAAATGAATCCAATCGAACTGAATCAGATCTTAGATTGATCTCCGTTCCATTCTCCTCTCATTAGTATTCATGCATTACCATCTGACCTATTAAAGCCATTTGTCAAATAGCATGCAAAGTGGACCCCTGTCCATTCGAGCTTCATTTAAATGCATTTTGACATCTGTTTTCCTAGATATCACACTGGTGGCCAGGAGCCTGACAGTGAAGAGCACTGCAGCATACTAATATTTCCACAAGTAACCTGTCACAAGTACGCGGCCAGCCCCATTTCTCAACGATAGCGTACCTGACAGTTACACGTGGTGATATTGACACAGACAGCAGAGAAAGTGTTTGATGCACATCAGCGTGTTGTTGTTTGTCTATCATTTCCCAATCGCCAGTACCACACAATCTAAGCAGTTATGGCACAGAAAACCTTGACTAACATTATAAATGCACTTCAGGGATTAAGTGAGACTAATGTGCTTAAACTGATATCGGTACAGCTGGTCAGCAGTCAGACCACACATGTTAAATGTGCTGTCATCCAGTGGACCGACTCGTTCTTGTGAAGAAGCCTTCTGGCCTTTGGTCAAAAACCTGCTTTCCATCCTTCTGTCTTTCCATATCCGTCATCCCCTCTCTCTTGTCAACCATTACGGCCTTATCAATATAAATCTGACCATCTGTGTTGCTCAGGCGCCCCGTCTCTGCCAGAAGTGTTAAACTTCTGCATAAATCAGCTGTGCCTCGTTTCTGTTTGCAGATTCCTCTAAGCGTTCCTCCTAAG
The DNA here is from genome assembly GCA_012976165.1 of Labeo catla. Taxonomy (NCBI): domain Eukaryota; kingdom Metazoa; phylum Chordata; class Actinopteri; order Cypriniformes; family Cyprinidae; genus Labeo; species Labeo catla. The sequence goes on along the minus strand of VONZ01000090.1, from coordinate 1,332,812 downwards.
CGCGGAGACGCTGCATTTATCACGTTGGTAATAAAAGACAGGTGGCTGGTTTCATTTTTGGAAAAAATGCACAAAGACACACGCACTCCCCAGCGGCGGGTCACATTGCACCAATCTTGTCTTTGTTTTGAAACCAGGAGATGCAATGTTTTGGCAGTGTGCATGATGCCCATGCAGCGTTTACAGTGCTGCTTCATTGTGTTCATTATGTTAATTTTTGTCAAAATCTTTTGAACGTTTTTCCAACTCAGGGCAATAAGGGCTTTGTTTTCACAGTCAGCCTTTTTTTACTGTATTAGATTACGCTTAGTTTGTCCAAAGAGTTGTTTCCAATAAAGACTTTTGGATGGAGCTTAAACTGACCTCAGGTTCTGATGGAATTTATCTTTTTTTTTCTTTCTTTTTAGTGAAAGGGCCATGCTATGTTAAGCATTAGTATTGCTCATACTTTATTTTTTTTAATCCAGAACGTCAGCACATAATTTATCCATCACCTTTTGTGTTATGAAACATGGATTAAACTGATTTGGCAACTGTTTTTCAAAACGCTTAGTTGTTCCGTGTCTAACCAACACGCTAACTGCATTCAGAACACTCTAGTAACATCATAGAAACCACTTTGAATATCTTAGCAACAGCATAGCAATACTCTAGACTCTTTTGAGAACACCTTAGCTACTGTCTGGCAACACTCTAGCAAATGCTTAGCAACTACCTAGAAACATACTAGCACTGTACTGTATTCCTTAGTGATGGGCTGGTAACACCCTAACAGTCAAAAAAAGAGCTGAAAACCCCCCTAACAGTCAGTTTTAACACTTTAAAAACTGCCTAGAAACATGCCAGCTCCACCCACAATTCCTTAACAACCCCTTTTCAACCCCTAGCAACACCCCAGCAACTGCCTGGCAACACCCTAACAACCACTCTGAACAACTTGTTTGAATAACACCCAAACAGTCATTCTTAACACGTTAGCAACTGCCTAGACACATGCCAGCTCCACCCACAATTCTCTAGAAACACCTTATCAACCCCTCACACCACCTCAGCGACTGCCTGGTAACACCCTAACAACCACTCTCACAACTTGTTTGAAAAACTCACTAACAGTCATTCTTAACACTTAAGCAAGTGCCTAGAAACACGCTAGCACCACCCACAACTCTCTAACAACCCCTTATCAATCCCTAGCAACACCTTATCAACTCTTCACACCACCTTAGCGACTGCCTGACAACATCCGTGAACACCCGGCAATACCCTAACAACCGCTCTAAACACCTTCTTTATAAAACCCCCTAACAGTCATTCTTAACACTTCAGCAGCTGCCTAGAAACACACCAACCCCACCCACAATTCCTTATCAACCCCTCACACCACCTCCAGTGAGTGCCTGGAAACACTAACCACTCTGAACACCTTGTTTGAAAAAAACCCTAACAGTCACATTTCTTGGTTTTGCTGACTGCCTAGAAACCTCCAGCCCGCGCGCCAATTCCTAATAACTTTATCAGCCCTCCTTTTACCTCCAGCGTTGCCTGGCAGCATCCTAACAACCACTCTGAACACCTTGTTTGAAAGAAAAGGCTTTAACAGTCATTCAACGCAATAGCAACTGCTGCCTAGAGCGCACGAGAACTCCGTCACAATTCTCAAAACACCTTATCAACCCCTCACACCACCTCAGCGACTGCCTGGCAACACCCTAACAACCACTCTGAACACCTTGTCTGAAAAAAACCCTAATGGTCATTCTTAACACTTTAGCAACTGCCTTGAAACACACCAGGAACATCCACAATTTCCTAGCATCACTTTATCAACCCCTCACACCACCTTAGCGACAGCCTAGCAACACCCTAAAAACCACTCTGAACAACTTTTAAAAAAAAACATCCTAATAGTCATTCTTAACACTTTTGCAACTGCCTAGAAACACTCCAGCCTCACTTACAATTCCCTAACAACACCTTATCAACCCTTACACCACCTCTGAGACTACCTGGCAACACCCTAACAACCACTCTGAAAAAAAACCTAACAGTTATTCTTAACACTTTAACAACTGCCTAGCACCACATCAGCACTACCCACAATTCCCCTCAACATCTTAGCGGCTACCTGGCAACACCCTAGCAACCACTTTAAGCACTTTAAAAAATGCCTGGCAACCCTAGCAACCAAAAAGCAGTTGTTGTATCACAAAACAGCAACTCTCATTGAAAATGAATGACTTCCGGTCATTTTGTCACTGCAAATGGCTCCGTTTCAATAAGCTTTCTGGCTGTAGCATGACCTTCATATGGATCAGGTCTCTATTCTCTCTCTCTCAGTGTCTCTCTCTCTGACAGCCAGCCACAGGATTTTGGGACTTTGTCAGCTCACTGTTCAGCAGGGCCATCGATTTCCTCTCTTTTAGCTTGGCTGTGCCTGATTAGACGAAGAGGAAGATTTTTGCCACCCCTTTCACTCTTTTGTGCTCTTTCTATCTTTTTCTCTCTCTCTGACCACAGACTCTTCATTTATTCATCATCTCTGTCTCTCTGTCTTTCACACACTCTCTCTCACTCGTATACCTCACACTTCCAGACGTGCAGACATCAGTATTAAAACAGTTTGACACAAGAGATAAATGGCCAGTGCTTGTGGTTGAACATGTTGCCACAAGTGATCCATTTTCTTTTACAGAAGACGAAAGCACTAAGAGACTTTTTTTTTTTCAGTTTTCCCCAGTGAACATCATCATGGCATTATTTTGGTTGTTCTAAAGGCAGTTTTTCATTAATGTCTTTTTTCCAAAACTGTGTGTAATCTGTCGCTGTACAGCAGACTGTGTTTCCCGTCTTAATTTTCCCCTATTTGATTCCTTTTTTATAGTGGAATACAAAATGAAAAATTGATGAATGATGATACTTTTATAGTGCATTTTTAAAGCTTTAAAAGAGCAGCTAGTATGTTCTTCAACATTTCTCCTTTTGTGTTCCACAAAAGAATAAAGTCTTTTTTAGTGAGAACTGTACCTAATAACTCTTTCTTTTAATTCCAGATCCCCTTCTCACTGGTGCAGTTTCCACTCTGGGAGTACCTAAAGGTATGAATTCACTTTTTTCTCTCACTTGCTCTCATTTCAATCTAATATGGCCTCTTAATTTCACTCTAAAAAAGGAATAATGGCCTGGTAATGGTCTGACACATTTACAACTCAAACTACACACACTTTGCCTCGATATCTGTTAATAACTCTTTTTAGGTGCTCTCAAAATGACGCTGCATTTTATTGGTCGCCCTCACCGGTGGTTAAGCGGAATCGTAATTTCTCACAAGCCTTGAGTCTTAGCCAACTGTCCATTTCCTTCTTCATTGTCTGGTCCGGGCCACATAAAAGTCGTTTTTCTTCCGAAAAAAGGCCCAGTTTGTGAGGGTGACATCATGTCTCCAGGGTAAGAGCAGAAAATTCCATTAGCGCTCTTGGCCTAGCGACCGGAGCGGAGCGGAGAAGGAGAGACATCGAAGGACAATAGCACGTGCAGCTGTGGGCGAGCGTTAACCGCGATTCTCGGCCGTAATAAGGAGTGTCATTCATGGCCGCCTCTTTGTGACACGTTCAAAGGCATTCTCTCACTCCTTCATTCTTCCATGTTTTCAGCCTCTCTGGCCATCTGTGTGGAGCCGTTGGAATGTGAGAGTCTTTGCTAAACTCTCTTTCAAAAGCGCACGGCTTTCAAAAGCAAGAAAGCGTAGATGAGACAATGGTATGAGATGCCAGTATTGGTTTTAAACGGCTGCTTTCGCTTGATTGATTATTTCCCAGAATTCCACATTCTTTCAAATATGCATTCAGTTTTGAATGACCCTGGTAACACATTTTTGACAAATAGTGCTGCCTTCACAGAAGGGTTAATTCAAAAAGTGGCTTTTATTCTGGACACAGATTTGGGCAGAGGCGACCCAGTACACTGTCAATGGATTAGAATTGAAATACAGTTTCATTTTCTTGGCTATGAAGGAGTAGGAGTGCCACAAAAATCTAATATCAGGGTATTAAAGGGATAGCTTACCTATAAATAAAAATTCTGTCATCATTTACTCACCCTCATGTCTTTTTAAACCTACATGACTTACTTTTTTTCAGTGGAACAAAGATGTGATATTTTTAGAAATGTCTCAGTGTTTTTTTTTTTTCAATGTTTTTTTTTTTTCTCCACTGAATGGTTACCAACATTTTTTTTATGGAACACAGACATGAGGGTGAGTAAATGGTGGCAGATTTTAAATTTTTAGATTAACTGTTCTTTTAAAACAAAAAACAAAACAAAACAAAATGAAATGTTATTTCAGTTGCCAGTCAAGTGGGACTGACCAGTGTGGTTACATTTAACATTTAAGTCATTTAATTTAACATTTAACACTACAATGAGTAATCAAATAGTTTCAAATATGTCTATTTATTTATTTATTTATTTATTTTCATAAGAGTAAGGGTATATGCATGTGTGTGTATTTAAATTAAATTGTGTAGGTATGCAAATTGTATACTATCAAAGGTACGCCTTTAATTGTGCAGATAATTTTCATATTGTATTTTCAGAAAGTTTTGAAATATTTGTCCTCTCCCCAAATTTATCACTACTGGAATATAGTTATGTATAATTTAATACATTTTTGCTTGCATCTTCTTCGTAATTATATATTTTTTTTTTTATATTTTATTCAAAAGTTTTCAGAGGTAAATCAATAACAATTACAATTTTAACAATTTTTCAAGTGTGATTTATGAGATTTGTTGTATTTTGAATCCAATTTTTCTTTGTAAAAGGCAAAAAGTTGTTAACTGATTTCAAAGTTAAGGATTCATTAGTTTGAATATACATTGAACCAAGAACTTTCATAACATCATAGTTGATAATCCAGTATACTTTATTTTTGACAAAACATCCCATTTCGGTAGTGACAGTAATGTTTTGGTAGCGACCACATCTCATTACAGAATTTTAACCCACATGCTAACAAACTGCTAAAACATACTAAAAAAATGCATAACTGTACTAAAATTTTGTAAACCCTATTGTGACTACCAAAACAATGATGACATGTTTCGGTCATGACTGTTATGGTAGTGTCAATTTTATGTGATAACACCCAAAACCCCTCCCCCCAAAGATGTCACTACCAAAACTTCACCAGATGTTTTGGTTGTGACTGTTTCGGTAGTGACAATTTTAGATACTTTTGAAGCTAGCTTAGAGATGCTAATCAGCACATGGTTAGCTATCACAGTTCTGAACAGTTGTACACATATAAAAACTAAACGAAATGGAATAACTCCCAAAAAAAGTGTTTAATTGTAGAAAAATGGTGTTTGGTAGTGACATTCATTAAAGTTACACACAGATTTTTTAGACTTTTGAACACATCTATCTATGATGGGGCCTATCTGCTCTTTATGTAGCTGTGAGAGTAACACAAATATTTCCTGATTATAAATGTAGGGGTGTAGTTAAAATCAGTCTCACCAAATGGACAATGTTTCAGTAGTGACATGAAAATGCAGGACACATTACATAAAGTTTCATAATTTACAAAGAAAATATAAAATAAATGTATATGTATTTTTAAATTAAATAAATTTTTTTTTTTTTTTTTTTTAAATGTAGGGGTTAGGGTTCAGGACAGCCACCTCCCAACTGCAAGTACCCAATAAATTATGATTTTATATATATACTGAGCTTTCTGGTATTTTAAATATTATAGTGGGTTTCAATAGATAATAAGAATTTTATTTTGGATGCATTAAAGTCCACTTCCATCAAGTTGTCATCCAAGATGTTCATGTCTTTTTTCTTCAGACATAAAATATGTTTTTTGAGTTAAACATTTCAGGATTTTTCTCCATATAATGGACTGATATGGTGCCCCGAGTTTGAACTTCCAAAATGCAAATTAAATGCGGCTTCAAATGATCCCAAATGCAGTTGTAAACAATCCCAGCCGAGGAAGAAGGGTCTTATCTAGCGAAACGATTGGTTATTTTCATTTTAAAAAAATACAATTTAAATACTTTTTAATTTCAAATGCGCGTCTTGTCTTGCTCTGCCTGAACTCTGTGTATTCTGGCTCAAGCCAGTTAGGGTATGTTGAAAAACTCCAATCGTATTTTCTCCCTCAACTTCAAAAATCATTTCAAAATCATCCTACATCTCTGCAGAAGTACCGACCCAGTCTTTGCAAAGTGAACATGCATGAACCGGAAAAAAAACAGTTTAGGCAGAGTTAGACAAGACAAGCATCTGACATTAAAAAGTATATAAATTGTATTATTTTTATGAAAATAACCGATCGTTTCACTAGATAAGACCCTTCTTCCTCGGCTGGGATCATTTACATCTGCATTTGGGATCGTTTGAAGCTGCATTTAAACTGCATTTTGGAAGTTCAAAATCGGGACACCATAGAAGTTTCACATAATTTCTTTACGGCTGAAGAAAAAAAGACATGAACATCTTGGATGACAAGGGATGAGTCCATTATCTGTCAAATTTTGTTCTGGAAGTGGACTTCTCATTTAATCGCGATGAATCGTTTGACAGCCCTTTTTTTCATTACAGATGCATTGTGGACTTTCTTATTCTCATAGAATTTGAAAGATTATAAAAACTCTGTATGTTGTTTTAATAGTTATCATCATTGGTGTGAGCAGGCCTCGAGTCTACCAGAAACATAGAAGCACAGAGTATTTTTCTAACTGTGAGAAATTTTAACCATTCCACCCTTATATTATACCGTCATCCTTGCAAATACATGTGTGTATAATTTCTGCTTGTCATATTCAGAGATCTGTGAGCAGCTGAATCGTTGTAATAATAGAGTGTAAAGCAGTGGTAGAGATACAGGATTAAGTGTGCTACATGCTTTATTCCTACACCCCTCAAAAGCACAAAAAAGAATCCATATCAGGATTTCCTTTGCTACCTTTTTTGAATTAAAAGATTTTGATGTACTTTTTTAAGCACGTTGAATGCAGCAAATGCTGCTGCATTGGGCCACACACAATCCACAAAAAATGACAATCAACACTCCTGGCAAGCATTTCATGTTGGGAAATCAAACCCCAAGTATCACCAAACTAGTTCTCAAGTCATTCGCACCAAAAACAACTTAAGCCCCGGCATCTGAGCGGCAGGCTGCAGTAAACCATCTGTTCTCTCCAGCGTATCCCACAATTCCCAAAGTTTATCTACCAACAATCCCCTAAACTCAGCGCTGCTGTGTTACAAAACCACCAAGCAGCTGTGTCATTACATCAGCCGGCCATTTATTTCCCACCGTGCCCACTCAACTTGACGTTTATGTGTCAGTGGATCAAACTTATTCCCATGATTAAGTGCAAGCGTTTCACGTATGAGTCTTAGTTGGTTTGAGTAATTGAAGCTGAAGCGTACATTTGGAGTAATGTCTGGTCAGGGTGGTGTGTTTCAATCTTATATTAAGAATGCAGTATGGTTATAAAAAGGTTCATTTGTCCACATAAATGTTTTTAAATTGATCTCAGGTCTGTCCTTGATTAAACCAACAAGTTAGACAAGTCTGATATTATTATACTTATTATCAAATGAAAAGTTCAAGCTATGTTGACCTAGCGGTTGTGAGTTTAATATGCTATTTGGAATAATCAGGCCCTTTCTTTACCCCTCATTTCCCATTTAGGCCCAAAATATTTCACAAGTAACTGCAACTTGCTTCTCATCCAGTGCCTGCTTCTCCTCTAAGCATGTTTAACCTCTAGAAATCCTCTCACACCACACCTTTACTCGCATATTATCAGTGGCTTCCAGTAGCTGCCAGAATCATATTGAACACACTGTTCCTGTCACACAAGGCTGCCAGTGGCCTGGCACGCGGCTTCTCACAGTCCTTTATTAAACCTTACTACCGACCCTGACCATGTCAGTTTATCAGGATCCCCATCTTTCCACATGAATGGAGCCCACCTGCTCAGGTCTACAAATGTCTCCATCCTTGACCTTTCAACGGTGAAACAAACTAAAAAAAACACAAATTAAAAGATGAAAGTCATTATCTAAACAAGCATTTTAGTTTTTTTTTTGAATGTGACCAAAAGTGGTGTTCGCAGCAAGGACAGATTTTACATGTTTTTGTTAAAGGTGACATATCATGAAAATCTGACTATATTTGAGTCCCCAGTGCATCTATCAACCCAGAAAATGTGAAAAAGAACAACCCAATAATTTTTTTACACTGCTGCCACACAGATCTAATATAAACATGCAATTTCTGTCCCAACTGTTTACCTTCACAAAACTGTGACTGTTTATGTAACTTGTGTGTTTTTAACATAAACTTTTGTGTATTTGACAGTTTAAGCTCAATAAGACATGAAAGAAAAGTTTAGTTTAGTACTCTCATGCCATGTGACAGCCACTTTCTGTGTGCATGCTTTGGATGTATGCCCTCAGAAAACCCTATATCAGAAGTTTAACCTAATATGGTATAAAATGTGTATGTTCAACGTGATCAACTAAAGCAATAAGCCCCAAGAAGACTTCTGTGTATTTGGCAGTTTAGGCGCAATAAGGCATGAAAAAGGTTTAGTTTAGTAGTTTAGTAGCATTCACATGCCATGGGACAACCACTTTCTGTGCATGTGCTTTGGATATGTGCACTCAGAAAACCCTGTATCAGAATTTTAAACTGCTATGTCTTTAAAACACATGGTTTCAGCACAAAAGATATGATAATCAAAACCAAACAGATGTTTTTAGCAGAGTATCTGATGTATGAGCTGTAAATCTAATCTGGAAAAGGGGGTGGGAAACAGCAGCTCATTTGCATTTAAAGAAACATGCACAAATACATTGTTTTTGCTTTCAATTCAAAATGGGCATTTTCAAAATGATATAATAAATGTTCTGTGGGGTATTTTGAGCTGAAACTTCACAGACACATTCTGGGGACACCTAATAGGTATATACAGGTTTCCTTTAAAGAATATTTGCATCAAATATAAATTTTTGCAACAAATTTACATTAACAGAGAATCTTATCAAGTTGTTTCAGTTTAATGACAGTAGTTGACATTAAAGAGGCATTCTGGCGTATTTGGAACGTAACAACATGTTTTTCCCATTATAAGTCAATGTCATTTTATTGATAAAATATAATTGCAGTAACACCTGTCTTGGCGTTATGTAATGTAGTTCATGTCAAGTACATCCTGGCCTGTAGAGCTGTGGTCAGTCAGTTTGTTTTGAGGTGAACTTGCTTCCAGTTTGTTTTCAGTAAGTGTGACGGGGATAAGTGGATGTTCTCCAGCGCAAGCTCTTTGAACTTGAAAACAAAGACTCTTCCTTAATCTGACAGCTAATGAAACACACATGATGTACTGACGAAGAGAACGTTCTGTGTGTGTGTGTGTGTGAGTGTGTGCGTGTGTGTGTTCTTGTGCGCAGAGTTGGAGGGGATCATTCATAATTACTTCATGCTGTGCTTCAATTGTTTTCCTTTCTTAGCCATCAGATGCTCCTGGTCTGAGGCCGTAGGAAAAGTCCAGCAATTATCTGCAGCCTGGCTGCATAATAACTCCCACCAAATACAACACAAAACCAATAAACGTGAAGTCGCTGAAACTCCCTCCTTCTTTGTACAACAGTCCTCACACACACACACTTCTCTTTAATTTAGCACATTCCTCCCCTCCTACTTCACCTCTTTAAATACTCAAGTTCAAACAACAATTAGCCATCCTAAAATTAGTACAAATTGTGCAATTGACTGAGATCCTGTCAGACCTGTCTTACCTGAGGCTACAGATCGCACCTGTAGCTGCATACAAACGAATCATCAACACTAAAGCTCTGTTCCAAAAACTAGTGAGGCAAACATTAAAGCAGCATCACACATATAGTTGTCAGAGAAAACAATCCCAAAATGCATTGCAGCTTCGTAAAATGTTTTATCCAAAATGGCAGGTACATCTTGCAGATAGCAAGACAGCAGATAGGAGGCTTCTTTCGTAGATGAAAAAGCAGCTTGCTAGGTTTTGAAACAGATCAAATGTCTTAGCCAGCACTGGTATCTTCCCTTCGCACAATGTAGAAATGTTGTGCTCATCGTAATCTTCCATCTGTGACTTTCATCAAAGCACAATATCGTTTTCCCCTTGTTTCTTGGAAAATCCTGAACCAGCATGAAAGGCAATGTGTTTTCCAGGGATTAACAGAGTTACCATGTGTGTACAATACTGTAGTGCCGAGTGTATTAGTCAAGTCACATTTATTTATATTGTGCTTTATAAAATGCAGATTGTTTCAAAGCAGCTTCCCATTAATAAAGCAGGAAAATAACAGTGTTAATGTTATAAAGGTAATCAATTATGAATCAAATTAAAGTTCAGCTGTAAAGCAGCTCTACGTAGAGCTGAAAAAAATTCTGTCATTAATTACTCACCCTCATGTTGTTCCAAACACGTAAGATCCGTGTTTATCTTCGTAACACAAATTGAGATATTTTTGTTGAAATCCAAGAGCTTTCTGACCCTGCATAGACAGCAACGAAACTGACACGTTCAAGGCCCAGAAAGGTTGTATTTGTGTAGCTTCATAATATTATGGTTAAAACACTGATGTCACATGGACTATTTTAATGATGTTCTTACTGCCTTTCTGGGCCTTGAACGTGTCAGTGGTGTTTGCATCTACAACAGTTTACTGCCATATTAAAAATGATAATGTCAATATACAGTATAAGAGGGGTCACAAAACTTGGTCCTGGAGGGCCGGTGTCCTGCAGAGTTTAGCTCCAAATTGGAGCTAAATCCCGGAGGGGATCCCGGACCTCCCATAACACCCAAAAAAATATACTTGGGGGGGGTCCCCTGGTTTTTCAATAAAAATATAATACTTCAAACATAAAACTAGTGAAAATGAAATTAAAAGATTCGATTGCTGTATTAAATTTAGACCTGCTCACGTTAAATCATATTTTATTTTTACGCGTTTTTACAGCGTTGCGCATTATAACCAATCACACACGACTCTGTTGAGTTTAGAATGCAGTGGCCAATCAGAGGCGTTCAGAACAGTCATTGCTGAAATCTGGAGTTTTGTTCAGATTGAACTCTCAAATTCCCTCATCATAAGCAACAAAGTGCAGATGTACAAGCTATGTAAGTAAGAGATTTATTTATCATACAGTGTATGGACAGCTTCATTGATTATAAGAGGAGTTATAAGTGCTTAAACACTCGCTAGACTGACTGTGCTCATTTAGAGTGCGTGATTCATATAAAATAAAATACATTTTACCAAAATTCAGGATATGGGGGCGGAAAATGTATATTTATGTAATTTCATATAGTTAATCAATATCACACGAAGAGTGCTTTTTTTTCCTTTTTTATTTTTTTGCAAATAGCTTAGTTCAATAAACTAGAAGTTAATATTAAGAGACTTACGTTTTAGACACCATATTGCCTATTTTTGCTGGTCAGGGGGGACCCCCCAAGAACTTTGACACAATTCCAACACTGATTGAGGGTATGCATTGACGTTACTTTCCCACCGGACCACGCCCACACAGCTGGACTGAGTGGCAAAAGCAGCAGCTGCGTAAATGGTTTTTAATAGGGAAGCAGCAAAAACGAAATTAAAACAAAACGTTAATCATTTTGCTGGACTCAGTATAATGTTCCTTACAACTTACCAAATATCCAGTGGTCCAAGGATATTGATATGCAGCCAGGAATTGTGTTTCCTGACATTTATATGTGCCTGATTTCAACGCCAGGGAAATAAACAGAGCAGATTTGCCTGCGAACACATTTTGTAAATACAAAATAGGCTGGTCTAAACCCCGGTGATCACTTATATCAATGGTGTATATATATGGTCAAATGGTCCAACCCAAAATCTTATATAGTTTTTTTTTTCAGTGTTTATTTAAAAACATCCAGTTATGCAGAATTTAAGATCGTAAATATTTAATTGATGAGTTGTCAGTATGATATATGACAATACAATATATAGGGTCTGATTTTACCGCAATATTCAACATATTAACATGAAATGATAACTGCAAATCCGTGTTTTGCCATCTAGAGTCCATTTGTTTCTTTGAATTGCAGTGATCCATTTTCTGTGTCTTTTGGCAGCCTGTAAAAGTATACCTCAGGTTTCTTGTCAAATGTCTTTGTACAGTCAATCGCAAAGCTCGTTCTGGTTTAAGAGGTGTTTTGTGTGTTCTTTTCACACTAAAATCAATGCTGCAACTCACTCACTCCAGCTGACGGTGACGTCACATGCATACCCTCTATACTAAGACCTTGATTAGATGCTTCAGGTGTGTTTGATTAGGAAGTTGAGTAGCAAATATGGCAAAGTCAGCAGAGCTCTCACAAAAGCTATAGAGAATAAATAGTTTTATTATATTAGAAAGTCGAAGACTACATAAAGATTTCCAAGACATTAAAAGTTGCTTTGCAGCTGGCAGCCTTTAAAGTGTGTTGTACCAGAAAAGCAATTCTGGAAAGCACGTCCAAGCAGGGGTGATTCGTGGTTTTAAAGAATTAAACATTTTGCACCAAATTTGACTTTTGGGGGTTGAATAATTTTGAACATGAACGTTTAGAGTAGGGATGTTAACGATTACCGGTTTGACGATAAATCATAAAATTCCCCACGGTTATTATTACCGTTTCATATTTTAATTATCATTAAAACCGTATTTGATTACCGCGATTTGAACAACTGATGATAAATAAATACAATACAGCATAAAGCACAGTTTTAATTAGCAGTCTCATTTGCGCACTGCACGCAGAATAGTTTCGTTTTGTGTGAAAAGACGGCGGATGTATTAAAAGAGTGCTAAGGTCATAGGCGCCAATCCCCACAGAAATAATCGAGAACCAACGGAAAAACACGAAATAGTCTTCGTTCATTTTAAGCAATAAGAAATGCACTGCAGCTTTTATGACTTTATTCTCGTTTTCATAGTTAATTTAAAGCCATTTTGGCGTTATTTTAATGGTAAATGTCATTATTGTATGACAGGGTGCCAGCACAAATCCTCTCGGCTTACAGCTGGCTTCCTCTCCCATATGATTAACGTTAGATATTATGTATGCCCCCTCAAACATTGTCCTGTATACTCGCGAATAAGTGCTTATTGTAAACAGGTATTTATTAAATAATTTTATTTATAGTGAAGCGCAACCCTCATAGAAAGAATGTGTGTATTCTTTGGTAACTAATGTATTTGCAGTCTGTACGTTTCACTTTGCAATTGGGTTGGGCACCCACCAGCAGAAACATAAATCGGTAATTATAATGAATGCTTGAATGAATTAATTATATGAATATACCTCTAAGGTTCGGACTTTCTTCAGAAAAGATTCGATGGCATTTTGTTTTCACCTTCGCCCCATGTAATATCTAAAGCAGTGTTCTTAATCGCAATGCTGCTTTATCCACGGGAGTTTAAATTCAGCTTTTCCATAAGCGCCATCTAGTGTCGTACAGTGGATTTACAGAGACTTACATTTACGTTCAGCTTGTGTGCAGTTTTTGTCTGGCCAAAAAACGGACCGAATTTGCGTGCCCTGCTGTAGCCAAAATTTTGACCCGTTGATGAAAAACAAGCTTAATTCAGACCAGTTATCTAGATTATTTATGGATCAGATAAGATACATATAATAATTGATTAAATCAATTATCATTTTGACTTAACCCCTTTTCTTTAAAGGCTTAAATGTGAGTTTTTCCTTTTTTATTAAACTTTTTCCACAGCTTTATTTAAAAATTTACATTAGATATCTGACCATGCCATTAGTTAAACTGTTGTCAGTCATGCTGTCATTTAATGATTATGCAAACAAAAATCATTTTATTTGTTGTTTGTTAATTTTAAATATAAAACTTGAAGTGATTTATGTGTCAGTACTTTTTGAACATTTCCAGTACACTTTAACAATACTGTGATAATACTGATAACCGTGATCATTTTGCTCACTATAATCGTGATAAGAAATTTTCATACCGTTACATAGTTTAGAGATTTTTAAAAAAATATATATTATTGTTCATCAACTTGCATTTTCAGAATTACTCAAATGTGTATTAATAAACCTTCTACAGTAGTATACTGATGCCTTTGTTGTTTTCATACAATGTCTTGCAGGTCAAGGGGGTTAAATAATTTTGATTGCAACTGTATGTCGATTTGGCAAAGTTAGTGTCATTATTCAGCTCAATTCGACAGTGCCCTTACGAAAATTAACCATGGTTTTATCACAAATATAACCAAAAAGCCATGGTTACAACAGTCAAACCATGTTAACTACAAATTAACCATGGTTTTGGTATTCTAACCATAGTTTAACCATGGAACTTGTAGTAAAACTGTGGTTTTACAAATGGTAAACTCTTTTACTATATTAAAATCAATTTTCGTAAGGGTGTAAACAGTTCATCTGTGCATATGTTTTTACCTCGTAATCTTCTTTATGGTGACAAATGCTGGACTTCTCATTTCTTATCAAAGCCCAGTATCATTTTCCTCTTGTTTGTTGGAAAACCCTGAACCACCATGAACAACAATGTGTTTTCCAGGCACTGATAGAGTTAGCATGTGTAGCGATGAGTTTTGGAAGTTAGGGTTGTTCAAGATTTCTTTCTTTCAGATTGTGTCACCATTCCTTGTGGGGGAAATGAGACTCTGACATCATTCTGGAGATGTGGAAATTAGGATAGCTGTTCTGTTGCGTTCCCATACATGTAAACCCAAGGGCTTTGGGTGTTTTTAAGTGACTGATAAATGTAATAATCCTAAATTCTCTCTCTCTCTCATTCTGTAGGCCGTGTGGTGGAGGAGGCAGGGGGGACGGCTGGACTCTTGGCAGGCTGCGGTGTGCGGAGCTCTTGCAGGTGTGTGGGATTAGCCTCGGCGCAGAGGTCTGGGAAAGAGCGAAGGAGAACGAGAGATAGGGAGTTGGGATGGGGTCCAACGCCAGGAATATCCAAAATTTACCCAGCCGCATTCCTGTTTAATTCCGTACAGGTCAAGATGGTCACATCAGGTTGTTCACCAGATGGTGTGCACCGACAGAGAGGGACAGAATCAGCCAATTAGATGTGGAGAGTCAGTGTACGACATTGACCTTTTGTTGCCCCTGCGTCAGACTTACGGTAACTTTCGTAGCTCTTGTCAGCAGTCGCTGAGTTTACAAACTAGATCCAGCGTCCAGGTTTATCCTTAGAGAGCTCAAGTCTGGCCCAGGGGTCCTTGCAGCTGTCTAACTCCCGAGTCACCATTCTGGAAAACATCTCCGTCCAGAGTGATCACTCATCAGGTACTGGGACACAATGAAGGGACGCTGATGTTTCACCCAGAAGGGGAAAGAACATGGCTGCCAGCCACGCCACCTGGAGAGTGATCTTGGATGCGATTTGTCTGTGCACATGTGCTGCTTTGGCACAGATGTATCGCTTTAGGTGAATTGCGGTTGTTAGAGTCATTGTGACATCGCACAAACAAATATGAATTGTGACGCACTGTACGATCGCGGTTGTTTGCCATCACTGCCACAGCTGCGAGCCTCGAGAGAACAAATGAGAAACACTTTATTTTCCCAATTTCTCTCCTTCTCCACTATTGTGTCCTTCGTGTTCTGGGTTCAGTACAAGTACAAGTCACATCTGTGACTTGTTCTTGATCACCACTGAAAATAATTCAATCTTGTCCCACAGGAAACAAGCAAAAAAGCTGAATGTACAATAATTTACTTACAATGGAAGGGATAAATGTTAAAATACACTATTTTGAAAGTATAGCCATGAGTAAATATTATATGGGTTAGCATGAATGTAATGCGGTAGTATCACTTGCTTACTTTGTCTGTCCACACTTGTAGACTATTATAAATCCTTCTGCCATTACCATAATCATGCAAAGCTGGTAAGTCTGGTATTTTCTGCCTTATATGCACAAGAAAATATTTACATTTATTTATTTAGGATTATTTAAATTAATTTGTTTAAGGGAAGGTGGGGTAGAATAGGCACAAAAGACAGAAATAGATTATTATTATTATTATTATTATTATTATTTAAATATTTTTACAATTTTATTAGTTTTATTATAAATTTGTTTAAATTGTATGTTTTTAAATTGATTTACTGATTTATATATCATATGTGACCCTGGACCACAAAACCAGTCTTAAGTAGCATAGGTATATTTGTAGCAATAGCCAAAATACATTGTATGGGTCAAAATTATTGATTGTTCATTTATGCCAAAAATCATTAGGATATTCAGTAAAGATCATGTTCCATGAAGATATTTTGTAAATTTCCTATCGTAAATATATCAAAGCGTAATTTTTGATTAGTAATATGCATTGCTAAGAACTTCATTTGGACAACTTTAAAGGTGATTTTCTCAATATTTAGATCTTTTTTGCACTCTCAGATTCCAGATTTTCCAATAGTCGTATCTTTGCCAAATATTGTCCTAACAAACCATACATCAATAGAAAGCTTATTTATTCATCTTTTAGATGATGTATAAATCTCAATTTCTAAAAACTGACCCTTATGACTAGTTTTGTGGTCCAGGGTCACATATTTATTTATTTATTTAATTATATAGAGTGTGTCAACCGGATTGTATGGAAGCCAGTTTCCACCACTGCATTTAAAAAAAAAAAAAAAAAAACTCAGAAAAACAAGTTTTTTTTCTTAGAATTTGAAATCATTAGAAATCAGAATTGCAAGATATAAATTCGCAATTTGGACCTTTTTTTTTAGAATTGATATAAACTCGCGATTCTGACTTTGTCTCATTATTGAGATATAAACTCGCAATTCTGACTTTTTTCTCAGAATAGTGAGATATAATTTGCAACTGCAAATTATAAAGATATAAACTCACAATTATAACTTTTTTTTTTTTTTAATCAAAAATTGAAATTTTAATTTATATAAATCCACAATTTTGCCTTTTATCTCTCAAATGCGAGTTTGTATCTCGCAATTCTGACTTTTTTTCTTGCAATCCTGACTTTTCAGAGTTGAAGAAATGAAGTCAGAATTGCGAGATATAAACTCACGATTCTGACTTTTTTCTCAGAAGTGCGCGATATAAAGATATAAAGAATTGCGTAAAATAAACTCACATTTTCAAGTTTGAATTTGTTAGAATTGTGAGTTTATATCTTTCAATTCTGACTTTATAACTTGCAATTGCAAGTTTATATCATGCAATCCTGAGGGAAAAAAAAGTCAGAATTGTGAGATAAGTCTCAGTTACCAGTTTTTTATTCAGGGGCGGAGATGGGTTTTCATAGGAATGAGTGGACAAAAGATTGCAAAAGAAAAGCTGTTTGGGTAGGATTGAGAAGATCATTCAGCCAGCAAGGAACAAAAAGAATACCAGGATGAACTGTTTATATGAAGAGAAAGTATGTTGGTAACACATAAACAGAGCTTATGCCAAGAAAATTAGTCCAGCCGCTTCTAAAGACGATTTAGACAACTTTACCACTCTACCATTATGGATTAATTGACTTTGATTGAAAATGTATGCCTGATCATGCGATTCTTTGCTAGTTTTCACAACCTGAGGTGCAAGTCGAAATTCTGTTCAGTGATAATCGACAGCCTGAACCTAGAACATTTCTCTAAAGACACATCACTTGTGTTTGGGAAGTGTTTAATCAAGTGAAATCAGGCAATATGGGAGAACTTGTTTATTCCAGGATTGGGAAGAGCATGTTTAAAGCTTGATGCTGTTGTTTGTCCGACCGCTATTAGAGAGGAGAGAGAACCTCTTTCTGTTCTCATTCACGCCAAAACAAGTTTATGAATGTGCATGAGTGTTTACGAGTGCTTGACATTGCCAGGCTAGTTTGAAAAATTCATCCTCGTTCGCTCTTTTTCCCCAGAGCGTTTCCATCAGGCGATCAGGGCTGATGTCATGCCACATATTTACATTTATGCTCGGGTGGTAATTATAACACAATTATCACTGTAATTAGTGCTTGTTTGTGTTTGTGTGCTGATACACATGCGCAATACATCTCTTTCCAGGTGGAGTAGCGGCCTTCGTCACCACTCCGCTAGATGTTGCGAAGACTTGGATAATGTTGGCAAAGGTGAGACTTCGAAACTCTTGTTTAAATCTGTCTCCTGATGCCTCCCAGATGGAGTGCAAGGTGAACAAACAAAAGGCCCTAATGTAGACAAAACCAACAGTAGAGAGAGAGAGAGCGAGTGAAGAAAAAGTGTCAGTAGACACACAGCTTGATCCAATAGCAGGGTCATTCAGGGACGCTACTGACGCACAAATGCACTTCTAATACTGTCCGCTGTCCAGTCGAGACTCAAAACAGACAGAGCTGTGTATGCGCATGTTAGATGTCAGAAGACGTTTGTATATTCAAGAGTAATTTCCAGTTGTCTATGGACTGGAACGGAACTGCACTTTAGAGCTGCTCACTGCAGACTTGATATCTGGTGAAGATGTTCAACTCAGCTGTTCTAAAACTATAAGCAACTTCAAATTCCAAGAATGCATTGCAACAAGTTTTTATTTTGGTATATGTATTAGACTATTGTATCATTAGCTTTGCACCGTGGTAATGTTAAACCAATGGGCCGTAAACGTGGTAGTTGTGTTGCTGTCAATGCAGGGTCAAAAAGCTCCCGGATTTCATGAAAAATATTTTAATTTGTGTTTGAAAATGAACGAAACTCTTACAGGTTTAGAACGACATGACAGTGAGTAATTAATGACAGAATTTTAATTTTTGAGTGAGCTATCACTTTCAAAAACAGTTTAAACTACACCAGCTTTCAGTCATATTTACGTATAGAAACAGTAACAATGAAATATTAATTAATTTTTTTTTGTATTAAATGAGAAAATATCAAGTAGACATTAGAAAATTTTGCTTTAAAAATAAATATTTTATTTGATTTAGCATAAAATGTATTACACATAAACATTTGGGCTGAAACAGCTTAAGGTAAACTAAGAAGATAATTTGAGAAACATCTCAGTATTTTTTGTTCATGCCATGAAAGTCATTGGTAACCAAAACAGCTTTGGTGGTATCAAAATACCTTCATGTTCCACAAAAAAAAAAAAATTGAAATGACATGAGGGTGAGTAAATGATGACAGAATTTACAGTTGTTGGGTGAACTATCCCTTTAATGTTTAATTATTTATATATTTTTTAATGAAATGATACTCTAAATAAGAAACTAGATCTGCCAGCAGGTGGTGGTAAGTGTCTTTATGAGTCATTGAATGATTCGATTTGATTTGTTCAAACGTCTGATTCATTTAGGAATTAAATAAATGGCTCTCTTTATAAATGGGCCTTTGAATCATTAAATCACGATTCGTTTAAAATGCAGATTCATTCAGAAAGGTTTTCATAGGATTCAGCACACAAAAGTAAAGCTCTTTGGGTAGGATTGAGAAGATCATTCAGCCAACATGGAACAAAAATAATACCTGGATGAACTGTTCATATGAAGAGAAAGTATGTTGGTAACACATAAACAGAGCTTATGCCAAGAAAATTAGTCCAACTGCTAAATAAGAAAATAAATCTGCCAGCAGGTGGCAGTAAATGTCTAAATGATATGTCTATATGTCTATATGAAAGAAATAAAGATTTGACATTTATCGTGGTAATTATCGATATTGACTGATATGAAATAAATTATCGTGATCATTTTTATGCCCATATCGCCCAGCTCTAATATGAGTTATTCATTCGATTCGTTCAAACGGCTGATTCATTCGGGAATGTAATAAATGGATCTCTTTGTAAATGGACCTTTGAGTCATTGATTCACATGATTCAATCAAAATGTGGATTCATTCAGAAACTAAACACCGCTGAGACACACAGCAATTCTGCTGTGTCTTCAAAAGGTAATATGTTCTCTGCAAAACTGAGCAAAAACACATAATATTGTGGTTAAAATATAACACAATGTCAAACTTTTTATTTGCTGAACTGTTGTATAACATCACATTTAAGCTTGTGATAGATCAGGACAAATTTATGAAGTTGTTACCCTGCATCATATTTGTCAACAGTCAACTGTATGAAATATAAGATGATCTACAGGTCTGGGGGCGGGGTCAGCGCGTTAACTGCGTTATATTTTAATCACGTTATTTTTTCATAACTAATTAATTAAGTTAATGCATTAAACTGGCAGCACTATTAAATAAACAATCTTACTAAATTTGACTGTGAAAATATCCACAAAAGATTATTTAAAGCATTTTGTGTCACAAACAGCTTTATTCTAATGGCAAGAGAGTGGATGGAAATGTCAAGAAAAGCTAAATTAAACAACTAACAGATGAAGTTGATTTTGCATTTAAATAAAATGTTGGCCTCTTTAAGAAGTAGAAGAGTGAGTGGCAGGGTCATATTTACACCTGTCTCCTCACGCTTTTGGCTGACAGAGTGATGTGTTTTATTGGATGTGCCATGCTTCAGGTCATCAATTCAGGTTACCTTGAGCATCTTTTTTCCATTTGACCAATCAAAGAAATAGAGACCTCATGTTCGGGCAGGTCTGCTGTACTGTGTTTGTTTTGGCCTAGAGACACTCCAGGCTGTTATCCAAGCCCTGTGGGGAACTGCAGTGTACTGTGCTGCTCAATGTACAGTCAACTCATCAACTGAAACTCTGAAAAATGAAAAATGAACCCAGTCTAAATATAGAGCCATCGAAATTAGCCTCAGAATGTGGTGTTTGCCCATGCAAAACACACAGTTGTTACGTTAACTCCCCTTCACAGTTCCCTGATATAGATGACTGTTTTGAAGATGGTGCTGTGGGTTTGTAGAAGAGGGACTATAAATATAGAAAGGGGAGTCGTCGAACAGGTGGGGACGGGTAGAGTGTACCAGGGACAGAGCAGAATTCAAAGGAAGACAAAACACAGTGAGTGTTTACATGTTTGACAGGAAGCTTAAAGACAGATGATCCATCATTACTGTGTTTTGTCTCTGTTTGTCAGGCTGGGACGAGCACAGCCAGTGGAAACATCCCAGCGGTTTTGTATGAGGTGTGGAAAAGCCGAGGAATACCTGGGTGAGTGTAAATGTCTGTGTATGAGTCCCCATACTGCATTCTACAATCATTTTTTCCCTATTTTTTATAAGCACCATTTGAATCCCCTTTAACTTTATTTCTTAAAGGGATAGTTCACCCAAAAATGACAATTACCCGATGATTTTCTCATCCTAGGTGTGTATGACTTTCTTCTTTCAGATTAATAAAATCTTGAGTTATATAAACAAAAATGTGCTGGGTCTCACAAGCTTTATAATGGCAGTGAATGGGTGTTGAGATTTTGAAGTCAAATAAAGTGCATCCATCCATCATAAAAAGTGCTCCACGTGGCTCCAGGGGAATTCATGTGTTTGTGTAAGAAAAATATCCTTATTTAAAACTTCTGGAATTACACTCTCTGGTAAACATGCATATGACAGTTAGCAGATGCTGGAGATTTCATTTTATAAAAATTTAGATATGGATATTTTTCTTACACAAACGCATTGATTCACTTCAAAAGACCTTAATTAACCCTTAAAGACCTAGGACATTTTCGGGGCATCTGACACGCCTGCACTTTTCTTTGTTTTTTCCTATTCTAGCAGTCAGCATCAAGTGCTATATATCATTGTAAACAGGAGAACTTGAAGTTTCAGTCTAGCTAATTTAAAGGCACAATTTTCCTTTTGTCTTCTCTAAGAATTAATGAATTTCCAAAATTTTAAGAAAATCGCAAGCAACAATTGGAGGTTTTTTTCCTGTGCACTCAAACCGAAACTCATGAAGTTTGGATTTTTTTCTTTAGAAAGTTGTATTTGGGTGTTTTACACTTCAAAATAAAATTGAATCTACATATAACATTCCCCAAGTAAGTTATAGCCATTTATTACAATATTGGTTATAGGCGCTTTTCAGTAAAAAAGACGTCTATTTAGTTTATTGACAATATAGATGTGTTCAAAAATGTTTAGGAAGTAAAGTAAATGGAAACAGTATTATGTAATAAGAAAACACAAGTAAAAAAGATACAAAATAAATAAAAGGTGAGTTTTTGTTTTTCAGAGAAATCTATTTTCAGAGTATGAACAACAAATGCAAACAGTGCAGCAAGTAGTGAAAACAACTGCACAAATGGTCTTGTGCAACAAATATACAAACAGTGCAAATGATTCACAAACTACACACAAAATGAGAGAAAATATACAGAGTGCAACAGAAAAAAAGTAGTGCAAATGATCTTTATAAACTATATGAGAAGAATTACCATAATATAACAGTCAAATGGATCGATCCACTGGCTGTATTCGCGTTTTACTGGGACAGCGCTACCGGGACAGTGGATTATTGTGATGAAAACAAATTCCAGCGCGCTATCAGACATGTACTGCCGTTTCATCCTTGCTTTTTTTTTTTTGTTTTGTGTCAAAGTGCTCTGTCGTGTGTTTTTCTATGCTTTTTCAGAGAGTGTTGTCATGCAAATGTGCTATTTTGTGTTTGTTTTCATGCACGCACGACCTACTTTACTTTCACTTTGAGTTTGTTCAAATTTCAAAAGAAACATGCTAATTGGTGGTTCAAAAGTCCAAAAACTATGTTTATTGGTTGAATAGATGACAGTTTGAACTAATCTGGGCTTGGGGGTGGGACTAGGCATCAACAGTCGTTCCTGCTTGGCTGAGAGGAACGAAATGTATTGGTTTCTCTGACGAATCAATGCGATCAAAAAATGATGACGTAATTACGTTCACTACGGAGCCTCTGAATATCCAAATGAGACAAACGTGATACAGAAAAAAACGCGGAGAATCTCAGCTTTGCGGTACTTTTTAAATCATTCAGATTGGTTGAGCGGTTCAAAAGTTATTATATATTTAATAACAATAGTTATTTTTATAACCCAATAGTCTCGGTCTTTGAGGGTTAACCCCCCAGAGCTGTGTTTTTATGATGGATGGATGCACTTTATTGGACTTCAAAATCTCAACAGCCATTCACTGCCATTATAAAGCTTGGAAGAGCCAGAACATTTTTTAATATTACTCGCCTCAGTTACTTAATATTACTCGTACTCAGTTGTATTCGTCTGAAAGAGGAAAGCCATATACACCTAGGATGGCTTGAGGTGTATGTGTGTGTATATATATATATATATATATATATATATATATATATACACACACAATATTTAAAATTTGTAACTAAATGTTTTACCAATAGTACAATTTAATATAACTGTATTTTTGTTTTATTTTGTTTTGTTTTGTTTTATTATATATATATACACACACACACACACACACACACACACACACACATATACATATATACATATATATACAGTTGCAGTCAAAAATGTACATACACCTTGCAGAATCATGACTCCCTTATTTGTCCTGAACAGTTAAACTTCCCGCTGTTCTTCAGAAAAATCCTTCAGGTCCCTCAAATTCTTTGGTTTTTAGGCATTTTTTTGTGTACAGTATTTGAACCCTTTCCAACAATGACTGTATGATTTTGAGATCCATCTTTTCACACTGAGGACAACTGATATGCATATATAATTATATGCATATAACTCATATGCAACTATTACAGAAGGTTCAAACGCTCACTGATGCTCCAGAAGGAGAAACGATGCATTAAGAGCCAGGGTTGAAAACTTGCTGAATTTGAAGGTCAGGGTAAATTTAACTTATTTTGTCTTCTAGGAAACATGTATATTCTGTAGCTTCTGAAGGACAGTACTAAATGAAATAATATTTAGACAAAATACGAAAATTCATTCTGTTGAAAAGTTTAAACCCCTATACTGTACATATATTAGCTTAAATATATTTCCAAGAACTCTTTGTTGTTTTTTTTTTGTTTTTTTTTGAATGGCAAAAACTAAGACAGATGGAAAAGGCCAACAGTCACTATTGTTCTCTGCACAGAGATGCCCATGTCTCTCTTCACAATAAACTTTCTCTCTCTATCTAAAACTTCTGAGATGATAGTCAGATTTTTGTAGGCAGAA
Organism: Labeo catla; assembly: GCA_012976165.1. Taxonomy (NCBI): domain Eukaryota; kingdom Metazoa; phylum Chordata; class Actinopteri; order Cypriniformes; family Cyprinidae; genus Labeo; species Labeo catla. The sequence continues at coordinate 1,308,683 of VONZ01000090.1, read as the reverse complement.
GGAATTCCTAAAATCTCTTCCCAGATTGCAATATTTAAAACTCTGAGAAGCTGGGGCTAAAAAAAACCAGAGTAGGCAAAGAGGCTCAGCCACGCTTGCATAAGGGCAACAACCCTGGCAGTTTCACTACTGCATGCCTTGTACAAATTGCCTGGCTTTAAAGCTGTAATTACTGTAATGGCTCCAATTGCAGTCTAGTGAAGCCAGAAAGTGCTTCCATGTGTGTCAAAGCTCTCTGAGAGCTTCTAACCACACCAACCAAAACATCGGCAATCAAGGCAGTCGTGTGCTTGTGACTTAACCTTCCTCGAAGCTTTGAAGTGCTGCTACCCCAACCCAGACGACCGATACGACTCCTATGTCCGCAAGCAAGTACGCTTTGCTAAGTAGACCAGGATGATGCAGCAGAGAGAGTAATGCTAGCAATGTTTACAGCAAGCATGTTGCAATAACCTCATAATGTCCTCCAGTTGCAGTGAAATCAATTGGAGCTTTGGTTAAATATAGTGTAAGTTGCTTGCTTTGGAGTATTGCAGTGGTGTATGACCTGCCTCAGAAATCTACTTTAGTAAGCTTCTGGTAAGCATGCCGCATTTATAGAGCTATTAATAGTGGTGTTATTAGACCTGTCCACAGTTGACTAATTGGCGATCATGACTGGGCAGGGTGATGATGTCACAATGAGCTCATCTTACTGTGACATAACTGTTTTGTCTTAAAATATGTGTAATTTCCTGTTGTAGCAGATCAGGTTGGTTTGTGGTTTGCTAGTAAGGTCATATATAATAAAATGAATGCTTGGTTAATTATAATGCCATAAGGCTTATTAAACAGTTGAATAAAATCTTCCGACTGCACTTGAGCCATATGTGTAGAAACTTGTAAGTGGAATTTTTTAACTGGACCAGTTAGAAACACTGTAGTGTCTAGGGCTGGGTATTTATGCATCTTGACTGGTTTTGATTCTAATTCACAAGCTCTTGATTTAATTCTGTTTAAATTTCTTTTCAATTTGATTCACTTGCTATTAATTTTGGTATATATATATTAGCCATAATGTCCAGTTAGTTATAATGTTTTATTTGTGTTTTGTAGGTAAGTTTTCCAGACAGATTCAACGGGAACTCATTGTGAGCTATTCATTAAAATAACCGACTCATAAGAGTCATTTGTTAGTGAATCAGACTATACTGGTCGTGTCGGCACAACTCTACTTGGCTCGTTTTGGCTCGGTTTGCTTTTCAGCCGCAGTTTAATAATTCAAAGTGGGTGGGATAATAGACTGATCATTATAGTTGCACCACCACCTCATCTGCTGACCACGATACTGTCATTTCTTTTTTCAAGTTGCGTGTGACAGCCGTTTAAAGGTGACATATCATGAAAATCTAGTGCTATAATCGGGTCCCCAGTGCATCTACCCACCCAGAAAATGTGAAAAGGACAACCCAGTAACTTTATTTTGGTAAGCCTTTTTCTGCAAGCATGTGAAAAAATGAGCATTTCCCTACCCCGTGATGTAGACAGGGGATCTTATTATAATATTACTGCCCCCCTTTATTTACTGTATATTACGCTGCCGCCACACAGATCTAATATAAACAAGTTTTCTTTCCCAACTATTTACCTTCAAGGACATAACCAACTGTTTTTAACATAAACTTGTGTGTATTTGACATTTTAAGTGCAATAAGACATGAAAGAGAACTTACTTAGTACTCACATGTCATACGACAGCCGCTTTCTGTGCGCGTACTTTGGATGTGTGCGCTCAGAAAACCCAGTATCAGAAGTTTAAATTAATATTGTTTAAAACGCATAATTTCAGCATGATAGACATGATAATAAAAACCAAACAGATTTTTATCAGAGTATCGTAGGTACGAGCTGTAAAGGCACAGCTCTATACTGGAAAAGGGGGCAGGGAGCAGCAGCTCATTTGCATTTAAAGAGACATGCACGAAAACAGTGTGTTTGTGCTTCCACTCAAAATAGGCATTTTCAAAATGATATAATAAATAATCTGTGGGGTATTTTAGGCCGAAACTTCATAGACACATTCTGGGGACACCTGAGACTCATATAAAGGGGTCATCAGATGCCCATTTTCCATAAGTTGATATGATTCTTTAGAGTCTTAATGAGAACTCTAATATACTTTGGTTAAAATTTCTCAGTGGTAGTGTAAAAAACACCCTTTTTACCTTGTCAAAATCAGCCCTTTTTTAGAGCGAGCCATTCTGTTGCATGTTCCTTTAAATGCTAATGAGCTCTGCTCCCCGCTCCCTTTTCCAGCTGTGCCTTTACATTTAATACCTACAATACTCTGCTAAAAATCTGTTTGGTTTTTATTATCATGTCTATCATGCTAAAATTATGCGTTTTAAACAATATTAATTTAAACTTCTGATACAGGGCTTTCTGAGCGCACACATCCAAAGTACGCGCACAGAAAGCGGCTGTCATATGACATGCTAACAAGCACATTATTAAGAAAGATGATTTTGTAAAGATGCATAAAAAATCCCTTTTATACTCACTTCTGCTGTAGGTAAAGCTGGATCACGATTCGCGCGAACATAGACGCATTTATGTAGATCGCCGGGCGCGTTTCCTTCTAAAATAAAAGTAATGTTAATCCTCTGTATCTTTAGCGACTCAGATGTCGGGAGTAAATGATGACTGCTATGTTCATTATTATATCCAACAACAGACACCTCAATCGCTTAATCAGAGACATTCTTGTCTTCCCTTGCACTGGAGTCAAAGCAATGGCGGTTGGACTGTTACAGCTTAGTCAGGGCAGGTCTAAGGTAAGACAGCCTTGTCAAACAACTGTCGTGGGAGTGGCCTTGGTCAACAAGAAACTAAGAATTGCTCGATTTGAAAAAAGAGAAATTACTCAAGGTTAAAAAAATACCACTTGGTGGATTTTTATCATTATAGAGTGGTTGTGTACACACACTGTCAACACACATTTATGTTCAAACAACATCTAAAAGTGAGAATCCAATGACGCTGGTAGTGACGATTCTCTCTGACCAGTCAGTGATCTGCAGTGCTTACATGTCACGTTTTAATGTTGGTATGGCGTGCTTTGAACCTCAACAGAAGTAGAACTAAAAAAGTTCCAGGTACTAGGTACCATACACAGTGGAGAACTCCCTGAAACTATAAGCAGCACCATACAAAAAACACCATAAGAATTTCAGTAGATCAACAGTGAACTGTGGTCGGATGAGATGTTGTCAGGCCATATGTCAAGAACGATTCTTTCTGTCCTGTCAGCCGTTATACTGTGCTTGTAGCATGTGTGCTTCAGTTGCATGGACAAATGCGGTGGTGCACGCTGTAGCCTGTATCATTTCATATTAAAGTGCGAATGAAACTACGATCATGCGTGTCAGATCTGTCACATTCAGCAGCGGCAGCTCTTAAAGTAATAGCAGCCAAATATCCTAATAACCCAGCTGCTGTGATGTCTGTTAATCAAAGTACAAAAAGAGGAAATCAATAACCTTTGTAGCTTTAAGGATTCATCTGTATTGAAACTAATTATGATTAATTTTGACTTTTAGAAAAATGTGTAGTTAATTAGTTATTATTTTTAATCGACTGACAGCAGCGGGTGCTTTTTTATACTGTTAGTCATAAAATCAAGATTCAACCTTAATTGTGCAAGCAACACTCAACATTTTCTTCACAAAAAAATAAAAAATGTGTCAGTAGTTGTATGAAGTTCCTGTGTTTCATATTTGTGGTTTCCATTGCAGAAGATTCTGACTCGGAGCACGCATGAAAGGTTTTGCGTTTCTCTTTTAGTGCGTGGTCTGAAATCCCAACCCCACGCAGCACAGACAAACTGTCAGAATGCGTCCTTGCTAATTCGTTCCAGGATGAGTGTGTTTGCTCACAGGTCCACACACACAAGCTCTCTCTGACATGGCATCTCTCTGTAAAACACATGATCCCAGCAGAAGCATGCTGAAACATTGAGTTCTGCGAATCACTGGAATAGTCAAGAGATCCCTGACATGCTTGGCACCTTGTACAGCTTTGCAGTTGACAAAATTGATGTATTAGCGGTTACACCACTCGTGACCTTATTTCCAATTTTAGATTCAACCCACCCCCACTTTCCAACCACCATTATCCCCCACAGGTGTCACACTGAAAGACTTGAGGAGGTTGATGCCAAATCAGTGGGTTTTGATGGTATGACAGGGCATTAACTCAGCAAAGTTTGAGAAAGTTTAAAAATGGGAAGAATGGGAAAAGTTGAGCAAGATGAAACAAAACGAGTGCGGGAGGACGAGAAAGGAAGCAAAAGGAGCCAAAGCCAGAGAGTGTTGGGGGGTGTGCTGGGAGCTTGAGGGACGTGTGTGGATGTCATCTGGCCATCAGTCATGCGGAGAGGCCCCCGGGGGCCAGTGCTTATACCAAAAGCAGCTGCGTGGAAAAGAGCCTTAGGAGACTACAGTACTTTCATGGCCTGTCGCATCCTCTAACCTCTCCAACATCAACAACCCCTACACTGCACATTCCTGCTCAAACGCTCCGTAATCTGTCAAACAACACACTGTCAGCTGAGAAATACTGAATACTTGTGTTATTGAGCATGCCTAATGTTTTATTCTGTGCTGCTCTGTAAATTTCATCTAACAAAGTTACATCCAAGCTGATGTTGCAACTGTGCGTATCTAGTTTCTATAGTAAGAGCTGTCAATAATTTGATTTTGATTTGATTTAATAATGATTCAGGTTCCTTGCCTACTCAATTAATGATTCTTTTAGTAAATGTGAGGTAGAAATATATGGAACTTAACTATACTTTGCTAAAAAAAAAAAAATGTGGTTTATAATACAGAACTGACAGAACTCATTTTGTGAATCTTTACACATTGTCAAATGAACAGCCAGTCATTCACATCATTAAACAATAGTTTAAGTCTCACAAACCTTAAAAAGAGTTGTCTCTTAAGAGTCATTCATTTGGGAATCAGATTATACTGGTTGCACTGTATGTTTTGACTCACTACAAAGAATCAGTTTGTAAGAGTCATATGTTTGGAAATTGGACTATACTGCTTGTGTTGTATGTTTTGACTCACTAAAAAGAACCAGTTCATAAGAGTCATATGTTCTGGAATCAAACTATACTTGTTCTGGAATCAGACTATACTGGTTGTGCTTTATGTTTTGACTCACTAAAAAGAAACAGTTCGTAAGAGTCATTTGTTCAGGAACTGGACTATACTGGTTGTGTTGTATGTTTGACTTACTACAAAGAACCAGTTCGTAAAAGTCATATTTGGAAATTGACCATACCGTTTGTGTTGTATGTTTTGACTCACTAAAAGAACCAGTTCATAAGAGTCAAGTGATGTTCAGGAATTGGACTATACCAAGCTCAAGAAGGTTTTGACTCACTAAAAAGAACCAATTCATAAAAAACAGTTCATAAGAGTCATATGTTTGGAAATTGGACTGTACTGTTTGCGTTGTATGTTTTGACTCACTAAAAAGAACCAGTTCATAAGAGTCATATGTTCTGGAATCAAACTATACTTGTTCTGGAATCAGACTATACTGGTTGTGCTTTATGTTTTGACTCACTAAAAAGAACCAGTTCATAAGAGTCATATGTTCTCGAATCAGACTATACTGGTTGTGCTGTATGTTTGACTTACTACAAAGAACCAGTTCATAAGAGTCATATGTTTGGGAATTGGACTATACTGGTTGTGCTGTATGTTTTGACTCACAAAAGAAAAGAGAAAAAAAAACATTCGTAAGCGTCATATGTTTGTGAATTGAACTGCGCTTTATTTTTTGACTCTCCAAAAAGAACCTTCTCATAAGAGTCATTAGTTTGGAAATCAGACTATACTGTTTGCGCTGTGTGTTTTGATTTGCTAAAAAGAAATGATTCATAAGAGTCATATGCTTAAGAGATGGACTGTACTTGTTGTTCTGTATGTTTTGACTCACTACAACAAAGAACAGTTCACAAGAATCATGCTTTCAGGAATTGAACTATATTGGTTGCTCTGTATGTTTAAATTTGCTAAAAAGATCCAGTTTGTAAGAGTCATTCATTCAGGAATTGAACTAATACTGATTACACAATGTTTTAATTCAGTAAAAAGAACTGCAAGTTGTTCATTTAGGAATCAGACTATTTTTTGTGCTTCAAAATACATGTATGAGAACTATTAACATCATTGGATTCTGCTATTTTTATAATAAAGGCACCTGTTCTGAATAAAAGTTTTTATAAAGTTTACAAAAAACAACAAAAGGAATATAAAAACGTCCTGTGTGAAAGGCCCCTAAATCCACCTCAGACTGACAAACTTGTTGCAAAGACCAACGATGTCTGAAAATATGTATAGAAATAAATTAACTTTATTTCTAACTCTTTATTATATGTTTTCTCATCTTGAAGGCTGTTTGCCGGCAGCATCCCCAGAGTGACGTTCATCAGCATGGGAGGCTTCATTTTCCTCGGAGCATATGAGAAAGTGCGCCGTACGCTTTTATAAACACCAGCATCATGGAACGGTGTGGGTCAGTTTGTACTGGACCGCTTTCCTCTACCCAAACTCTGACTGTACAGCCAAAACTGCAAAGCAAGGTCAGAGACCAGGGGCAAGCAGCACACTGCAGATGAGTGGAGGTTGGTCAAATCTGACTGAGAAATGCACCCTCTGTCCCAGTTTGAACCAGTGGTCTTGAGGGCCACGGCGAGGACACCTGGTGCCTGGATAAAAAGATCACATAACACAGTGGTTTGCATTCCTGCTCATCAGTGCACAACAGATTGAGTTTAACTGCCTGAATTCCACTTATGTTGCACCACAGATCAAGTTCAAACTCAGATATCATTTTTGCAAGCCTACATGGATTGATTAAAAAAAAGTATTTTTACAAAAATGAATCGGCTATTTGTATTAAATCATGACTGTGCTGATATTTATACACTAAACTCACTAATCGGTAACAAATTAAAATGCATTATCAATATTATTCTAGTGGATTATGGTTACATGTTGAGTTTAGACTTTGGTCCCCAAGCTTAAGCTAGTTGCTCTACCTGCTTTATTATTATTAGGTGAAAAAAATGAGAAAAAGACAGATTAGTCCACAGGTGTGAAAGTTTGTCAGACCTGTCATGAAGCTCGGGGCACAAAAACAATAAGAAACGACGTTTGACTGGAGCAGCAGTGGGTCGTTCCAGTCCTTTGGCTCTCAGTCAACAACCACCTTTCACTGGTATGTGCTTTCTGTCCAAACACACAACTCAAATAATACTGATGAACGAGTGAAGATCGACGCATCACGAGTGATTTCTGTCATTTAGGTGTTTTATAAGTATAAAATGACAAAAGTAGACTGGAATGAGTAACAGGGTTGCAAATTTAGCTAAACATAAAAGTTTACATTTTCAGCAGCCATTACTTCAGTCTTTAGTGTCACATGATCCTTGATGCTCAAGAAACATTTCTTATTATTATCAGTGTTGAAAAACAGTTGTGCTGCTTATTGTATTTATCTTGGAAACTGAGATATGCTACCATTCAGCAAGGATGCATCCAAATGGTTAAAAGTGACTGTAAAAACATTTGTTGCAAAATATTTGTTTCAAATAAATGCTTATAAAATAAACCTGTAAAAATATATCAATGCTTCCTTAAATATATTAAACCATTATACCATTTTTAACATTGATAAGAAGAAATGTTTCTTGAGCAGCAAATCAGCAATTAGGACGATTCTGAATGATCATGTGACACTGAAAACGGGAATAATCATGATGAAAATTTTTGCCATCACAGGAATAAACTACATTTAAAAAAAAAAAAAAACATTTAAATGGATTTCACAATACTACAATTTTAACCATATTTTAAAAGTTTGTCTTTAAAAATCATAATTATTCCAAACTTTTGTCTGGTAATGTACAGAAACTAGCAAGTGTGAGACCAAATTCTTGTTTGTAGTTATTGAAGCACACAAATTTGGTAACAGGGTTGAATGGTTGAGCTTGGCTAATTCAGTCAACACTAATTTTCGTCGAATTTTAAAAATAGAATGGAAAGCTTTTCTTTCGTCTGTGCTGTAAGTAAAAAATGTCTTCCTTAGTCACAACTTTTTTTAAAACAAAAAAGGGTTGCACACAATATAAGGGCTGAATCTATGAAAGCCCATTTCCGCCACTGAATAAAAAAAGGTTATTGTGACTTTTTATCTCACTTAATTGCATAATACAAACTCAATTGCTATGGTCCATTTCAACAGTTTTTGGGGTTAAACTGGCATGTGTTGTAATCCAACTTTAGTTTAGTAGTACAGATGTTTTTCACTATGTCAGATCGTACGAATTTGTACGGATTAGCCACCTCGTAAAATACATGCAAGTTGGTCATGAGATAGCGTTGGATATAAACTTGCAATTCTGAGAAATTCAGAATTGTGTGATATAAACTCACAATTGCGAGTTCTAAAGTCAGAACTGCAAAATATTAACTCGCAAATCTGACTTTTTTTCTCTTAATTGCATGACATAAATTCGCAATTGCGAGTTCTAAAGTCAGAATTGAGGTTGTGTCTCGCAATTCTGACTTTATAACTTACAATTGCGAATAAAGTTTTTTTTTTTCTTTCAATTGCGAGTTTATATCTCACAATTCTGATTTTATTAGGGGTAGGTCATTCGTAAAAATTAATACGAATTGGGTAACTTGTAAAATGTGTACGAATTGCAATGAGATTGGGCTGAAATATCTCAGTTCTGACTTTACAACTCAGTTCTGAGAAAAAAAGTCAGAACTGCGAGATGTAAACTCGCAATTGCGTGAAATAAAGTCAGAATTGTGAGATAAAAAGTCGCAATTACCCTTTTTTTTATTCAGTTGCGGAAATGAGCTTCCTTATATATCAATATTTTAGTTTGAAGAAAAAAAGATGAAAATTATGTTTTTTAATTATTAACTACAGTTGAAAAGGAATAGATCAGTTAGGTCAGACTAGCTAAAATCAAAAGAATAAAATACGTTATTATTTTTTTATTTTGTTTAAAGGGGTCATCGGATGCCCATTTTCCACAAGTTGATATGATTCTTTAGGGTCTTAATGAAAAGTCTATAATATACTTTGGTTAAAAATTCTCAATGGTAGTGTAAAACAACACCTTTTTACCTTGTCAAAATGAGCTCTGCAAAAATCACCCCATTCTGGTCGAGGCTGCTTTAAATGCAAATGAGCTCTGCTCGCCCCGCCCCTCTCTTCTCTCTGTGGAGTGACGAGCCTGTTTACTTTAGCTGCATTTAACCACTAAACTTGCTAACTAGCACATTATTAGGAAAGGCAATCGCAAAGATTCATAAAAAACCCTTATACTCACTTCTGCTGTAAGTGAAGCTGGATCACGAATGATTCGAGTGAACATAGACGGATATATGTAGATCGGGAGGTGCATTCCCTTCACAAACAAACGTAATCCACTGCATCTTCAGCAGCTCAGATGTCGGGAGTAAATGACGACCACTATGTTCATTATTACATCCAGCAACACAACACCTCAATCGCTCAATTCTTGTCTAACTTACATCCCTGCTCCGGCATTGAAACATAGAGGTCAGACTGTTACAACTGATCTAAGGTAAGACGCTCATGTCAATCAACTATCATGGGAGCGGCCTCTGTGGGTGTGACACAACAACAACAGGCATCTGAGAACGTCTCGATTTGAAAAAGGGGATATTATTTTTACAGATCAATTAAAAACCACTGCATGGATTTTTACCATTACAGAGTAGATTTGTACATACACTGCCAACACATTAATGTTCAAACAGCATGAAGAAGTGAACTTAGCATCCGATGACCCCTTTAAAGCTGCTTGTGTTATATTAGTAATATTTATTTAAGTTTATCTAACATAGATCTCACTCCAAAGAACCTCGTCCACACTAATACGTTTTCGTTTGAAAACACATCTTTTCCACTCCGTTTTAGCCTAGTGTTATTGTCAAGGAAAACTGAGCTTTTTAAAAATGCTCTCCAAAGTAGATACATTTGGAAATGGCGTTTACGCATTGCTGTATGGACTCTGAAAAAAAGGCTTTAGGAAAACAATGACGTATGTTTAGTCATGTGTTTGCCTGTTATGTGCTATTCACTTTCACACTGTTGCTACAGATGTTACTTGGTACACTCTTCATATTACAGTCCTGCAAAAATGACAGGAAATTGTCCTGCGGCAAAAACATGAGGGCAGTTGCGTTTTAAATCAAACACATAATGGTGAGTGAACATAAAATGATCCTGCCAAAAGAAAACTTAAAACGTATGTCGGTTCCGTCTGTATTATCTCAGTGAGCTTTCATGAGGTTTTACATTGTGCAGTAATACACAATGTAAAAAAGTTTTGACGTTTCAACGTGGATGAGAAACTTTTGCAAAAAGCTAGTGTGGACGGAGAGCGTTTTAAAACAAAAATGTATCTGGATCAAAGTAGGTGTAGGTATTTGTGTTTCTAGTGCATAGAATGAGGCACTAACTTCACCTATTCATACAAAGTCATTTCAACTATGCATCAAAATAAAAACACAAACCAGACGGTGTAAAAGAGCAAAATGTGACTTTAATAAACACCTGCCATTTTGACACTTCAACAGTTTTAGCCGTGTGGGTGAACAGCTGTGATTAGAGTTCAGTTCAATAAATTAATCTGGTATGAAACAGGGTGACCCACACATCTGTAGAGTTAACCTAGTTGAATTAGTGGGGTAATTCACAGATCTGGATTACACAATTAACCAGCTAACCACAGTACTGCTATGGTGCATTTCAACAGTTTTTGGGATTAAACTGGCATGTGTTGTAATCCAACTTTAGTTTAGTAGTACTGATGTTTTTCACTATTTGGCTGTCGACATGAACCGGTTTGGCTCAGGATAACTAATAAATGTAGCTTAAACATTAGCTGCTTTAGTCTTTACCAAACACTTTGAGAGATCGTCTGACAAAGTGTTCACTTATTCCCTTTACGTGAAGACATTCTGTGTGGTTTTTAGCTTGAGTTTCATAGAGAGACAGTCTTTCCCTTTCTTGATTTGGCAGCATTCGGGTTTGCTGTTAGCTAGAAGTCACTGTTAGAACGAATCTCTCTAAGTATTATTTTTGGATAATGTATTATTTCCCCAAATGTGTTAAAAAAGACTGCCAACAAATACATCATTTCAAATACCACAGGTATGTAGGTGAGCGAAGCAGCTTTTGGTGGTGTGTACCTTTGTTAACGGAAGAGACTCGATTGCATCAGAATCTCAAGATGTAAAAATGATTTATCAAAGTGCTTATTTTTTCCCTTATGCCAATGTTGTTTTTGTACCATATCAGACCTGAAAATTTAATGCAGAGCTCTTCCTTCATCACAGACCAGTACATATATATTCTGACAAAGGAATATTCCAGGTTAAACACCAGTTATTGATGACAAATACAGTAGTTTGTTATCTGTTGTATTGTAAATGCCTTTCTGCACACACAGTTTTTTGTTTGTTTTTACAAAGTAAAGTATGAATTGAAATAATTTTTGTAGAAAAATGAAAAAGCCACAGACGCTGTGGGAAGAAATTAACTTTAGAGTTTCCACACATATTTCCCTGTGAATTTTCATTATTTTTCCATAAAAACTTAAACATTGCATTTACAACAACAAAAAAAATATTTTAGCCAATTAAACTCTTCAAAAATATAAATATACATTTACAAATACTTATTTTTGGCTGTAAATATAAATTCACAAGAAATTACTTTTTTAAATTATTAAACTCACCAAGGCTGTATTAATTTGATCAAAACAATACACTAAAAACAGTAATATTGTGAATTATTTAAATGTAACGTTTTAAATATAATTGAATGTAACATTTTGAAATAGTGCTACATTTTTAGAATTCTTTTATGAGTTGAAAGTTCAAAAGTTTGAAACATTGTAAATGTCTTAACTGTCACTTTTGCTCAATGTAATGCATTCTTGCTAAATAAAAGTATTAATTAAAAAAATAATAATTCTTACTGACCCTCAACTTTTCAGTGGTATTGTGGCATTTTCTGTTTTGAGAAAAAAAAAAAAAAAAGGTAAATTCCCTGATATCTCCAGAACCCTTTATCTTGTATTTAACCTGGAATATTCCTTTAAGGCGATCGATTATGATTGAGTTGTCTTCCAAGTGCATGACAAAATTCCCATTTATGCGAGGGAAAGTATACAGACATCTCCCAACAAAAAACTGAATTGTGGATTCTTTGATCTTGCAATAAGGCACTGCTCATAAAATCGGGAAAAGCAGGAGAGATCTGTTCAAAAAAAGAAATAAAAATAAAATATAACCACTCTGATCTCACCATGCACCGATTAGAGTTAAACACTCTTCTGTAAAAGTTATAGAATACATACATTCATATATTTATATACGAAAACTCTTATGTACAGCTCAAAGCCCAACGTTATAGCACTCTGTCATACATTTTTGCATGCGTCAAATGCAAGTCACATTTCTGAAGTGTGAACGAAGCCTCCCTGAGGAGGATTATATCTATATACATCATTAACGCTCGCCATGGGACGTCATCGCCCCACTCAAGCTTCGCCTTCAAACTCCGGACGCCCCTATTCTGCATTCAGATAGATGGGGGCAGCTTTGTCTGTGCCCCTCAGTGTGAGGTAGCAGTTCTCAGTGCAAAAGGATAAAGAAGAGGGTTGGTGGTTAGTCGCTGGGCCGCCTGAAGGATTCGCTCTCGCTCAGGGTGGCGTCGGGCGTATGTGCGTGTCCGTTGGGTAATAGAGTCTGTTTAAGCTCGGACCCAATGTCACAGTCCCCAGACAGGAGCTTTACTGGCCGATGGTAGCTCTCTTCAAGTGATGGAGGGGTGTCTGACCTATTCACCAACAATCCTGAGAGAGATCAGAAAGGAAGTGAGGTCAAACACTGTATCAACCTGATACAAATCATGAAAGACTGATGAATCCTCGTTCTCACCTTTTCGGTCGTCGTACTGGTGCGATGAGGGTGACATTGTCACCCTGTCATGGTTGGTGGGAAAGATGGGAGTTTGGCTGTCTTTCCTGACCCCGTTGGGTGTGCCATTGCAGTGTGGTTCATTGTGGCTGTTGAAAGTTGATGTTTGGTGCGTCTGCTGATACTCCAGGCCTGAAGGGGGCGCTATCCCGTGAGGGAGGTAGTTACAGTGTTTAGAGTAGCTGGTACCGTTTTCCAAGCAGTCTGTGCACACGACTGGCCCATCGTAGCCTGAAATGAGAGAAGCTTGTTAATTTATGATGAGGGCCCTATGATTTCCGCCACGCACAAAACGCGACAGATTCACGGAATCCAGTCATAAAAACCGAACTTACTGTATAAGACGGAATTTGCCAAATCAGTACAGTCAGTACACTTACATCAAAACATGATATGAACTACTGTCTGTAAATAATAAGCTGCAAAAATACTATTTAAATATGAATATGGTGTTTTCAGCTTCTGCCGCCCCAATATATGAATACGTGATCACGTAATCTCTAGAAATTCTCTGAAAGTCACTTAATGGACATTTTTGTTTTTTTATGAGCTGTTTCTTTTCTTGTTTTTTTATATACAAACAGAAACTTAAGAGTCTTCACAGCAACCCATCAAAATAAAAGTTTGGTTTAACTTAAAGAAACTTTGACAGAAATATAGTACTTACATGTAATGATAGTACACTACTAATAAATAACATTATTAAGTAATTAAGAAATATTTATCAGGAAAAAATATTTACTAGAAAAAGTAAATATACAATGCAGAATTTTTTTGTAATAAAAAAGTTTAGATTTTTTTATATAATTAATTAGTTAGAGGTGCTTTTGATTATTAAAATTTAATGAAACATTACAATTGAATCCAGAAAATCAATAGAAAATAGAATGTGGTAAAAATAAAACTGAATTTGAAAAAGTATTTCATAGGGCCTTAAAAAAAATAAATAAAATAACAAATTGCTGTTTTGTTTGACTTTCGTGATCTCGATTAATTAGACATGCTTTTTAATTTTTTTATTTGATCATTAAAAGAGAGTTTAGCTAAATAAAAAAAAACAAAAAAAAACTGAATTTGAGAAAAAATAAAATGGATTTCATAGGGATGTCATCATATATGATGCTAAGATTGTTAAAACAGTCAACATTTTTTAAAGCTGGCATGAAATGAAAATTCACCTATTCATCTTCATTTGTAAATGCATGTATAGATCTTATAGTGAATAACTCATACATGCAAACACTACCAGTCAAAAGTTTTCAACAGTAAGATTTTTAAAGTTTTTTTTATTATCAATTTATCAATTTAAAGCATCCTTGCTAAATAAGCTTTTTATTTCAGATAAATGCTGATCTTTGGATCTCTCTATTCACCAAATAATCTGGAAAAAAAAATGCACTCGACTGTTTTAAATATTGATAATAATAATAATAATAAATGTTTGTTGAACAGCAAATCAGCATATTAGAATGATTTCTGAAAGATTATGTGACACTGAAGACTGAAGTAATGATGCTAAAAATTTAGCTTTGATCACAGGAATAAATTAAATTTTTAAGTATATTCAGATAGAAAGCAATTATTTTCAATAGCAAAAATATTTCACAATATTACTGCTTTTGCTGTAATTTGGATCAAATAAATGCAGACTTGGTAAGCACAAGAGAAAATTAAAAATCTTACTGTTCAAAAACTTTTGACTGGTAATGTACATGTATTCTTAAAAAATGTTTTGACCTTGTAATGTTTGATCTGATCTGCCAAGTAAGAGCTTATTTTTCCTGCTATTACTTTCCATTTAACACATTTTGAAGTTTCTTTAAGTAGTATCTTTCAAAATTTGCTTGGAAAAAGTCAGTAGATTTCATCTGCACCTACAAGAAAAGTGTGGATACTGTACCATTGTTATCTATGCGTCCATTGGGTTGAGATCCACCATTAGACTCCACTCGTATACACACATCTTGTCTCTCTGATAAGGTGCCCTGAGAGGACAGGTAACTGGGGACGTCAGGAGGGACAATTGTCTCGTCTGTAAAAGGCAAGTGCAAAGGTTAAAGATTAAGGTCTTATGTAAAAAATGCATGTTGAGCCCTAAATGAATACAAAACACTGAATCTGAATATACGTACCTGTATTTACACTGCACTCCTCACTCTTCTTCCTCGTCTGGTAGATGATACACACCCAAACTAGTGACGTCACCACAATACTGGTGACCACAGCGATCACGATGATTCCCACAGTAACCGTGCTGGGGCTTGAAAAAGGCGCACAGTCCTCAAAGCGCTGGTAAACATTGAGCTGGCAGTGAGCGCGCTCCGTGCCGAGCGTGTTGGACATGACGCAGGTGTAGCGTCCAGCGTCCTCTAAGGTGGTGCTGCCGATCACCAAGAGCTGATTCCCTGGGGTGAAGTAGTGTCGGTCGCTGGGTCGGAGAGGCTCCTCCCCCTTTAGCCAGGTGATGCGAGGAGGTGGGCTGCCAAGAGCCTTGCACTGCAACGCAACTGTCTCGCCCACCACCACATTTCGGTCCTCCATTTCCTGTGCCAGATGTGGGGTCTCTGCAGGAAGATCACAGGGAATAGTTATTGAATTACATACGGACATGTGTAGATGAAAATCCCTTTCATGGCTTGGTGTTTAGTTTATGTCACAGCTGTGAATTATAATTTGCTACTTGCTTTTGCTAGCTTAGCAAGAGGTCTTTCTTATTTATGAGGAGGGACAAAAAAAAATTTGAGCCGGTCAGATTTTTAAATAAAGAATATTCATTTTAAATGTTTAAATCTGAGTCTAAATTGTATTTTGTCAATTTTCAGGATTACATTAGCATTATAATAGCATAGTCCAATTCCTGAATGCAAATAATATTTTTTTGTGACTCAGAAATATACAGCAGGATGAAGTCCTGTCTAATTTCTAAACAGATGACTTATGAACTGGTTCTTTTAAGTGAATCAAAAACACAGAACAACCAGCATACTCCAGTTCCTGACCAAATGATTCTTACGAACTGGTACTTTTTAGTGAATCAAAAACCATACAGAACAATCAGAATTGTTCAGTTTCTGAACAAATGACTCTTTTGAGCCAGTTCATTTTTAGTGAATCAAAAACATACAGCAGAACCAGTGGAGTCTTATTTCAAAAAGAATGACTCTTATGAACTGGTTCTTTTTAGTGAATCAAAAACAGAACAACCAGCACAGTTCTGCTCTGGAACAAATTACTCTTATGAGCCAATTTGCTTTTAGTGAATCAAAAACATACAGGAAGACCAGTGTAGTTTTATTTCCAGATAAATTACTCTTATGAACTGATTATTTTAGTGAATCAAATACACAGAACAACCATAGTCCAGTTCCTGAAAAAAAGACTCTTATTAGCCAATTTGTTTTTTGTGAATCAAAAACTGACAGCAGAACCAGTGTAGTCTTGTTTCCAAAAGAATGACTCTTATGAACTGGTTCTTTTTAGTGAATCAAAAACAAAGAACAACCAGCACAGTCCAGTTCCTGAAAAAATGATTATAATGAGCCAATTAATTTTTAGTGAATCAAAAACATACAAAACAACCAGCAGTCCAGTTCCTTAAAAATGACTCTTATGAGCCAATTAGTTTTTAGTGAATCAAAAGCATACAGAACAACTAGCACAGTCCAGTTCCTGAACAAATGACTTTTACAAGCCAATTCACTTTTATTGAATCAAAAACAGCGGAACCAGTGTAGTCTTATTTCCAAATGAAGGACTCTTACGAACTGTTTTTACAGTGCCACCAGTATGTAGTCTGATTCAGTATAGAGTCTGACCCTTGAGCCATTTCTTTTTTGTAAATCAAATCAAAGCCTAATTTAGGCTAACTATATAAGCTCACATCCACATTAAAATAATGAGTATTTGGCTATTTCTGCCTAGCAATTACTCGGTCAAGAATTCAGAAACACTCAAAAATACCACTATGTGAACCTTCAGCACTTCCTCTAACCCTAAGACCTTTAACCTTCAAGCCCGCACATAAAGCCCAGCTGCATCAGATGGGGAAAGAAAAAAACATTCTTGCGTAGAACTTAGCAGGGGTTAGCAAAACTCCAAACAGCTTAATAAACAAATCTAAAGGGACAAAAATAGTCTTTACATAACATATTTACATACTGTTAATATTGCAAAAATGTCCGTACCTAGCACTGTTAGAGTGACGTTTGCAGAGATCATCCCCGCCGTGTTCTTTGCCGTGCAGCTGTACACACCCATATCCTCAGGCTTCACGTCCATAATAAAGAAAACGTCATCATCAGGCATCACACGCATGCGGCGCTCTCGAGCGGCAGGAAAATCTGTACCGCCATCTTTCTGCCACGCCACTTGGGGAGTGGGATGGCCTTCAGCCGCACACTCCAAACGTGCCTTCGTGCCCGTGCGGATCGTGATGTCGCGTGGAGTCTTGACAAATGAAGGGAGCACTGTGCGCACAGGGAGGCAAAAGGGAAATTAGCCCTAGTGAGGATTATTCCCATAATGTTGCTACATCAGCACCAAACAAGCCCAGCATTCATAGCTGTGACTAACTCAATTGGCGATGGGAAATGGCTTGATTTGGATGGGCATGAAACCAAAAAGCCTCAGGACAATCAATTTGCATCTGTTGCTCGAACTGACGAGGCATGTAATCCAAGTGTATTGCTAACAGCAAAGATTTAAAAAAAAAAAAAAAACAACACCCTAGTGGCGCAGTTCAGTCTAAATTTTGCTGGTACAGTTCACTGAAAGCAAATGTTGCCTGATGGGAATGCATGATTTGTGCAACTAGTGTGACTTGTATGTGGATATAAAAGTTTTATGTGTATGTGGGTTGTATGTCTGAAAAATTACAGATTGGACGGCCTTAAAATTACCTTTAAAAGTGAATAATTAGATTTTATATACATATAAATTCATAATGTATATATATATAAAATAATACTTAAATATTATATAAACATATTACATATTAATACATATTGTAAATGTGGATTTACAACAAATATAATTAATAATATATTATTAAATATAATATTCAGGTAGCTAGGTTAAAAAAAATCTATTTGTAATAATGAAAAGTGTAGTAAAGTTGAAATAAAAGTATTTAAATTTTTTTATTTATTTATTTTTGGGGAACTTATGTATTTTACACATCTTAATATTTTAAATATCTTTTTTTAAATATGTATGAAACATTATTTTAAGCCTTTAAGAAAATTATATATTTTATTGTTTGTTTATAAGTTATAAATGTTGAACATATGACAACTATTGTGAATTAAAGGGACAGTTCACCCAAAAATTTAAATTTTAAAGTTTTAAATATGAATATTTTTGTTACACAAATTCATCGATTCACTTCAGAAGGCCTTTATTAACCCCCTGAGCCATGTGGAGTACTTTTTATGATGGATGGATGCGCTTTTTTGGACTTCAAAATCTCACCACCCATTCACTGGTATTATAAAACTTGGAAGAGCCAGGACATTTTTAAATATAACTCTGATTCATCTGAAAGAAGAAAGTCATACACACCTAGGATGACTTGAGGGTGAGCAAATTTTAATTTTTGGGTAAACTATCCCTTTAAGCACACAAATTTGGTCATTTGCAATTTTTTGAATGGCATTTAAATAAATGTACCGTTTACAGTGACGCGGGCCTTGTTAGAGTAGGAGGAGCCAAAGTGATTGCTGATGATGCACTGGTAGCGGCCCTCATGGTTGAAGGTTACATGTCGAAGGTGGAGGATAGTGGTGTACTCCATCACTCCTCCGTCACTGGCCCGCACGTGGGCGAAATTCTCCACCTCGGCTTGACGTAGCGTCTCCTGGTCCTTGAGCCAGGTGAAGGTCATGGGTGAGCTGCTGCTGCTGGCGGCCGTGCAGGTCAGACGCACATCTTTGCCCAATACTGCGGCCGTGGTGACCGGGTGAACGGTGATCTGTGGTTTGGGAAGGTCATCTAGAGGGAAGTACAAGGGTAACACCCTTTAAGATTAAGTTCTTCCTCCTTGTGATTGATTGGTTTGTTTGTTACAGACAATATAGCACTGTTTACCACAAACAAAGCTCTGTGATGGGGCCTGATAGATGCTGGTGCCCTTTAGACTCTCTGGGTGGGCACATGTGGCCTGAACACCAGGTTTCAGCCCTCGTGTTACCAGCCACTCCGGAAACCAGTGCAGCTGGCAGTCGCACAGAAAACTATCACTCTGAATATGACTGCAGAGAGAGGGATCGAAAGAAAGATTAGTAAATGCCAGCTAGCATGCATCTGAACTGTAAACACTGATGTACATGATTTAATAGAATTGAATTATTGTGCACATTTGTGACCCTGGACTGCAAAACAAGTCATAAGCCGCACAGGTATATTTGTAGCAATAGTCAACAATATATTGTATGGGTCAAAATTATCGTTTTTTCTTTTATGCCAAAAATCATTAGGATATTAAGTAAAGATCATGTCCATGAAGATATTTTGTAAATTTCCTACTGTAAATATATCAAAACTTAATTTTTGATTAGTAATATGCATTGCTAACAACTTAATTTGGACAACTTTACAGGCGATTTTCTCAATATTTAGATTTTTTGGCACCCTCAGATTATAGATTTTCAAACAATGTATCTCAATTATATATTGCCCTATCCTAACAAACCATATATCAGTGGAAAGCATTTTTGTTTAGCATGTATAAATCTCAATTTGAAAAAAAAAAAAAAAAAACTGACCATTATGACTGGTTTTGTGGACAAGGGTCACATTTCTGTGCCGTTTAAATCTGGACTTCAACAACATAATGCTCTGGTTTCACCTTAATTTAATATTAGCATGTTGCTTAAAAAAAATAAAAATAAAAAAATAATAGTAAAATGAGCAGACTAAAATATTCCTAAATTTAAAGCGATAGTTCATCTATGAATGAAAACTACCCAGTGATTTACTCACACTCAACCGTCCTAGGCGAATATGACTTTCTTCTTTTGGACCAATACACTCAGAGTTATATTTAAAAATGTTCTGTCTCTTCCAAGCTTTATAATGGCAGTGAAGGGGTGCTGAAATTTTGAAATTCAGTAAAGTGCATCCATCCATCATCAAAAGAACTCCACACAGCTCCAGGTGTTAATAAAGGCCTTCTAAAGGAAATTGATGCATGTGTGTAAGAAAAATATCCATATTTACAACTTTATAAAACGTAATCTCTAGCTTCTGCTACCTGTCATACACACATTCACGAGAGAGTTGTGATTCAGTTGATGACATAGGATGTAAGTGGAAGCACAGTAGAGAGAGAAAAACAAAACACCGGTCATAAGAAAATCAAAATGAGGATTTGTAAGAAAAATGTTGGAGGATTTCAATATAAGCCAAGAGGAGACTAATTAGTTCCTTGTGCTGTAAACAAAACTTGGTTCTCGCAAGACTGGCATATTCTCACCGAAGCTCACACTACACCTACATCATCTGCTGGTCTCGTGAACGTGTGTATGAGCTTGTGGAAGCTAGAGATTATGGTTTATAAAGTTTAATGGTGGATGGATGCACTTTGTTAGACTTCAAAATCTCAACACCCATTCGCTGCCATTATAAAGCCTGAAAGAGCCAGGACATTTTTAATATAACTCTAATAGTATTCATCTGAAAAAAGAAAGTCATATACATCTAGGATGGCTTGAGTATGAATAAATCATGGGGTATTTTTTATTTTTGGGTGAACTATCCCTTTAAGAATATATTATTTTGATAACAAGTTCTCATGTTTTTTTAAAAAAAAGTGTCTTATGTTTACCAAGGCTGCATTTATTTATTCAAAATACAGTACAAACAGTAAACAGATGTGCAGATTAATATTTCTGTTGAAATGTAATACATTTTCTGTACTTTGATTTAATTCATTTTTGCTGAATATGAATATTAATTTCTCTTTAAAAATATATATATATTTTTTTTGTTCAAACTTTTGAACTGTTTTGTATACATAAAATAACTGACTTATGAATTTTAATATTATTAAGAAAAAAAATCTCAGGTACACAGATTTTTAACAAATCTGAAAAATGGACTAATGTGCACATCAAATATTTTATTATTTAAACTGCCATTAGTCATGGCATTATATTTCTTTTAAGCCTCAGGAAACTATGCATTTTATTAGTATGGCAATTAACTGTCAGCCAAACATTCGTGATGTTGTGAAACATTATAACCTGATGAGCAGCTATGCGTGTGAAAAGGAGCGTGTGTACAAATGGGACTCACAGGTAACGCAGGTTCTTCATCTTGCTAAACGCCTCGGGTTGGATGGAGCGGATGGCATTTTCCCCCAAGTTCCTGTTGAGAGATTAAACAGGGCCCTCAGGCGTGACAGAAAGAGGACATGGGAACGTTCACATACAGCTGCTGCGCTCGCAAGCGAATCTTTAGCCTATTTTTATACGGGACAACTCCGAACAAGGTGGAAAGACCCCAATATCAGACGTGGTGTTACAGCGTCTGCAGAAGTGCTTAAAAATTCCAGTTCTTCTACGAAACGGACCATATGCTCCATAACTGTGTTCCTGTGCAAGTTAAAGCTGGCTCTAACGAGACAAGAGCAGCTGGCCTTGCAAACCACCCCGTCCTCTCCTTTTACAAAGACACTATTAAATTGCTAGCAGCCCTCTTAAGCATTTACTTTTGGCAGCCGCTGCTGTAGGGGCCGAACGGCATTGTGGGATACTCACAGGTGCTCCAGAGCCTCCAGGCCCGAGAAGGCTTTCTTGGCCACCGACTTGATCTTGTTTCCAAACAGAGTTCTGCCGTTTCCAGACACGCAGGGCGAGAGGGAAGAGAGAGAGAGAGAAAGAGAGTGCACAATTAGTCGGGCTGAATCTGATAAGAGAGGGGGATTGTGGGATTGGAAATCCGAACTGTGTAGAGATTAGGAGGAGGGTGAGGAATCGGGGCCCGCCGCAGCTCTTCAAAGCTTACTTTTATCTTTATTAGAATTTAATAGCGATGACAGGGTGGAGCCCGGAGCTCGAGGTCACATGAAAAGGAGCTTCAGTGGCTGGAGGACAACACGGCTTGTAAAGTAATAAACGTGGCCTTGTCAAGGCTGTGGTTCAAACCCCTTGTAGGGGCTAATCCTGCTCGCTCTTCAAAAGCGGCCGTACGTGTGCGCGCACACACACACACCAGGACGGGCTCCTTCGGGGACGATTTCCATAAGCATGTTGGACCAAAACAAGACCCTGACAATGCACTTCCTGTCCAGGAGGGCTCAAGACTCCTCAGTCAGCACCGTGAAAGCCAGCACCTCCTCATATAATCCAGATCTGACACCTGACAATGTTGGCGTTTCAATTAGAGGATGATCTTTTGGCTTGGAGATGGCGGATATTGGCTCACAATCCTGAAGAGTGTCAGGAGCTGCTGCATGCTGGGATAAACAAGACCTTCGCAGCAGCAGGAAAAAAGCAGGGATGCACCACTATTAAAAATCCAGGTGATATCGATATCTGATGATATCCAGGTGATATCTGATAATTCTAGAAAAATCTTTAAAAAGTCTAAATTGATAATCTAAAAATTAGAAATGTACAAAAATCCTTTTTTAATATCTTGTTTCAATAAATTAAAAAATAAAAAATGTTTTAAATGTTACAAGTAAGTTTAGGCATCACAATACTGTATTGTACAGTATAAAAAGTTATTTTTTAATCATTGTTACCTTTTTTACAGTGATATTACAATTACAACTAATATCGATAATCGGATAATTATTTTTTATGATATCAAATAAGTTCTGATATCCGATAAATGGCCGATGTTAAAACTATAAAAAAAAAAAATTCCTAAATGAATAAAAAAATAAACTACAGTTATTTAATTTATTTAAATTATTATTATTTATTATAATTATTTAAATTATCATTGTTTTCAGGAACCACAACATTGCAATGTAAACTACAATTTTTTTTATTATTATTTATTTAAATATTATTATTTATTATAATTATTTAAATAATTTTTTTAGAAACCACAACATTGCAATGTACAGTATGAAAAAAAAAAAAAAAACTTTAAAATTTTAAATTTTCAAGTAGATTTTTTAAAATTTGCTAAAGACTACACTTAACAGTATTATCTTTATTATTAAATAATTATTATTAATTATTAAAAAATATCTATATAAATCTATTAAAAATATGTTTTTTTTAATTTTTCTAAATGAATAAAAAAAAAAAACTACAATTATTTTTAAAATTATTATTTAATTATTTATTTAAATTACTTTTTATTTATTATAATTATTTAAATTGTTTTTGTTTTTAGGAACCACAAAATTGCAATGCAAGCTACAATTTTTTTTTTTTTTAATTATTACATAGTTGTTTATTTTCATTATTATTATTTTTAGGAACCACAACATTGCAATGATCAGTACGAAAAAAATATTTTTCAAATTGTCAAGTTGATTTTTCAAATTTGCTTACAAAGGTTGGTTAACATTAGTTAACATCACCTAACAATAAGCAATACATTTGTTACCATATTTATTCCTATGTTAATATTAGTTAAAAAATGCAACTGCTGATTGCTAGTTCATGTTAGCTCAGGTCTGTTAAATGCTGTGAGCAGATAAAAATTTTAATTTTAATAATGTATTAGTAAACGTAAAAAAACTAGCATTAACTACAGATGCTTTAGAAGTAGTTCATGTTAACTAATAAAGTTCCATAATGTGAACAAATGGAAACTTATTGCAAAGTGTTATTAAAAAAAATCATTGCTATTGGCTAATATGGTCCCAAAACACACAAAAAGAGAATTATACAATTTTTTATACAGTTTTATGAAGTAGAAAAATAGAGTTCTCTTTAAAAAAAAAGATCATGCCATTATGAATATACAAGTAAAAAGTATCTTACAGAGCCATTTAAAGCATTCATTTAATCGTCAAAAATTACAAAATTAAAAAAAAACTAAAGAATCTCACTGCTAGAGTTAAGTTTATTTACTATGTGCTTACAGCAATCACCCAAGAAAGCCCAACCCCTGCCGTGTCTGTCAGCGGACTGACGGTCTGTGTGTGTGCGACAGCATCTGTCATCTCCTAAAAGACTAAGACATCACCTCCACTCATCTCCTCCGGCCCCCCCACCATTTCTGAAGCAACCACCCATCTGCAGGTCACCCTCTGGGCAGTCTTGAGCCCCGGGCTTCCATACCAGCCCCATAATTCAAAAAGCTCCAACGGTTCACTCCGACCAAACTGTGGTTCCAAATAGAAACCATTGAAATAGATGCTAACTGGATCCGCTGACATCATGAGCAGGTGCACATGGAATGTACATTAAGATTTAGGGCGTACAAATGATCCGCAAACAAATTATCAACAAAAAGACAAGATTTTATCTATAACTTTCTAAAACTAGAGCTGACTGCTGTCCCCGCGCAAAAAAAAAAAAAAAGACTTTGATGTTGTGCACATCGCTCCCTAATTCTCCCTCGCATATTCCCAGGATGGGTGAATAGGATTTCTGGCAGGGATGTGCATAGCGGCTTCCGCAGATTTGCGAACCTCTGCTCCCGTAACAAAAGGCACAGAGCGGGGCGTTTGATGTGTCTGAATGCACCCCCTCCTCCGGCAGCCTCCCATTTTACGCCCTCGCTGATTCCATCACAAGAGCAAAGCCAAGAGCTCATCTCCTATCGGTCAATGATGAAAAGTGTTCGCCCCAGTACTCAAATTCAGTTGACCTCTGGCACAAAGGCTGCCCTGCTTGTACGCTGTGGATTGAGGTTACCTGCTCTTTTTAAATTGTCATGCATAAGCATGGCGTGATTTTGTACTATGTAATATGGATTTTGAGGATGCCACTTATCCTAGTTGCACTTAGTATAAGAAAGTCCAAAATTAAAGAATTAGTTCACTTCTAGAATAAAAATTCCTGATAATTTACTCACCCCCATGTCATCCAAAATGTTCCTGTCTTTCTTTCTTCAGTCAAAAAGAAATGGTTTTTGAGAAAAACATTCAAGGATTTTTCCCAAATAGTAAACTATAGTGGGGATCAAGGAGTTCAAGGTCAAAATTGAAGTTTCAATGCAGCTTCAAAGGGCTCTACACAATCCAAACCTAGGAATAATATCTTATGTAGCAAAACGATTGGTCATTTTCTAAAAAAAAAAAAATATATAATTTATATACTTTTTAACCACAAAAGTCTTGCATTAGCTCTGTGATGCAAGGCGGTGACTTTGTGGTTAGTTCTTCATCTGTGTACTCCGGTTCAAAAAGGTAGGTTCTCCTCCAACTTCAAAATCGTCCGGCCTTTTTTTGTCAATGGCATTTGACTTTCTTTGCACGTCCGCTTTGTAAACACTGAGTCGGCTAGTGCAAGATGAGCATCTGTGGTTAAAAAGTATATAAATTTACAATTTTTTTAGAAAATGACCAATCGTTTCACTAGACAAGACCCTTATCCCTCAGCTGGGATCGTGTAGAGCCCTTTAAAACTGCATTGAAACTGCAATTTGGACCTTAAACCCATCAATCCCCATTGAAGTCCACTATATGAAGAAAAATTCTGGAAAGGTTTTTGAGGAAAACAATCTTTTTCGACCGAAGACAGGCAGACATGAACATCTTGGATGACATGGGGGTGAGTAAAATATCAGGAAAGTTTTATTCTGAAAGTGAACTAATACTGGTAGAGATAAAGACGACGTGTGACACTCACAGCTTGTTGAGGTTTTCCAGTCCAGTAAAGGCTCCATTGGTGTCCTCTATAGTGCCCGAGATGTCATTGTGGTCCAACTCCCTGCAGAAAGAAAAAGAAAGAGATTAGGAAATAAAGATAGAGAGAATGGAACAACTGACCCATTGCTAGGCTCCGCCCACATCCCAAATATACTGGAATCTTCCATGAACAATGACTTTTAGTAGGATATTTATTCTTTTTTTTAGGAAGAGTCTCTTTAAGAAAATGTGAAGCACTTTTACCTGCCATTTTTCTTTACTATATTAATTTAAGTTTTAAATTAAAGGAATAGTTCACCCAAACCTTTCACCCAAATATTTAAATTAAGGGATAGTTCACCCAAAAATGAAAATGAGCCCATTATTTACTCACCCTCCAGGCATCCTAGGAGTATATGACTTCCTTCTTTCAGACGAATCCAATCGGAGTTGTATTAAAAAATGTCCTGGCTCTTTTAAGCTTTATCATAGCAACAGGCAGGTGTTTCTCTTCAACAGGTATAAACAAGCCCAATAAAGTGCATCCATCCATAATAAAAAAAAGTGTCTCAAACAGCTCCAAGGGTTGAATAAAGGCCTCCTGTAGTGAATCGATGCATTTTTTTAAAGAAAAATATCTATAGGCAAAACGTAATAATCACTTTAATCTAGCTTGTGCAGCTCAGGGCAGATGACGTAGGACGTCAGCATTGCGCATGTGCCCGCGAGTCTTGTGAAAACCAACGATTGTTTACAGGAGCAAAGTGAACACAAACAATGAGCGCAAGCTAGATTAAAGTGATTATTACATTTTAGATATGGAAATGTTTCTTACAAAACAGCATTGATTCACTACAGGAGGCTTCTATTCACTCTATTAACATTTTTTTAATATAACTCTGATTTGATTTGTCTGAAAGCAGGAAGTTATATACATCTAGGATGCCAGGAGGGTGAATAAATAATGGGCTAAATTTCATTTTTGGGTGAACTAAGCCTTTAAATTAATTTTATTTTAAATGTGGAGAGCTGAAAGGAAAGTATTTGGAGGAGAGAGGGGAGCAAGATCAGCAAAGGACCTCAAGGCGGGATTCGAACACGGGTCACCGTGAGCACAGTTGCACTGTATGTCGACGCACTAACCACAAGGCTATGGGCACCAGGTTATATGCCAATTTTAAATGTAATTTATTGCAAATATGTTTTAGCATTTTTTTATCATATCTAAAAAAAAAGGTTAAAAGGCGGAGCTTAGTAAAAGGTCAACTCGTCGTCCATAAACCGCTGACAGGCGTTCAGCAGTGGCACAAGCTGGCCTGAACACCTGGTTGAAAACAAGAAAGTTCAACAACACTCTCTTTCTTGCTCTCTCTCGCTCTTGCCCTCTGCCAACCAAGCACATTCTTTTCTTTGTGAATTGTGACATTAAGGAGCACAGCAACGCACAGGCCAATGCATGAATAATGCATGACAGCTGAAAGCGCCTTGCACAAACAAAACTCGTTCACACAGTTGCACACATATACTCAACTCTGACAGCCGTTTGCATCCGTCAACACACCAACCGTGTTGGCAGGTAAAGGCATATGGGCACATCGCATAATACGACTCCAAACGAATCGCGAACAAGCCCAGGCGGTGCCAGCGGCCTGCCTACAGGGCATTAACTTTGACGCAAATCTCTTAAAGGAGAAGTCCACTTCCAGAACAACAAATTACAGATAATGTACTCTGTTTTCCTCAAAAAACTGTAGTTTTTGGAGGAAAACATTTCAGTCTGATAATGGACTGATATGGTGCCCCAAGTTTGAACTTCCAAAATGCAGTTTAAATGCGGCTTCGAACCCAGCCGAGGGAGAAGGGTCTTATCTAGCGAAACAATTGGATATTTTCATTAAAAAAAATACAATTTAGATACTTTTTAATCTCAAACAAGGCTCAAGACAGTTAGGGTATGTCGAAAAACTCTGATCGTATTTTCTCCCTCAACTTCAAAAATCATTTCAAAATCATCCTACATCGCTGCAGAAGTACTGACCCAATCTTTGCACAGTAAACATGCAAAGATCATCAAACACCCTTAACAAAAAAGGTAAAACAGCGATATAGGAAGATTTTGAAGTTGAGGGAGAACATGAGATGGGAGTTTTTCGACATACCCTAACTGTCATGAACTGGAAAAAAACAGAGGTTGGGAAGAGCAAGACAAGACGAGCGTTTGACATTAAAAGGTATATAAGTTGTATTATTTTTATGAAAATAACTGATTGTTTTACTAGATAAGACCCTTTTTCCCTGGCTGGGATTGTTTACAACCGCATCTGGGCACGACAAAAGTCCATTATATGGAGAAAAATCCCGAAATGTTTTCCTCAGAAAACAATTTCTTTACAACTGAAAGACATGAACATCTTGGATGACAAGCGGGTGAGTACATTATCTGCAAATTGTTGTTCTGGAAGTGGACTTCTCCTTTAAGATGGCCAGTCTGAACACATTTTGGTGAAATTTGTTACTTAAAGTCTAACGTAACTTCCGCCAGGGTATGTGTACACTGCACAAGGCAAATTTGAAAAAAAACAAAAAACAAAACTAATAACTATAATAGTAACTAAAATAGCACTGGGTATTACCATCCAATGTCATTTAATGGGTCCCTTTGTTTCAACGCCACTGTTGCTGAAAAAGAATAAACGTCTTTTAGAGGTGAAAGGGTGGAGGGATTGTGCCCGTTCCCTCCAGGCCGACAACCGCCCCCTTGGCTCTTTCTGTTACTTTCCCTCCACGCCTGGCTTCGGCTGCCAATTTCCTATTCTTTCTGGCTGGCTGCTTGTGAATGGACCCTGGCTTGTTAATGACAGTAGGGCCGGAGGCCCCCAGGCCTGACCCCCACCCCCTCGGCTCAAAGACGGTCCGGTTCTGGTCTTTCACACCCGACCAGGGCTCCTCTCGCCCGGCCAGAAGCGCGTACCAATTAAAACCTCCCCTGCTTCTTTTCAACAGGAGCCCCAGTAAGGCACTAAGGCAATGATTAGATTAGAACTGGCTCGGATGAGAGCGAGTGAGAAAGAGAGAGAGAGAATGATATAAAGGAAATCAAGCAAGTAAGACATAAAGGAAGGACGGAACAAAAGAAAACAGAAGCCCTCACAATTGCACTTCACAAGCCCCTTCCCCCCACACTCTGCCCACTGCCAGCAGCGCTGAGGGCTGTGTTGTGCCTTGGCTTGTCACCCTACTGTGAAAAAGCCTTCATCTAAGAAAGTAAAGGCAGAATTCTTCTCTCTTTTCTCTTTTGAGACACTCAAAGAGGGGGGCACGAAGTGGCGGTTGAGACTTTGTGTGTCTATAGAAGTCAGGCTGGAGAGCTGGTCTCCCATAATGCCTTTCACTGTGCGCAAAAGACGTTGATGCTTCTAGGAGGCCTTGAGCAGGGTGCACATGTGCATCCAACTTTGGTGGGAACCAACAAGGAAACAATGAGGATAAGCAACCAGAAAGCTTTCTCACCAGACTTAATAGCTTAAGGCTACTTTAGAAAATGACACTAAATCAATTAAGACGTTTTTATGTGACAGTGTTAATTAAATTAAAAACTATGACAGTTTTGTTTACTCAATTTAAGAAAGGAAATGCCTTTGCATTTGTGTTGCAACACATTCTGACATGGGCATTCATTTTTTTTTATTTTAGATGTTTTTTTCATTGCTGGGTAGATTACTTGCAACTTTTCGTCCGTTACTGACTACAGATTACATGATAAAAACTGTAGTTAGCTGTGTTTCGGAAAGTTACTTTTAAAAGTAATGCATGACAATATTCCGTTACTCCCTACAAAAAGTAACTAATTACATTACTTAGTTACTTTTTATGGAAAGTAATGTGTTACGTTACTTTTGCATTACGTTTTAAATCTGGGCAGGGCTTGCCTAGCTTTAACACCATCAAGCGTTTTTCACACGCAGGCTTAGTCCTATTCTATATCCTAGAGGATTTCTCACAAGGTAAAGACACTTACAGCGTCCGCAGGGAACTAAGGCCTCTAAACGCTCCCTCCGTGATGTGACTGATGGAATTGTGTCCCAAACGCAGCGAGATCAGATTCACCAACTTAGCAAATCCACCCTCGGACAGCTTCGTCAGGTTATTATAGGACAAGTTCCTGTCGAAAAAATAAAAATAAAAACAAACAAGAATTGCATTTAGGTCCAACTTCTTTTAGAATCCAGAATTAAGTTTATCACAGCAGGTCGACGTCTTGTCCAGAATGCAATAACAGCCGTGTCATAAACCTATCTGCAAAATAACGGCTGAGCGCTCAGCTGATTCCGCAGTCAACATGTCCTACCAATAAAGCCTTGTTACCCCCACAACGGACAAGAGTGTTAGCTAGAGGAAGATATCTCGTACAGGGGACACGACACGCTTGACAGGACTGCCCCATGTATACACACATCCACCTAGATAAGATCACTTTCACTCAGGTACAGAACTGTGTGCAACACTTGGCAGACATATACATGGAGGATTACGCTGTTTTCTTTAACTTGCATCAGGAGAGATGAGTGAAAATGGGGCTGAGCTCCTAAGCGCTGGCAATCCAGTGCATCATTAGGGGATAAACAGAGCTTATCTACAGCAAGACGACGAGCGCTGTGTGTTTAGTGCAGTAGGTGATACTGCGGACAAATGCTTCCTTGTAATGTAAAGACTGGGTGCAATTAATTCCTTACCAGGTGTCAAATTTGAACAATAACTGAGATTATATCCTCGTTTTTTCTCCACTGAACTCTGAAATTTTATGTTATATACACGACCGTTTAAAAGTTCGTTTAAAGAAATTAATACTACTATTTAGCAGAGACTATGGAAGCCTGTTTCCGCCACTGAATAAAAAATAAAAAAGGTCATTGCGACTTTTTATCTCACAATTCTGACTTTTTTTGCGAGTTTACATCTCGCAATTGTGACATTTTAGATATAAACGCACAATTGCGAGTTATAAAGTCACATTTGCAGGATATAAACTCACAATTGTG
Organism: Labeo catla; assembly: GCA_012976165.1. Taxonomy (NCBI): domain Eukaryota; kingdom Metazoa; phylum Chordata; class Actinopteri; order Cypriniformes; family Cyprinidae; genus Labeo; species Labeo catla. Next base: position 1,277,793 of record VONZ01000090.1, on the reverse strand, counting down.
AGAAATAAAGTCAGATATAAACTCACAATTCTGACGTTTTTTCTCAAAATTGCAACTTTGTATCTCGCAATTCTGACTTTTTCCTCACAGTTGCAACTTTGTATCTCACAATTATGACTTTTTCCCCTCACAACTGCAACTTTGTATCTTGCAATTCTGACTTTTTCCCCTCACAACTGCAACTTTGTATCTTGCAATTCTGACTTTTTTTCCTCAGAATTGTGAGATAAAGTTCAGATCTGAGCAGGAAAAAAAAAAAAGACTGATATGTTCACAGAATTGCGAGTTTATATCTCGGAATTCTGACTTCATAACTCGCAATTGTGACTTCATATTACGCAACTGTGCCTTTATTTCTCAGAATTGCGAGTTTATATCTCACAATTCTGAGAAAAAAAAAAAACAAAAAAAAACCTTTTATTATTTTTTTATTCAGTGGCGGAAACGGGCTTCCGTAGAGACTTAGCAGTTAGGCTAAGTAAAATTATATTATCTTTCAAAACTAAATACATGTAAATATTTATTTATACAGAAGAAGGAGGAGGAAATGATGTCTCACAGTTCTCGGAGTCTCTCACAGAAGCCCCAGCCTTCAGGGTTGAAGTTAGAGATGGAGTTGTTGGAGAGATAGAGCTGCAGGAGCGACTCCAGACCGTACAGAGAGCCGCTGTTCACCTCCCGTAGGCTGTTATAGTCCAGGTGTCTACAGATGACAAAAAAAGTGTTCAATCTCATCATGAGCAATGTGATAGATGTGCATTTGATTTATGTGCAACATAAATGTGACCCTGGACCACAAAACCATAAGTAGCATGGGTATATTTGTAGCAATAGCCAAAAATACATTGTAAGGGTCAAAATTATTGATTGCCAAAAATCAATAGAATATTAAGTAAAGATCATGTTCCATGAAGAAATTTTGTAAATTTCCTACAGTAAATATATAAAAACTTAATTTTTGATTAGTAATATGCATTGCTAAGAACTTCATTTGGACATTTTTAAAGGCGATTTTCTCAATATTTTGATTTTCAAGTACTTGTATCTCGGCCAAATATTATCCTATCCTAACAAACCATACATCAAAGGAAAGCTTATTTATCTCAGTCTTCAATACAAGAATTTGAATTACTTTGATTTTTGAGTTTTTTTAAAGCATTTTTTCTCATAGTATTTCTGAACATATAATAGTTATAATAGTTACAATAGTCATATAATAGTTTGTACAAGATGTAGTTGTAGTTCATGCATCTTTTCTGCAAAGATAAGTGATTTGTTTAACATTTACGTCATGTTGACAACTTTTTATTTAACTAGAGGGCTAATAAAGAAAAAGTTATTAGAATCATGTTGTAGTTACCGTTTTAAGTTGATCAGTTAAAAATCGTAAAAACAAAAATGCCAAATCACCCAGCCCTATTCCCTATTAGATTAACGAGAAAGTTTTGAGTTCTGAAACTTACAGTATGTCTTTACAGTACAATGACCTCTTATATTTCAAAAGATAAAGGACATGTTGAATTCTCATTACATGACCCCTTTAATAATTACATAGCAATTTTCTAGGTTGTGTTAATGAAGGACTCACAGAACTCTCATCCGGGCCAGACCCCAGAAGGCCCCGTCCGTCAGCTTGCTGATGTTGTTTCTCTGAAGCTTGAGAACTTCCAAACTGCTCAAACCTTGGAAGGTGAGTCCCTCTATCAACCGCAACTTGTTCCTGCTCAGCTCCCTACAAAACACAATTAAAATGTGAATTAAAAGCATTACCATAAAGATTAAAGTAACTGAGGAAATAATGCAACGGTTCTTTATTGGCATCTGTGGTAAAAACCTTTAACATCCATAGAACCTGGCCACTTTTTCAGAAAATTAAAATGCTCTTCACACAAAGAAAAACGGTTCTTTCAAGAACTGCTTACTGATTCTTTGTGATACTTAAAATGACATTGCTGCAAAACCTCCTTTCATTCTTTTTTTTTTAAAGAGCACAGCATTGTAAACAGACAGCACGTCCAGCTGACCATCAGCTCAAATGAAACGGCTCTGATCTCTCTTTGATGTCATAACTAACTAACCCATCCGTCTCGCTCACCAGCATAGCTGTGGCTTTGTGGTTGCTGAAATGCGCTCCAGGTGTGTGTGCACATGTGTGCGAGGTTTAATATGAGCTTATGTTGCCTCATGCATTCAGAGATTCAGTATCACTCTGTCCACCTGAAGAACAAAGCACATTTTTGATGGAAGTCTGATATGAGCAGAAACAAAGAGCTTAGGTACAGATGGTTACGCTTGGGGCGCAGATAGATCCATAGATCTGCTACAGAGAGAAAGAATTGTCCTGCTCTGATGTTTACCAATGGTTCTCTGATCCTGAATGCTGATACCTTTAATATAACATGTGGAAGCCAGTGTCGGAGAAGGTACTTTAAACTGTGGTTTCCAAAGCTGCTGCATAATAAAATATAGTTCAAACTACTCAGTTACTCTTAAAGGGATAGCTACCCAAAAATGAAAATTCTGTTATTAATTACTTTCCTTCATGTCATTCCAAACCTGTAAGACCTTCATTCATCTTCAGAACACAAATTAAGATATTTTTGATGAAATCCAAGAGCTTTCTGACCCTGCATAGACAGCAATGCAACTGACACGTTCAAGGCCCAGAAAGGAAGAAAGAACATTGTTAAAATAGTCCATGTGATATCACTGGTTCAACCGCAATGTTATGAAGCTACAAGAATACTTCGTGTGCGCACAGACGTGCCAGTCTTCAATGTGTGTCTTGAACATGGTAGTCGCGTCACTGTCTATGCAAAAGTCAGAAAGCTCTTGGATTACATTAAAAATATCTTAATTTGTGTTCTGAAGATAAACAAAAGTCTTACAGGTTTGGACAGAAGTTTCATTTTAAGTTAAAAATATGTCATCTACCCTTTAATAAAAAGTTACACAATATCAAAACCAAAATAAATAAATAAAATTGATGTACACTACCATTCAAAAGTTTGTGGTCAGTATTTATTTATTTTTTTTAAATAACATTGTGAAATATTATTACACTTTAATTTTCTATCTATTAAATAATTCATATATAATAAATAATTTAGAAATTATATATAATTTATAGCATTTAAAATAATTTATATTATTTATTTTAATATATTCAAAAATGTAGTTTAAATAAATTGTAAAAATGTAATTTTCAATCTTTTCAATAATTTTGATTCTTCAGAAATTATAATATACCATTCATTTTGGTGCTTAAACATTTCTTGTTTTTTTAATCAATGTTAAAACCAAACACACACAAATTTTCAAATTTTAACAATTTCCAAAAATCATGTTTTTTTAATTGTGCACTCCAGTTAATCTCAATCAAACTGCAGTTGGGTTATTTTGATTAACTAAAAACAACATTAAAAAAAAACATGATTTTTGAAAATGTTAATTTTTTTTAATAAAAATATACCTTTGTTAAAAAAATGACTGGCTCTAAACTTTTAAATAGTAGTGTACATATACAGTGTAGTGCACTCACAGTTGAGTGAGCTTGGGCAGCTCCAGGCCTTTAACAGGAAGCTGGGTCAGTCGGTTCCGGCTCAGTCTGAGGATCTGCAGACTCCCGGCGAGGTTCTTAAACGCCCCGAACTCCAGATGAACAATCTTATTACTGCTCAGGTGCCTACAGAAAAAAAAAATATCACGCTTCAGATTTTGAAAAACTAGAGTGTCACGTGAAAACACAGATGTTCAGAGTTATATCTATTTGAGAGAGAGAGAATGAGTGTGTTTCTTACAGGTCCTTGATTTGTAACCCCGGAGGGAAGCAGTGCTCTCTCAGCTCCGTGATGTCATTATTACTCAGATCTAGAGACTCCAGAGCAGTGAAGTTCTGCAGCAGGCTCCCCTCCAGTCTGCGGATTTTATTATGGTGCCTGGCAGGAAAAAAAAAAAGAGCAGATCTATTATAACTCTACACACAGCTGTAGAAACCTTCAAGTAGTATTTAATATGGTTTCACGTGACTTTCTGGACAGATTACTGACTAATCTATTGTTTAATGCCTACAAGATCAGGCAAACAAATTGAACATCCACTGTAGATCTGATCTCTCAGTTCCTCTAGACTTACAAGTCACATTATTGTAGGGTTTTTCAGTTTATTAGTCTATAGGCAACTATGCGAAACCATATGTTGACCCACATATCTGCACTGATTGGCGGCTGGCTGCTCTAACCATGTGAGGCTCTTTCGGGGAGAATGTGTCAATAGGGCTTTGAAGCCCAATAGAGGCTTGTTTCCACACACGTCTTCAGAAGTGCCAAGTGACTGTGGCTAGATACGGTAACTTGATTTGTCAACACACACATGCAGACGCACAAACACATACAGGCCAGGAATCCCAAACAAAAACCCAGCTATGGTGACAAATATCAGTCAGATGAAAGATTCATCTAAACCTGTTTATGTCTGTTTCTGTACATATAGCTTTGGATGCAGCAGAAGAGATTAACAACGGACTAAATATATTAGGACTCAAATAACTTTTGGAAGTTAAAATGCTTTCATCCTATTCCAGTTTACAGTGAAAAGACAGTTACAATACCAGTCAAAAAGATTTTTTTTAATGTTTTTTAAGAAGTCTCTTCTGCTCACCAATCCTGCATTTACTTGATTCATATATAGTATTTAATATTTTTAAAATGCAATTTATTCCTCTGATCAAAGCTACATTTTCAGCATTATTACTCCAGTCTCCAGTGTCACATGATCCTTCAGAAACATTCCAATAGGCTGATTTACTGTTTACATTTTATTATTATTATTATCATCATCATCATCAATATTTAAAACCGCTGAGTACATTTTATTTCAAGATTCTGTGAAGAACAGAAAGACCCAAAGATCAGCATTTATCTGAAATAAAAAAGCTTTTGTAATATTATACACTATACCATTCAAAACCTTGGAGTCAATACAATGTCAGTTTAATTTTTTTTTTTTTTTTAGGGAAAGAAATTATAAAAATTAATACTTTTATTTAGCAAGGATGTTTCAAATTGATCAAAGGTGATGATAAAGGCATTTATAATAATACAAAAGATTTCTATTTCAGATAAATGCTGTTCTTCTGAACTTTCTATTCAAAGAAACCTGAAAAAAAAAATCTATTCAGCTGTTTTCAACATAATAATAATAATAATAATAATAATAATAATAATAAATGTTTTTTTAGCAGCAAATTGGCATATTAGAATGATTTCTGAAGGACTGTGTGACTGGAGTAATGATGCTAAAAAATCAGCTTTGAAATCACAGGAATAAATTAGATTTTAAAATCTATTCAAATAGAAAACAGCTATTTTAAATAGTAAAAGTATTTCAAAATTGTACTGTTTCTGCTGTCTTTTGGATCAAATAAATACAGGCTTGTTAAGCAGAAGAGACTTCTTTTAAAAAAAAAAAAAAAAAAAAGTACACAAAATTAAGCACATTTTAAACCAAAACAATGCGTTTATGATATCAATCGCATCTAGTTTTTAATGCACAAAAATATGTTTGTGAATATTTTATACTTTAGTTTCATCACACAAAAGTGTAACAAATCAGGTATTCAAATTTATTCAAATGTTACAAATTCTGTATTTGACTTGGATTCAGTTAGAACACTTTTTAAATATTTAAAAGTACAACTTTTTTCAAAAGAGTTAAAAACTCTGCATTGGATTGGATTTGAATTGACTGACACTTTTGTTTCGTTTGTGAACATTTGATACTTTTATATTAATTCAGTCACCCAACCTTTTTCAAAAACTAAAATAAAACGAATGTAATTTCCACACAGGACTTGATTTGAGAGTGAACATCTAGTTTTGTTCACAAACATTTTGTTTTCTTGTCATTTAGTCATATCAAGCTTGGTGTGAACAGTTCTTAACTGAGTAAAGACAAATCAAATAACAGTTTTCTCTCATGGGGGCTTTGGATTTCTGTCCTTTCCCTTTTTTTCTTCTTCTATTTCTCTTCAGAGTTGAGGCATGAGAAAGCAGCTGACTTAAGAATCACACTTGTTTTCGCCGGCCGCGGAAGGAATGGCGAGGTCAAGGCTCTCCACATCTGGAATTTGTTTTGGGGTAGTTTTCTAAGCCAACCCCGCACTGGAGAACGGGACAGTACTAAAGAACAAAATCCACAAAATCTCCCTCTAATAAACTTGCTATTAAATAAGAAATAAGGGAATGGCATTGCACTGATGTACAAGCTTTGGGGTAAATACCGTGGGATTAGAATATGGTTCTTTCAATACAATATCACATACCTATGTACACTAGTATTACTATATGGCACCATTTCTTCATCATGGTACCACCACTTTTTTTAAGGATACAGTGGGCCAACTGAACTTCCAATATTCTCCATAAAAGGTACTTGTAGAGAGTTCTTCAATAATAGATCTTTAGAAACATCCTCCATTGAGGCTGGCTAGTCTTAACAGTCCAGCACCTGCACTATGATCAATGCTATCAGAAACCCTACAAATCTGACAGGCCCATACAGCAAAGACAAGTCCGTGCTGGAACAACAAAGCCTCCTTATTCGGTTCTCAATTCTACGTAAATCTCACAGCAAACACATGGTCCGTTGAGACCAAGAGGGGATTTCTGCTCTGGTTGTCTGCTGGCAGGTGTTCTGTGGGAGCCTGAGAGACCAGCGAGGACTTTCCCAGTGAAGACAGGACCCGGCCGACACGCAGATGCTCCCTGGGTTGACCGTTTAACTGGAATCCTGGGTGGGAATTGTAAGAAGAGGGGAAAAGGACGAGGAATGGACGGACAGAAGAAAGAGCGAGCGAGAACGACGGAAGGAAAGAGAAAAGGAGGGAGTACCCCCACTGTCCCACCTGAATAAACAGACAGAGGGTATGGATAAGGACGAGCGCTGTGCTCACCGCCCTACAGGATGTTCCTGTGACTAACAGAGCACTGAGACTCCACTGAGTAGCAGGTCAGCAGCTGGTGACCTTCACCAGGCAAAAAAAACATGCTGACGTTAACAAGAGAAGCGGCCCACACTCGTGCACTGGCCGTTTCGGGCTTGAATCCACAAAACGTTTTAAACAATCTGGATCTGCTCAGATCTAGGATCAGACTTGCTCCATCTGGGTTACAGCAGGATCCTAAAACAGACCCAATGCCAGAATGATACTTTACAAATAGTATACAAAGACTTTGTGGTTTAGCTGTTATTCTTACACTTGTTTGGGTTAAACTGAGATGCTGTAGCTGGGTTCCAGACCAGTGTCAGAATCAGTTGTTGTTGCGGTGAGAGAGCGTGGGAGCCGAATATCTTAGCCGGTTAATCTGACCAAAGCAGCACCGCACTGAGGATTAGCAGTTTGGGTTCTTTAGGCAGCATTGATTGGCTTATCTGCTTGATGAACTCTAAAAGTAAGGAGATCAAACGGTGGAACTGGTTTAGGAAAGGTGCTCAGAACGCTCAAAGATCAGGTAGTGGTAGTATGGTTTGGGGTGGTCAAATAGACTAGTTAGTCCAACAACCAACAACAACAACAACAACAACAACAAAAAAAGTTCCATCATCATTTACTTACCCAAACCTGTATGACTGACTTTGCTCTGTTAAACACGTAAGAAGTTATTTTGAATGTTGGTAACCAAATAGTTTTGGTTACAATTTACTTCTATTGTATGAACAAAGAAACAGTATTTTTCCACAGTATTTTGTTCCACAAAAGAATTAAAGTTTGGAACAATGTGAAGCTGAGTAAATTATACTAGAATTCTCATATTTTCATACTTCAATATTTTATTAAGAGTTTGAATACTAACTAGTACCACTGCCAAAGCCAACAAAACATAGCTTTTGCAACAAATTCACTAATTCAACAATCAATTTAAACACAATTACCTCTTCTTTAAATGACCAACCAGTTAGTCAGTTTTTTTTAATATGCAGGTTTGCACAACCATAACATTAGAGGAGAGAGCCAAACAACTGGAAGCAGCAACAGTCCTTTTGATTTTAATTGTGATTTTAATTGATTTTAATTAAAAGTGATTTAAATTTTTTGCAAATTGATATTTCAGAATATTACTTTTGGTGACATAAAGTAACCAACATAATTTCTCTAATAATTAATATATCTTATTTTATTGTGATTTTAGTTTGCCAAGTTACTTTTTTTTTTTTGTCTTAAATATTGAATAAAGAAGCAACAATGGCTATTTTAGTAAAACACTGGTTTCTTTAACTCTTTCCCCACCATTGAGGGATTTTTCCAGCTTTTTGGTGTACGGTAGAAGGCAATAATTATACTTATTAAAAAATAATTATAATTTAAAGTTTAATAACGAAACCAAAATGAAATGTCAATCCAGGAAGTGGAATAGGACTGTGCAAGCTTTGGGGTTGTTGATGGAAGCCATCTATTCCATCTATGTTTTGATGATCGATTTGAATTTGATCCAAACGTAACATAATTTTCTCAGCTTTTTGTTCAAAATGTTGCTTTTTTTATGAAGCTTACCCATTTTCAAGTGTTGATAACAAGAATGCGTGAAGCTAGAAGAAGGCGTTTTTTTGTTTGTTTGTTTAAAACCAGAGGCTCTGTTCTTTCTTTTGAAATATTGCATGCTCAGATATTCATTAGGGATGTAACGATATCAAAATCTCATGATACGATAGTATATGAAGTCAACGATACAATACTACTGCAATATTTTTAAAAATTGCACATTTTAATGTTAAATTACTCTATCTAATGCACTTTATGAGTTTAAAATTAAGAGTTCAAACCCATGTTCTTAACTATGAAACTTAAGTCAGAAAACAGTGAATGGAGTTGTATCTGAAATTTAAAGGGGACACAACCCTCTTTTTATTTGTGGTATACTGTCTCAGTCAAAATTACATTCACACTGGTGTTTTAGGAAGCCAAACAATTTAGAATATACTAATAATAATAACAATTTTATATTTTAGTTTTTCCTATGACAGTAATAGCAATATATTGTAAAACAACTGCACTGTAAAATAAATGAAAATAAATATTCGAATTTGGACTGCAGTAACGTTACCCATTTAAATTGCTAGCTGTCAGCAATTCATACTGCACTTTTAAGCTTCAGTTTTGACGGAAATGTCAGTAGAACTTTTATTTTGATAGCAAACTCCAGCATTAGTGAAAACAGGCTTACAAAAACACATCTCACTACAAATCTGGTGAAACGCTGTAATCATTTGCCACGAAAATAAAGCATAACTGGTGGCTGTTGCGTTCTCACGGCACATGAAATAAACAAGTTCACTGCAGTCAAACGCAAAAAACACAGAATCACGAGCTGATCGCCTGAAGGAAGTGCGTGCTTCGTTTTGCAACATGCAGTGAAAACAGACTTGATGAAGGGATGAAACCATATTGTGCTTTTGGTTTTAGTTCGCTTGACAAATACTGTGCCAAAACATAATGGTCCAAAACAGAAATTTAAAGACCTTTAAATATAGTCATGTGACCACAGTATTATCAAGACAGTTTTGTTCTCGCGATACCATGATATTGATAATACCGTTACATCCCTAACAATCATACAACAAAATATTCTGGGGGCCATGAAAGTTTTGTGAAAATTATCAAAAATGCTGGTGGCACCTGGCAAAAAAAAAAAACGCTGACCGGGAAAGAGTTATATAAATAAAACTGTTTTAGCCATTTTGATATGCCATATTGAACAAATGTCAAACAGATGAAAATATTAAGACATAATACCAAGATATATTTGTCAATCAAATAGTTTAACATAAATAAACAGATGTGGTGTGGTCTCCAAATAAACCCCTCAGCCCTAGCATACAACTCGCACAACTAGCAGTGTAACATTTGTCAAACACTCCCCAACAGCTGACAATCATAACGCACTAGAACTATATTTCAATGTGCAATTGTATTATATGACTGGCATAGCAGTAAAGAGCGAGACCATATGTCCCACAGCACACTGTGAGAATATGACTGTCAACAGGCAAAGGAAATGATTAAAATCAGTAGAATGGTGACTCTGCTGTTTAAACACTTCACCAGAGAGAGAGGGAAAGAGAGAGCTATTATTTAAATGTCGTCCTCAGTTCAGATGAAACGGGGCATTGAGGAGTTTGGTGTTGGTGACAGACGCGGCAGTATTTTAGTGCTGGCTCTGTGGCTGTATCACAGGGAGCTGCTGTCCGACAGCATTCCAGCCGGTGAACTCAGAGGGGAGGAATTCTGTGAGCGGAGCGGTGTTCCGAACAAGAGCCACGAGCAGGAGCGAGGTCAGGTGTTTCTCACAGGTGGAAACCGAACTCTCGCTCTTTCTGTTCCTACCCCTTCCTCCGCCCGTATCGGTAACCCACCCTTCCGATTGACCCCTCCCCCCCCGTTTTTTTACAGTACACCGTTTGACTGACAGCTACAGCTGGCCGTTCTACTGCATTCAGCTGTGCGGCTCAAAAAAGATGAGCCCTTCCCGATATGCGGCGACCCTCCATAGCGACAGGCCTCGAACCAAGGCCAAAAAAAGAAGCACTCTTCTATTTGGACCTAAATTCCCTGATCATCACCCCCATTCCAACCTTTCCCGATATCCTCCGAGCACAGCTCAGCGTGGTAATATCAAATGTTCGAATCCTGTGAAGTGAACTGAGCAGTCATCAGGGTTTTCATCATTTCTGGGAGACGGTGATTAACTGTAAATCAATGAGGTCACACCATGACAGCACAACTGCCCGCTATAAAGACACAGATCGCTTTACCGCTCAGATGAACGACACATTTGGTAGTGGAGAGATATATTACAGATGGGAACATGATCCATGCAGAAGAAAGATTACTGCTGGGCTATCAGTCAGGCAAACTGGTGCTCTACAGATTGAACATGAACAAGTCTGTAGCCAAGCATTATTTAAAGTAATAACAACATAAAGATGAAGCTGTACTTTTTTTGATATTTTTATACTTTGATGTATAAATATCACTGCTTCAAAATTCCTCAATCATTTTGCCATTCTTTTCGGTGACACACTTCTCCTTTAACATTATAGTGCTAGAGATTACAATTTATAGTTTTAAATATGGATATTTTTCTTCCACAACTGCATTAATTCACTTCAGAAGGCCTTTATTAACCTCCCAGAGCCATGTGGAGTACTTTTTATAATGGAGGGATGCACTTTATTGGTCTTCAAAATCTCAACAGCTATTCACTGCCATTATAAAGCTTGAAAGAGCCAGGACATTTTTTTTTTTAAATACAACTCTGATTGTTTTTGTCTGAAAGAAGAAAGTCATATATGCCTAAGATAGATTGTGAGTGGCTAAATCATGTGGTAATTTTCATTTTCGGGTAAATTATCACTTTAAGTACTGATATTTGCAGATTGTGCAAATCTGGCCATCGTACTATAATACTGTGAAAACTCACATTCACAAATTATAACTGTGTACCTGGATGCAAAGGAAGGAATGGCTTAACCACCAAAAATCTCCAGGGTAAGGCGAGTAAAGGCAGTCCCACCTGTCTGAGTTTTACTACCACAACTAACAACTCTAAACACTGTCTACTAGAAGTATGAATTTTTAGGAGTGCACAGATTTGCATCAATAACCACAAAAGGACTGAACAAGCAGCAAATGGAAATGCACTAAAACTAATATGCTACAACTGAAATGTTCTCTAAAGAAAAACAAACAATTGCCCACACTATGCAAACAGTAATTTTTATCATGTACATAAAGTGCTGCCTTGGCATCAAAGCACACAGACTGAATGTTTCGCTTACAAGAGCAGCGTAACGACTGTTGCTGCTGCGTCTCCAAATGAAGGGATGGATGTCAGCTCATTGTGGTCAAGCCTCCTGTCAATCAAAAAACACAACAACATCCAGGTTAAACACAGCTTAATATAAATTATGTGTTTAACGTTTCTAATAACATTTCTTATCATTTATTGTAATACAGTGTTATGTGAAAGTTTGGGAACCTCTTGCAGAATCTGTGAAAATGTGAATAATTTTAACAAAATAAGAGAGAGCAAAATGCATCTTATTTTTGATTTAGTACTGCCCTGAGTAAGATATTTTACATAAAAGATGTTTACATATAGTCCACAAGACAAAAAAAATAGTTGAAATTATTCAAATAACCCTATACAAAAGTATGGGAACCCTTGGTTCTTAATATTGTGTGTGGTTACCTGGATGATCTATGACTGTTTTTTGTTTTGTGATGTTGTTCATGAGTCCCTTGTTTGTTCTGAACAGTTAAACTGAGCACTGTTCTTCAGAAAAATCCTCCAGGTCCTGCAGATTCTTCAATTTTCCAGCATCTTTTGCATATTTGAACCCTTTCCAGCAGTGACTGTATGATTTTGAGATGCATCTTTTCACACTGAGGACAAGTGAGGGACTCAGACACAACTATTAAAAAAAGTTCAAACATTCACTGATGTTCCAGAAGGAAACATGATGCATTAAGAGCCGGAGGGTGAAAACTTTTGAAAAGGATGACATTTTTCTTATTTTGTTGAAATATCATTTTCTTCCATTTAGTACTGCCCTTTGGAAGCAATAGAAAATACTCACATGTTTCCTGGAAGACAATTTAAGTACAATTTACCTTCAAATTCAAAACGTTTTCACCCCCTTAATGCATCATGTTTCCTTCTGAAGCATCAATGAATGTTTGAACCTTTTTAAATAGTTTGAGTCCCTCAATTGTCCTCAGTGTGAAAAGATGGATCTCAAAATCATACAGTCACTGCTGGAAAGGGTTCAAATATGCAAAAGATGCTGGAAAACTGAAAAATCTGCAGGACCTGGAGGATTTTTCTGAAGAACAATGCTCGATTTAACTGTTCAGAACAAACAAGGGACTCATGAACAACATCACAAAACAAAAAAGTCATAGATCATCACACAGTATTAAGAACCAAGGGCTCCCAAACTTTTGCAGGGGGTTATTTTAATAATTTCAGCTACTTTTTGTCTTGTGAACTATATGTAAACATCTTTTATGTAAAATATCTTACTCAGGACAGTAATAAATAAAAAATAACATGCATTTTGTATGATCTCTCTTGTTAAAATTATTCACATTTTCTTTTTTTTTTTAGTGAAACATAATAAATTTTTAATCAAGATTCTTACTGACAGTGACCATCAAAACATCAAGAGCAAGCAAAAGAGAGAGAGAAAGGGAAAGTAGGCCCGTCTGGCTGAGGGCCAGACACAGTCCCTCAATGTATTAAATATTTACAGCGCAGGTTAGTGGCTGGTGTCGGGTGATGATGGAAGGCGCTTATAATAGCAAACCTCTTTATTCCCAATCTCCGCCACTTTCAGGACAATAGCCACCAGCAAAAGTACTTAAATATCCAATAGCACTGACAGCACGCTTTAAAATGATTTATGACCAATTGTGGCTAACGGCTGTAATTAACGTTATTACACCATTTAATGTACTTCATTCAATTGGCTCTCTCTATGGGGCTTTAGCTGTGGGAATGTTTTGTAACCAAATATAAAAGTGGTTTTCACGTAATATTAACCAGCACTTGCTGCTCTCAGATAAAATATATGCTGAAAGTTTGAAATGAAGCTTAATTAAGATCAATATAAAAAGACATCATTGATCTGAAAACAAGCCCTGGTCATAAAGTTTGTGTAAGCCAACAACACCCTAGAACAGTCTGTTACAGCCCTGGAAAAGTTGCTAGCATGCTAATTGATTTCATTAAGCAAGGACAGATTTACAGCTGACGCTGGGCAGATCTACAGGAGGTTTGGACGGGGGACATGGGACTGTTCTACTCACACTTCTCTCAGGTTGGGCAGATTGGAGAGGATGTCCATATCGACTGCCGCCAGCTTGTTGTGGCTCAGATTTCTGAGTGAACAGAAAGAGGGAGGGGGAAGAGAGAGAGAAATTTATTAAAACACTTCAGTCAGGCACTCATAACAGTTGACAAACTCTACCCCTTCAGTAAAAAGCGGCGATGATCGCATTTCTCTCACAAGTAGACCCATTTGAGCACCCTAAATCTCTCGCCTCACTAGATCTCCAGTGCCAGCAGCAGCTTTCAACAACACAACGGACAACCTATCAGTCCGGTTCATCCTGAAACGTGTCGTATCGACACTTATGGCCCATAAATCAGGAACATCAACAGCCTCCTTAAGCAGGACGTCATCTTCATTTCAGCGCGGTTCAGGCGAGCACTCGTCCAAGGGCTTCAGACTGGGCTTGGCAGAGCGCTGGCCTCCTGCTCTCCTTGCTGAAATGTCGGAGATTGATGGCGCTGTGATCTATAAAGCTCCTGTCAGCTCTGTGGTTTCTTCCGTTGCTCCTCAGCTACTGCATGCTCAGATTTTCCTTATGGATGAGCCGGACTATTCCACATTGTTTATAGTAAGAGTAATTAGTTTAAAAAGGGATTTACTGACTGATTTGATCATTTAGAGGCAGTACTTTTTTAATTTTGAATTGGAGCGCATAAACTAACCACTAGGCCACAACTCTAACTTCAACTTTTTTAAAACGTTTGCATGTACACTACCATTTAAATGTTTTGGGTTTGGTGAGAATTTTTCATGTTTTGAGTCTTTTTTTACTGCTCACAGGCTGTTGATCAAAAATACAAATATAAAATATTATTACTAATTAAAATAATTTTTTTCTACAGCAGTATATTTTAAAATAGAATTTATTCCTGTGATGAAAGCTGAATTTTCAGCAGCCATTACTCCAGTCTTCAGTGTCACATGATCCTTTAGAAATCATTCTAAGCAAAAATACAGTAATTTGTAATAATATTTCACATTTTAAAGTAACTTTTTTCTATTGTAATATATTTTAAAATAGAATTTATTATTGTGAGACAAAGCTGAATTTTCTGCATCATTACGCCAGTCTTCAGTGTCACATGATCCTTCAGAAATCATTATAATCAAAAACACAGTAAAACTGTGAAATATTATTACAAATTAAAATAACTTTTTTTTCTATAGCAATAAATTTTAAAATAGAATTTATTCCTGTGATGAAAGCTGAATTTTCAGCATCATTACTCCAGTATTCAGTCACATGATTCAGAAATCATTCAAATCAAAAATACAGTAAAATGTGAAATATTATTACATATTAAAATACTTTTTTCTACTGTAATATATTTTAAAATAGAATTTATTCTTGTGACACAATGCTGAATTTTCAGAAGCCAATACTCCAGTCTGCAGAGTCACATGATCCTTTAGAAATCCATCTAATATGCTAATTTGCTGCTCAAGAAATGTTTATTATTATCAGTGCTGAAAACAGTTACACTGCTTCATATTTTTGTGAAAACCGTGATACATTTCTTTTTCTCAGGATTTTTTTTTACAAATAGAAAACATTTTTTTGTAACATTACAAATGTCTTCGCCATCTTTTTGTTACATTTATTGCATTCTCGCTGAATAAAAGTATTATTTTCTTTAAAAAAAATTTAAAAATCTTAATGCGAATTAAGAGGTAAATACATATATTTTTAAATGAATACGCCTGGTCAAGAATACTTCAGGTAAAATTCACGTTAAACAGCTGGCAGGTACGCACTTCCAACAGAACTCTATGGATCAACTATTACAGTGTAACAGAAAGTGTCCACCTGTAAAATCCACTTAGCTGTTCGTTCCTGCAAACACACAGTACTGACTTTCGGATTATCTTCAACTCCCTGACTAACAGATTCAAAGACACACACCCATCAAGATCCATTTAGCAGTGTTAAATGTTTTAATCGGCAGCTCATCTGCGCTTGTAAAGAAACAACTGGATGGCTGTCCTTCCGTCTGCGGAGGTGATTTTGACAGGTTTGTGGCGCTACAGCTGGTTGTAAAGAAGCGAAATTACCTAACACACTATATAATGTGTCTGTTTCTCACTTCGAGCTGTCAGCTGCAGACTGTGAAGTCGTACGTACGCAAACATGACAAAGAACAGAAATGGACTATATTTACGATGGCTGTATACCTTCGCAAACTAGGATTGTGTACCTAAAAAAGACATAAACAAAGGAAAGAAGTTTACTAATCACACTCTCAGTAGCTCAATTTGTCCGGTGAAGTTACATAAACCAAAAAGCAATTTACTCTAGTACCTTATTTGGACAGCCAAAACTGTCACAAAGCTTCC
The DNA here is from genome assembly GCA_012976165.1 of Labeo catla. Taxonomy (NCBI): domain Eukaryota; kingdom Metazoa; phylum Chordata; class Actinopteri; order Cypriniformes; family Cyprinidae; genus Labeo; species Labeo catla. The sequence continues at coordinate 1,261,566 of VONZ01000090.1, read as the reverse complement.
GCGGCTCAGGCCGTTAGTGTGTTTACGTGGAGATAATAACAGAGCGAGCTGCCCTTGAGGCAATCGTCTGACAGGGGTGAACACAGCAAAATTGCAGTCCTGTACCATGAGGCAATTACCTAATTATACCAAAGCAAAGTGAAAAATTGCAGGCTTTCTTAAAAGAGCCTCGCCAGGGGGCACAAATACTGCCGAGAAAATCACGTACGTCATGTAAAAGACTGGCCGCTAATCTGCTTTAGCCGCTTCCAACCTGCAAATTGTTGAGAGGGAGAGTAATGAAACCGACAATCTCGTCTTTCACACACCCATTACTGACTAATGTTCATATTAGTTTCCACTACAGAATTTTAAGGCCTGAAAAGAAGACCAAATACCAGGTTAAGCAACTTTACAATTATCTGGACTCAGATAAAATGCATTTGCCAACAGCTATGTCAGTCATTCGTGGGTGGAGCTAATAAAGAGGCAGGAAGTACTGGAGAATGTTATACAAGACTAGATCACCTCAGTCTTCATGGGGACTTCTTGATGTTTGGAGACCTGACCTATGCCTTACCAGCCAGGTAATGAGGGTGTTTATATAATCACAGTGTTTAATTCTCAGTCACTTCACTTTGTTTAAGCCTTTTTATCTTATCAGATAAGACTAACTTTCACACCTTCAAGCTGACCTTTGGGGCATAAATCACATGGCTGTTACAGCAGACTTGGGCCTAATTAACACTCTAGTTTTTTAGCGAGGACATCTTTTGTGGCTTCGGGAGTCCAAAATTGGAGTTTTGTGGCTTTTAATCCATGTCTGGTGACTTTGAGGGAATCTATACAAACGTTTGGGGTCATTAAGATTTTTTTTTTTTTTTCCATGTTTTTGAAAGAAATCTCTTATGATCAACAAGGCTGGATTACTTTCATTAAATATACACTAAAAACAGTGATTGGGGCCCTATGAAACCGCTTGTATTTTTTCCCCAAATTCTGTTTTTTTAACGTTGTTTTTCCATTTACATTTTTCTAGACTCTGTTTTTATGGTTAAATTAAAAAATATTAATCAAAAAGCATGTAAAAGCATTTAATTTAACAGTAATTTATTAAAGGTTTACCATTACCTTTTTAAGGCCCTATGAAATACATTTTATATTTTTTTCCTCAAATTCAGTTTTATTTTTAGCAAATTCTGTGTTTTCCATTAAATTTATTGGTTCCATTTTAATGGTTTCATTATATTTTAATAATCAAAAGCATTACTAATTAATTGATTTTATTTATAAAAAAAAAAAATAATAATAATTTATTGATATTTTATTTATTTATCCAGAAATAATGTGTTGTGTATTTAAATTGTTCTGGTCATTTATTTATTTTTTTTTTTTTATGGTAAATATTCATTTAAAAAATAATATTTTTATAATAATTTTATTAGTAGCAGTAATTACATTAAGTAATTTATTTCTGTCACAGTTTCTTCACATTTTTTGATTTGATAGGACAGTAGAGAGCAGACAGGAAAGCTTTGGGTGTATGGGGGGCAGGATTGGCACGGGAATCGAACTTGGCCTTATTTTGATTTATTAATCTGAAATTAGGTAAATTTCGACATTCCGCATTATACAGTAAATTCCATATTTATGACTGAATTCCGCGTCGCGGAAATCACAGGTAATATTAATGTATTTATAAATGTAATTTCTTCCCGTGATGGCCATTACTCCAGACTTCAGTGTCACATGATCCTTCAGAAATTATTCTAATATACTGATTTTGTCCTTAACAAAAAATTCTTATTATCAGTGTTGATAACAGCTGTTAATATTTTCATGCAAACCATTTTTCAAGTTTAAGAAAACATGATAATATTGAAAGATGGGGGTGGAAAATAGAAATATGTCAAAACAGCCCAAACATCAGGCTGTATCATTTATTGATTACTTCTCTTGGTTCGTCTTACTAGGTTTAAATGTTTCGGCCTACTGCATCAAATATTCGACCGTTTATTTTTAAAAAAGCTTAAATTCATATAGAAATATAGTTTAATACAATACTGAAGTCTGACAAAGAGAATCAGCAATGATGATAAAGGTATACGTATTATGCTATAAATTTATATTATATATAAATCTCTTTAGATTTTATATTATTAAATTCTAATATTATTGTAAATCAAGTCAGAAAAGGCTAGAAACATTAGCAGAAATTGAAAGAAACGAGTGAAAAAAGCAGCATATGGAAATCAGCTAATTAAACATGACTGTATGCGTAAACATAGTTGCAAACTCAGACGATATGATCATACTTCTAGTCTTAAATGATTTGTTTCATGCCAATTATGATTCAAACTATTAACAAACCCGTAAGTCTTTACTCTGAACTAAACAAACAAAAACTAAACATCTCCTCTTCCTCAGAGAGTCCAACTGGACCCTTAAAGGAAACCAGAACCACTTTTTTGGATGGCTAAGACACTAGTCAGCGCAGCTAAAATTCCCTTTAAGGAAAGGTGAGTGCAATATGCTTTTCCAGCTATCCTCTATAAATTAATAATGCTATATTCAAGAATCATCTCCATCTGCTCTCAGATCAGCTGAGATACCCACTTCAGTTTCTGTGAGAACTGAGAGCGTACACACTTCTACATGCTATTCAACCATTTTATAGGCACACAGACAATAATGACTTCCAACCTAACTGCGCTAGTACAGGCTAGTAAATAAGACTTCAACTCTAACAGCCATTGATGTCTATTTTTTCTCGTTTCCATTAAACTTGAAGGCGAACGGCCAACAGCTTCCTATGCCAGGAAACCAGGATACGAGAATATTCACACCTAACAAAGGTCAAAGTCATTTAGGAAATGACCAGAGGGAGAAAAAAAAAACAAAAAAAAAAACACAACAAGTAGTACAAACAAACTGCCAATAACACTGAATAGTGCAGCTTTTTTTTATTTTAGTCCAAAATGATAATACTTTCTTAAATATTATGTTTCATTGCTTTGAGTGTAAACAACATGGACCTGTTGATATTTCGACACCAAACGTAGCTCTGACATGCTGGTTCAATAAGGTACTAAAAATAATATCAACTTTATAGTTATTACCTGTTGTATTAAGAATAAAAACGACTCTTATGTCAGTTTTTCCCTCAAGGGCCATATCGGGAGTAGAACGGCAAAGAGACGACCTTTATCTATCTATATTTATCGCTGATAAGCGGAGTGTGAACTTCGGTCTTTGGAAGTGTGAAATGATGTCAATGATGGAGCTTTATGATGCAGCTGGAAGACAGAAGCGTCTTTAATGCACGCTGTTTCAGAGGGCCATAAACTAGTCAAAGAATAACTCTTCTGTCACAGCACTGAGCGAAAGAGAGAGCGAGAGACCAGACGGACAGACACTTGCTTCTCCGAAAGCCGCACAGCTTGGGCTCCTTTCTCTCCGTTTCCTGCCATAAAGACCATTTACAGCCCAGCAACACCACTGATAGTGAAGCCAGGAGCTTTTGCGGACAGTCCAAACAAAGCACAGAAAAGGGAGCGAGAGTATCGAATCTAGAATGGAGATCATGAGATAAAGATCATCAGGAAGTGAATGTTACACGGTGGGAGAGAAAGAAATTAAATATGAGAGAAAAAGTCAACAAACAAAAGAAATCAGAGTAACACGAAGCTTAAATCCAAGACAAGCCAGATGCATTTTAAACTAAAGTTGATGACTCTCTTCTTGCCCTGGGCTGAGCCAGAACCACAGATGCCAGGAAGTCCAACACGCTCGCACTTGATTATATACACATTTGTTTCAACTGATAATTTTTAATCGTGTAATGAAAAGCCTGAGTTTAGACAGGGAGTGAAAATACGTCATGCATTGTTAAAGAGCAGAGAGTTCCAGAAAACTTCAAAGTTAACAGAACAAGTGATTGTTAGATTACAGAGTTACCCTGCATACGGTTTATTATCTTAACAGAAAGGAAAACTCTGGAGTAATTGCACCACTAGTTTAGCCGGAAACATCAGAGTGGTCAACTTCAGCAGTATATTCATCATATAACGTATAAAGCATATATCAGATTTAATTTTGTGGGACTGTATGAACATACCAGGGAACATTCAAACACTCTTAAAAAATAAAGGATCCAAAAGAGTTTTCAAAGTGATGCTATGGAAGAACCATTTTGGTGCCCTAAAGAACCTTTCAGTGAACAGCCAACAAACCATTTTTTCAGTCAAAAGTCAAAAGTTTTTGAACATTAAGATTTTTAATGTTTTATTTTTAAGAAGTCACTTCTGCTCACCAAGCTCGCATTTATTTGATCCAGAGTACTGCAAAAACAGTAACATTTTGAAATATTTGTACTATTTAAAATAACTGTTTTCTATTTGAATATATTTTAAAATGTAATTTATTCCTGTGATTTCAAAGCTGAATTTTTAGCCACATGATCCTTCAGAAATCATTCTAATGATCAACTGTTTTAAATATTGATGATAATAACAAATGTTTCTTGAACAAATCAGCATATTAGAATGATTTCTGAAGGATCATGTGACACTAAACACTGGAGTAATGATGCTGAAAATGTAGCTTTGAACACAGAAATAAATTACATTTTAAATTATATTCATATAGAAAACAGTTATTTTAAATAGTAAAAATATTTCACAATATTACAATATTGCTCATTATATTTTCATCTTAATAAAAAAAGAAAGAAAAAAAACATTTATTAATTAACATTCATCCAATTGTGACAAACTATATCAGCCTACAATATTACTATTACAGCCTATATAGTCAATATACAATATAAAAATTATTATTATTGTATTATTATTATTATTGTTGATATAGACAAGGGTTATTACAGTTAACTAACAATAAAAAACATAAAAAACTTTTGTTACTTAAAAATAAATAGAATAAAATATACTAAAAATGCAAAAAATAAAACTTATTTTATTTCAACTAGTTGCCAAAGCAACATCTCACTTTTATTCAGTTTGATGTACTAAAATAAAAATTATTAATATATATATATAAATAATCAAAATAATAAAATTACTCAAATTAAATTACAAATAATTAAATATAATAAAAATAATTAATATGATAAAAAAAATAATAGAAATAAAAAAATATAATAATAATAATATTTTCAGACAGCAACAGCAGAGTTAAATGTGAGAAAGATGTGTTGAAAAATGTGATTTATGTATACTGGTTAGCTATAAAAAAAAAAAAAAAGAAAAAAGAAAAGATAACAAAAATAGAATCCAAAAAATACAGATATAAGAAAACCTGACTTTTTAATGTACCTGCTAAATGCTTGATCAACACGATATACATATTAACCTGCGCGCCTGCACATTTTGGTGTAATGCCATAAAACTTCTGGAAACTACACGCAGTATGGGGTTAAGGGGTAGTTTGTCAGTAATGCTTTCACAGAATGTTAAATGGTGATTTTGCTCTCTAGACCAAATGTGCTGGGGGTGCTCTATAAGGCCTGTTACTCTCCAATTCTCTCACCCCTCCCTTCTTTCACTCTTTTTTATGTCTTTTCCAGATCTCCAAACTCTTACCAGATGTACAGAATTCACAGATGAGTCATCCATCACTTCGTAGACACTTAAACAAAGGAGGGGAGAGAAGGAGGTGCTCAAATGTGTCTCAACAGAAAGAGAATCTGGAATATTTGTTTGATCCTGTTGGAATTTCGATTCTGGTACTAGTGTGGCTGCCATTCCCCCAACCGAGACATAACAACACTCATCTACATCTAAACTAGTCTAAATTGCCATGAGCAGCATTTTGGAAGACATTCGCCCTGTCGGCTTTTTTTCGTGCGCATTAACAGACACAAACGCAAGCTAATGCTTGCATTTTAGCTGACTGGAAAAGGCCTAGGCATAAATCAATGGATAAAAAGTCCTTGGATGCATGGAAACTCCTTATGAGCTGTGCTAACGGAAGGTGCCGTTAACCTCTGTGCCATGCAGGCCAAGCTAAACACGGCAAGGCACTCCTTTAACTCACAATCCGATAACGCAAGCAAACTCCGCTCCAGGCTACCACACACACCTGGAGCAAACCAGTTCAGCTTTTACATGTGTTATGCGTTATGCTGTCAAAAATCTAGAATGCAAGTTGCTGTTTTTGAACGCGACCCAAGTCTACAGCAACGGGATTAATAAAGCATACTGCTCAGAAAATGAAATGAACAAGCATCAAAACGAGTTCGACTGCTGATGACATACCGCTGACTGGTTTCCACACGTTGAAAGAATAAACAATTGGTCGGAGAAGCAGATCAACATCTTGAAATTTCGTCAATGGAAAGCAATGGACCGTGACATTGAACTAACTCTTGTAGTCAGGCCAAAGAAACACCGCACCCTAAACTTTCAGGTATGCGCAGCGGCTCCGCAACAGGTGACAGGGACCATAAAGAAAAGACCATCCCCCACAATGCATAAAAAACACATCATGGTGAGAAAAATCTGGCGGGCTGTTTACCAAGTGACCAAACTACACTCACACATGTGGCAACCCAGGTTCCACATACAAACCAACCACCACCCCCTCTGCTTTCAAAACAATCAGGAGGGCCACCAAAGGGTCGCTGTAGTTTACTTTGAGAAGTAAGACTCATACAGCTCGTTATATCAAGGCAAACTGTTTTCATCACCTCGGTCTTCACAGCACGCTGAATAAACAGACAAAGTCAAATAGCTGTTTAATCAAAAACGGATCTCATTTATCCAGGGTCAGTCGTGATGAATGTAAGACAGGCATAAATTTCCATAATCAAAACCAAAATTGCTTAATTTTTTGCCATTTCTATACTTCAGACAGATCAAAAGCAGGAAATGTTAAAAAAAAATAATTAATTCACAAGGAATTCAGACAACTTTTTCAAATTCACAGATGGAGAGTCTGGAGGACTGTGTCATGCAACGATGAAGCCAATATGATTACTCATAACATTCATCAGTTAATTCGACCGTCTCCTCCGCACTCAGGTTAAAGGGACAGTTCAGCAAAAAATGAAAATTGTCATCACTTATTCACCCTCATATATTTCCAAAGCTGCATGACTTACTTTTTTCTGTGGAACATGCACTCTGAAAAATGCTGGGTTAAAAAACAACCCAGCGATGGGTGAAATATGAACAAACTCAGCAACTGGGTTGTACTACCTTAAACTACCTTCTGGGTAGTTTATTTAACTCAACTATTTTTTTAAAAATTCCATATGGCTGTCTTAACATGAACCTAAAATAGGTTATAAATAAACACATATAGACACATAATTACTAGAGGCATCAGCGATAATCAAAAGGTGAACACTGACCTTTTTAATAAATGTTCATTTCCAACCTATTTTAGGTTCATTTTGAACAAGAAATATAATAATTTTTAAGCAATAGTTGGGTTAAGTACACTGTTAGACATTTTATTATCTGTATATTACCCAGTACAATACTGCAAATTCTCTTTACAGTAAATAACTGTAATAACCATTGCAACATGGGAATTTTCTGTGACGTCAGACCCTACATACAGAGACTTACTGTATTTTTACACATTGCTGTATACTACTGTATTTTCTGTAACAGCCTCTTTGGCGGCATTCTATTGAGGTTGTTTTATTTTTCTCATTTCTTACATTTGGCCTGACACGATTTGCCCTACACCGTGTCTACAACGCCACAACAGCTTAGGACTGACAACTGGATGTGTTGCATTGCTTGTAATGATTGGAAAATCTGTTTGTCCTTTATTTCAGACACAGCACAAGCACTTGGAGTAAGTCTGTACGTCAGAAACATACAGAGGCGCCACTTTACTGTCCGCATCTACTGTAGATAGTATATATAATGGGTTCTATATTGTCTTTTGTCGAGTCGCACCGCACTGCGCCACTCGCTTCCGAGGAAGACACGTAAGCAGTGGGGCACCGCAGCGGGGTTTGCCCGGGGATGAACCCGTGAGAGTGGAAAAGTTCCGGAGAACATCTACGCTGTGTGTCGATTCACCTTACGAGAGACTAAGACCAGCAAGTAAGGTAAAAATATATGTACATTTGTGAGTGTTTGTCAGGTTTCTGCACACCAGTTCAACCGGTAACAAACTTTACTATGGTAAATCGCCATTTCAGACGGCTTGTGTCAGCTTATTGAATTAAGTAACCGAATTAAAATTATTTTTAACAAGCAACGCTTGTCTTATATTAACAATTTTGTTCAGGTGTTAGTAGTTAATGTTGGCCAGTAGCCTATTGAGAAAATAAAATTGTATGTTAGCTAGGTTAAACAAGTTTTATGGCTAGCTGCCTTTCTAGTTTTAGAATTAGTTCATAATTTTTAATGGAATTTAAGATATACTTTTACTTTTTTTTTTTTTTTATTTTAAAGGCAACTGCAAGAAGTTTGTGTATTCTATGTGGGGTTTTCCTTTTAAAGGTGTGCCAATTCTACTTCTTGTATTTCAGAGAAGACATTTCTGTCACTAACAAAGTGGATGGTGAGTAAAGGTGGTGGCCACGTTTTTGGACCAGCACCTGGGTTTTGCAGATGGCTATGTATTCTTTGGCTGCTTGTCTTTTTTCACCATTATGTTTCTGTTGCCTAAATATTCTTTGTGAGGATGAATCCAGAGCATACAACAAAATGCACTGCAAAGACAAGAAATAGTGAAGATGCACTGCTCCAGCATTGGAAGACTGTATTTTTAAGTGTTAGACATGCAATGTTTTAAATAAAGAATTTGATACTTTGTAATTATTGTGTCTATTTTAATTGAATGCCAGTAGTACCTATGTAGAGTAAAAATGCATATAAAAATGATCAAATCTAACGAAATCTAGATTAAATGAATTACAGTAGTATACTGATGAATTGGATTTTTTTATAGCAATTTACTGTAAAACAGTACAGTTTGCAACTGTAAATTAAATACAGTTTGCTACTGCAAATCTTAATTAGAGTAACTTACTGGCAACAGTGTTACTGGCTAACAGTGTACAGTTACCTAGAAGATTGGGTTAAACATTTAACCCAATCGCTGGGTCAAAACAAACCAATCACTGGGTTTTTCCATATTTCTCCCAGTGCTGGGTTGTTTTAACCCAGCATTTTTTAGAATCTAAAAGATGATATTCTGTGAAATGTCTTAGCGTCCAAAAAATGAAAGTCAACGTCCATTGTTGCCAGCGTTCTTCAAAAAATTATCTTCTTTGCAAAAGAACGAATGACAGGTTTGCACAACCTGAGGCTAAGTAAATGATAACACACTTTTCATTTTTGACTGAACTATTCCTTTAACCCTCACCATGGGTAACGCCATCAGTCTTTATGTTAATAGAGTTTTAAGGCCCATATCGTGAATCCACAAAGGGCTGTGTGCGAGTTGGTGATGCCAACACCTCCATGCTTCCTACTCGCCATCAAGGTCTCTGCGAGCCACGGGGGAACCATTAAACGAAAGAAAGAAAAAATGGGCAGTATGGAGAAACTATTTGGACAACTGGAAGGTATTAAGGCTTGATTTTATACTCAGGCCATGTCCACAGGGTTTTTCCAACCAAAGCTTTTTCTACTCTTGATTGATGTATTGCAGACGGACAACCCAAGAAATATCTCTGGCCTATAACTTTAAAATCCAGCTTCTGTTGGATCTGTCAACATGAAAGCAGACGATAAAGGGACATTAAGATGCTGGAACGTGCCTTTAAGTTCATGGAAATGCTAAAACTCAGTTACGCAAGCAACAGGTTTGAATGTCACAAACACAAGCACCTTGGCTGCTTGCTAACTGCCAGAGAGGCGTACAAAAGCGCTGAACATGAATAGCGACATGTGAATAGGGATAGTTGTAGGGATTAATGAGAATAAATATTCAGCATTTATGACAGACCACAGTTGCCTCAAGCTTTTGAGAGACAAAGAGCCACTGGTTCACAACAACACATGTCAGTTAATGCTGGTGTTATCAATGGGTTTTGAATATTAAAAACGGTTACGCTTTAATGACCGTATATAGGGAAAGTTAAGAGGAAATGCATATCCTCTGTTGGATGGTTGCAGCCTTCCAATGAAAGCACTGTTGTCCAATGTTTTCTTTTAACTGCTTTTAATGCTAGTTTGAAACAAGGCACTTTAAATTGTTTAATATACTGATTTAACAGTGTAATATAAAATACATCAATTATTTATTGCTACTTTGTGCGTAATCTATGACAAAAGATGGCTCAGAACTTCCTGCATTTGGACAACTTGTAGCTGAAATTACAATAAAGTTAACATAAAACAGAATTTGTCCCTATTAACTTATACACATCTCCAACCACCTGTCATATAAAGACCACTTTTCACCATCCAATCCAATAACGCCAAATCAACTTCCCCGATTGTTGTCTTGTTGAATATCCTGATTTGCTCTAAAATACGCTTCCCACCAAAATCACTATATGCATTTATATTCAAGGGCCACGGACTAAAGCACTCAGGCAGACCAGGTCAAATTACTCAGCAGTAGGTTAGACAGTCCTTGAGGCAGAACATCAACAGAGCTACCTAGCCAATCATTCCCATCTAAAGCCTGATATCATGTGTAATGAAAGTTTCACGGTCCTATCAGACAAAGAACGATTATGTCAACCACCCTCGGTTACAACTAATAAGCTTCTCTGGTTGTGTTTGTCTTAACAGATTTCAAATAAAGCCTAACAAAGTTCCCTCAAGTACTAAAATTTGACAAATGGGATAATATATAAAGCAAAATAGATAACTCATGACCTCCGTTGATGCTTCCGTGTTGAAACTTGTGTGCGATAACCATCATTTAAACCTGACAAGAACAGTAAGGGAGCTGTGAAATCAACAGACAAAACAGGTATCTTTGCACTGATGAAACAAGCAGTAAAGGTGTTAAAGATAATAGTGGGCAGTAAAATCGTTTCCTTTGAAAATGATATGATTGTGATCTTGAACACACAGGCAGATAACACCTTAGAAACTTTGTCTAGGCCACAGAGATACATTTACATCAAAACCTAACGCTCCAAAAAAGACGTCTTTAAAAAGTAACGTCAGGTTTGAGGGAAAATGTTAAGAAAGTAGGATTATTCAAATGGCTTTTTACGTTTTGTGTGTGATGTTTTCAAAAAAATAATCTTATAAGTATATCTGGAAGTCCATACAATGTCGGACAACCATAAAAACAACAGCCACTGTTCTCGGTTTTTATTACGAGACTAACTAGACCTGCCATCTTCTGAATAAAATAACACATTTTAAGTCATAATCTATAAACCAGACCAAACATAAACGTCAAACGCCACTAAACTATATTATTATTACTAAATGGCAAAAGCTCCTGTGGAAAAGTATAACCGAAAAATGCATGTGTCAAAGTTGTAAAATGCTTAATAAAATGGGTTTTAACATAAACTAAACTCTTAACACAACCATGAGGACATTTGTGGATTGTTATAAGCTTTATACTTTGTTCCTTAGTAGTCTAAGTCCACAAATATGGAATTTTAAAGACCTAAATTACTTTCCAGCAAATGCACGAGTGATTGTGATCCTTGTTTCCTTTGACTCATATCAGCAGGCCTCCCAAAACTGTCTGTCAGAGTTTCCAAACTTATGACAGTAACTAGCATGTCATAACCTGGCAGGTCACAACCAGGATCGAGACTGCTTACAACCTATACCCTTTATGATTTTAACGGAAATAAAAACTTTTAAGTAAGTGCATAGGACATGACACTTCGTGTCATTTGTTATTCTGTGACTTTTGAGTCATTTTCTTCCCTGGACAACTTATGAGTGTTAAAGAACTTAAAGCTTAAAGTGTTGTTTTGAAGTGAATGGTGTTTTAAATGGATATCTTTCATTCGGACTGGGCAGTTTTGTGTACTTACAGATGCACAGTGCTCTTAGGCAAGTCTCGAGGGACATCAGTAATGTCTAAATGGCTGCAGTCGGTCGTATCAAGCGTACACGTACAGTTTTGAGGACACGGTGCGCCATAATTGATTAACAGTTCCAGCGTCAAAAGCCAATAAAACACATGATATGAAAGTGATCCCATCTGTCCCAGCCGCGCCGCCATTTTGTATCCAGTTGTCTCAGCGCTTAACGACTGATCTCTCTCTCATCCACAAACGGACAGCTCGAACCTATTGAGTTTCTCAGAGTCCGAGTAATTCGCCTTCATTAAGTTGTTTGTTTACCCAACGGTAATATCAAATTATACTGCGTTGTTTTTAGGCAATGCATCAGTCCTGGACTTGAAAACGGTCCTCAGTAAAATTTTATCTCCCCTGCTGCTGCACCACGTAAGTAAATCAAAGGTGAATCACGACGAGGCAATACAAGAAACTTGTCCAGAAGCCAAAACTAAATGCAGTTGTCCTTAAAAGGTTGAAAAGGGGGTCTGGATGGGAGATCGACAGGCGCTTTGTTTTGGCAAGAGAGATCCACTGGATCAAATGTAGTTTGACGAGTTTAAATCGTCAACGGTGTTTCTGAAGTTCTTAAAATGTTTTGATCCCAAGCGATTCGTTATTAGGAGAAGTGAAAACATAGTAGCTCGCGTCCATTAACTCCATACGAGCTTGCTGAAGAAAATCTGGGATCGTCGGCGCTTTAAAGAAACTTTTCCTTAGGAAAACCCGCACTTTTAAAAAAGTTTGCGGCTCTCGCTTCTTCACGGATTTGATAAAAAGTTTCCAAACTGCGAATGCAGAAGTTTGTATCACTCAAGCGAATAAAAATAAACCACTTTTGAAGCGAAACAGTTCCCGTGAATCCGTCCGACTGTTGTGAACTTTGCGGCTCGCGTTGGTTCACTCTGTCTTTCTCTCCCTCTCTCTCCAGCAACACTGCGCGCGGTTTAAAGGAACTGAGAAGCTTCTATCATAATCTCGTTGTACGGTCCGAAAACTCACAAATTCACCTCGCGCTTCTGACCGTTTCCACCGCTTGTTTTTCCCCCTCCCGGACTTTACTTTCTTTTTATCCCGACGTTCTTTCGTCCCACGTTGGATACATCTGAAGTGATAAAGATTCCCTCATTTTGCTTTCCGATTGGTGCTCGGAGAATGATTGACGGCCAATCTCTGGCTCTCATTGGCTGCTTTGGGGCGCTAAGGCCCCACGATTTTGGACGTGCCAGGGCCCAGCTGTCAGTCACCTCGCGTTAGCCCCGCCTATCTTTCCCACCCAGAGTGCGAAACTGCGCCGCCTCCTTTCACTCTCACCGCGTCTTAAAGGGACAACGTTCAAGGCGAAATGTCTGTTTTTATAATATAATATAATATAGTATAATATAATAATTAACTGTAATATAGGCTTACAAATACAAACAGAATGTAAAAATGGAAGAAGGAAGGTGAAATAAACAAATTGACTTTCTCAAATTTATTTATTTATTTATTTACTTACATTTACTCATTTAGCAGACACTTTTATCCAAAAGGGCTTAAAGAGCAATAATATGTAAGTGCTGTGACAAGTCTCAATTAACCTAAGGCAGTACAGGTAGCAAGGTCTTTTTTTTAAATAAATATAAAGAAAACATGTAGGAAAGATAGTGTTAGAGATAGTGTCTTTTTTAAATTAAAAAAAAAAATCAAAACATAGAAAAATAATAGAGAATGCTAGTGTCAGAGGGTAATTTTATAATAAAGAAAAAGAAAACAAGCAGATAGAATAGAAAAATAATAGAGAATGCTAGTGTTAGAGGCTCTTTTTTCTTTTTAAAGAAAACAAGTAGAATGAAAATAGAATAGAGTGCAGTTTTTTTATTTTACTTTTATAATTCTACTTTTATTTCATTTGTTTTATTTTATTTATCTATTTTATATTATTATTATTATTATAGTCCATGCTTTCATATTGTTTTTGACGGATGAAAGCTAAAATATTTGTAAAATACTGTTTCTTTCTCACATAAAACTTTTTATTTCATGTTGAATTCCTTGACAAATAGGCTTCAATTAAAAAGCAACCTTACAGTGACAATATAATATTGATAAGCTAGAAGCCAAGTTGCTGATAAATATATCTACTCAAATAAGTGATCCCGCATTTTGTCCTCTTTAACCCAAATGGCATTTGACTTAGGTATTTTGGCTTTCTATTCTGAGAGAGCTCCTGACATGGTTTCACATATGATTTATTTGTCAGTGTGCAGACTGTAAATCATTTGCTTTACAAATAACTTGGAAGTGACACAAGTGTCAAGAGACCATAAAGAGCCATAAAGAGACACAGTTTAGTGCTTTGAAGGATAGTATCAGTAGCGTAAGTGAACTTGAAAAACAATACTATAACAATGCTATACTTCAAATTCAAAATGGAAAAAAACAAGTCTGATTTATAAATAGTATGCACTAAATCTGCATTAAAACATGTGACAGTATGAATCTGTAACTTGAAGTAACACATTAGGATTGTTGGATTGTTTTTACATGACAATTTGATAATTTGATTAAAATAAACAATCTAAACTTGGACCATTTCACACATAACATTTTATTCAGCGCACACCTGAGAATTTCAGCAAACGCTGTCTCTGGGATGTTATTGGATCAGTTATAGTGGTGAGAAAGTTTGCCAGTAAACTAATGTGCGTATCAGATGAGAGATTCTTACTTCACTTTCTTGTTCTCTCTTCTCTCTCTCACTCATTCTCCATCCAGTGCACATCCACAGCTGGAAAAAAGATGAAAGACCCTCGTGCAAGGTTTTGGACAGATGGTGAAACACATGAAGACACTGGATTTGGTGCTTCTCTGAAAGAGAAAGTGAAGTGGGCCTGAACCAGAGGTTTCAAACGGTAGATAATTCAAGGTTGGATAGGGATGCCGTTCCATCTGCGCGAGTTGCGTTTCGTGTGTTTTTTGTTAGTGTGTCTATGTGTGTTGCAGTCCTCTGCCAATTTATCATGCTGGCCGTGCAGGAATCTTCAAAGATAACGAGCCCATCTGCTGAAACTGTTCGTCAACAATAAAACGGAGAGGCGTGAAACGGAGCCAGCAAGTTGTGCTATCTCTGGATGTTTAACGGGTGTGCGCTATAGCGAGGAAATGCCTGGGTTAATAGGAAGCAGAGACACTTGCACGTCTCATCATATCTCAGAGTCCTGGCTAAAAAGCGAGAATCCCTAAACCCAAAGGAGAAAACGCAGTTTGAGTTTCAGATGAGGCATGAAGAAAGCTTTCATATGCACTGGTCTTAATGTGCTGTAATTCAATGAGTCTATGCTGAGCAGTACATTTTAGACAATTATAGTTGCATCACACCTGCACACTGCCTGGTATTTTCCAACATCGATGGCTAAAAGGGGGCGTTCATACTGACAGCGTGATCGTAAGTCATTAATTTTTTAAGACACTTTGATCTTGATTTTTAGTGACATCAAAATCAACAAAGCTCAAACTTTATGCAACGGCTGGGTTGATGAAGTGTAAGCACATCCATGAGAGTCTAAAGGAATGAAGAACTCTAGGTTAAAGGGATAGTTCACCCAAAAAATGAAAATTCTGTCATTAATTACTCACCCTCAAGTCTTTCCAAACCTGTAAGATCTTCATTCATATTTGGAACACAAATTAAGATATTTTTGATAAAATTCAAGAGCTTTCTGATCCTGCATAGACAACAATGCAACTGAAACATTCAAGACCCAGAAAGGTAGTAAGGACTAGGTTAAAACAGTCCATGTGACATCAGTGGTTCAACCCTAATTTTATGAAGCAATGAAAATACTTTTTGTGCATCAGAATGCCGGCTCCTGCGTTAGCAGCATCACACCATGCATCGTGATACTCTCATGAATGCGTGTTGAAGACTGACACGGAAAAAAATTAGTTGTTTATTAAAGTAAAAACTATTCTCGTAGTTTCATAAAATTGTGGTTGAACCACTGATGTCACATGGACTATTTATATGATTTCCTTACTACCTTTCTGGGCCTTGAGCGTGTCAGTTGCGTTGCTGTCTATGCAGGATCAGAAAGCTCTCGGATTTAATCAAAAATATCTTAATTTGTGTTTCGAAGATGAATGAAGTTCTAACAGGTTTAGAACGACATGAGGGTGAGTAATTTATGACAGAATTTAATTTTTGGGCGAACTATCCCTTTAAATTCTTAGTCAAATTCTGTATATATTTTGGTTTCATCTTAAAAAAAAACTTTTATACCATTTTCATAAAAGGTTCAAAAATGAAAACGTATTTTCCTTACACTTTGAATATGTAAGTATGAACATCTCTAATTAACACAAATTAACATAATGCAATTCATATAATACTAATTAATTCATAAATATCCTTAAGAGTCAGACCACATGACTTGAACTGAATTTTCTATAATACTATCAGTGAAGCATTTTCCCCACTAACAATTAATATAAAAGATTATGCCAAAATGTTTCATTAAGTTTACTTCAGTTTTTCTTGAAACTTCTTTATGAAGAACACAACTTTTTACTTCACAAGAGATTAAGGGATGAACTGGAGTTGTGTGGATTACTTCTTTGGAATCTTATTCTGACGGCACCCATTCACTGCAGAGGATCCATTGATGAGCAAGTGATGTAAAGCTAAATTTCTTCAAATCTGTTCTGATCAAGAAACAAACTCATCTACATCTTAAATAGCCTGATGGTTAATGAATTGTCAACAAATTATCATTTTTGGGTGAACTATTCCTTTAAAGGCATCATGACATGAGAAACCAAATTTCCCTTGAGCTTTTGACACAGAAGAGGTCTTTGTATGTATAACCCACATATTTATTTTCCCACATATTTATTTGATTTTTGTGCAATAAACTTTATTAACAGTTTAAGTAAATATCAAGAAAGAAATTAAAATAATAATAAAAAAAATCCATGTCATGACCCCTTTAAGAAACACTCTCTTATTTGTGTCTTTATCTTAGGCCCAGTGACATGAGTCAAGCAGAACTTTGCACAGCCCCCATGCAGGTGTCCAAACAAGAAGGTAGAGACTTTTTTTTAATTGTGTATGTACACTAACATTTACATTTATCACTGTTGTTTGTTTAATAAAGTGAGTGGATCTCGCCAACTTCTGCCAAGTTCCTTTCATTTCCCAGAGCTCGTCGCGTACCGGCCAAAATCATACGTGTTGAAAGATGTCTCCTCCTTGACCTGTTCTTGAGTATTGCACAGGTTGCCCATCACTTGATGTCATCCCTAGAGAAGGCATGCCTTGTTGCAACAGCCTTGTGTTAACAGCTTGCTTCTATTAAGTGTTTACCTGGGCAACGTCTCTGTGGTGTTTATACGTCCTCAATCAGCACACAGATTCAGGTGCGATGTATAGACGCTGCCTCCCATATACTGGCAGGGTGGAGAGCACAAACGGCAAGAAGCTCTTGTTTATTTGAGCAGGACTGTTTTAATAAAGCCAAGTACAAAATACGTGATAAAAGAAGTGATGGTCTGGAACGGGTTTTTTTTGTGTGACACAGGGCAGGAATGCAGTGTGAAAGGTGACTTATGTATGGCCTAGCTTATAAGGTGATCCATCTTTTGTTTGGCAGCATTCTTTTGTTAAGTTTTTTTTAGGTCTGCTTATACCAGTGCTAGTTTTCTCTTTAAAAATGGGCAGGGTGTTATTTTTAGGATTGTAAACTATGATTTCAAACCGAAGGTGTAATTATGTAATTTGTGCAGATATTTAAATATTTTACATTATATCTTAGAAAAATATTTCAAATGTAATAACATTTAAATATATATATATATATATATATATATACTGTATATACACACATTATATATATATATATATATATATATATTTTTTTTTTTTCTCCATTGTGTAAATGCACAGTCGGGGAAACTGGAGATGAAATGTAATTCATGCAGCATTTAGGAAGAAATTTTGAGAAAAATTCAAGTCTAACTTGACACTTCTGGGTCAACGGCAAAAGTTTTGCAAACTTTTCACTGTAGCTTCAAAACCTTACACGGTGTGTGCATAATCTTATCAAGCTGGCAAATCTACAGAAACTCCAGTACGTATATTAAATTACGTCTTCAGTGGAGTTCAGTGAACATGGAAGCCCGGCCAGGGAAATTCAATTTATTTAAAGCTACACGATCCTTATTCCCTTCGACCACAAATGAGTGCATGGCACATGCTTGGGGCACAGATTTATGGGTGATTTATCATTGTCATTACATTATCTTAAGTGGCTGATGAGCTG
Source organism: Labeo catla (assembly GCA_012976165.1). Lineage (NCBI taxonomy): Eukaryota > Metazoa > Chordata > Actinopteri > Cypriniformes > Cyprinidae > Labeo > Labeo catla. Next base: position 1,243,311 of record VONZ01000090.1, on the reverse strand, counting down.
TGGGGAAGTGCTCATTACATCTTTGCAGGGGGGGTTATGGTGAACAGGGGCATGCTGATTTACTTAGACTAAGAGAGTCTCTCAAGAGATAAAACTGATAAAGTGGCCCACTGGGGATTGAAATGTAGACAAATTCGGACCTGAATTAACTACTTGTTTAGCTGGCCTCACGAACTCCAACTACCGGCAAAATTTTTAAACAGAAATTTTAAGATTATTAGCAGAAGTTCAATTCACTAAACTAAAAATGAAAGTAAACACAAGAGCACAGATTAATTGCATTATATTTTAATTACCCCAATACTGCTATCTGCTGTCATAAAATACACTTACTTGTATATCTACAAATGACACAATTATTGCGCTCCTACTTAATTGACCTTATGTAGCCCCGCCCCTTTTTAGCACTGCGTTTGTTGTCTTCTGTCTTAAGGTTGTATTTCCACAATCTGACGGATTTATGAATGAACCACTCGTTAAGATATCGGCTTTAAACATTACAATGCTAGCGATAAGTTTCGATAACTCTACAATACATAAATCCACTTTGCCAGCTAAAGTACTTTTAGACAGCGACGCCATAGAAATATACATAGCTACCGCACGCACGGAAGTTCAATGACAATATTCTAAAGATGGTGAGAATATACCTGTGAAATGTAAGTTATGCACTGAGGTAAACAGCACATGTCAAACGCATTAAACAGCGTAAGTAACATCTATTTCAGCAGCACATCAAACTAGGCTACTGTATATCGATATAAACGGTTTTGCCTCATACTATATCGCTTATAAAAAATGTGACCCTGGACCACAAAACCAGTAAGCAGCACGAGTTTATTTGTAGCAATAGGCAACAATACATTGTATGGGTCAAAATTATCGATTTTTCTTTTATGCCAAAAATCATAGGATATTAAGTAAAGATTACTTCCATGAAGATATTTTGTCAATTTTCTACCGTAAATATTAAAAAACTTTAATTTTTGTTTAGTAATAAGCATTGCTAAGAACTTCATTTGGACAACTTTAAAGGCAATTTTCTCAATATTTAGATTTTTTGTCCCTCTCAGATTCCAGATTTTCAAATAGTTGTATCTTGACCAAATACTGTCCTATCCTAACAAATCCATACATCAGTGGAAAGTTTATGTATTCAACTTTAAGATCAGATGATGTATAAACCTCAATTTTAAAAAATTTACCCATATGACTTGTTTTGTGTTCCAGGGTCACGAATAGGCTATATCGATATACTGCCCAGCCCCGACTTGGATCTTTTCAATCAGTAAATTTTACATGTCTACAAAACCTTTCTAGATGATCATTTACAAATCGACTGATTCAGTCCTCGAGTTCAACTCTAAACTCAATGATCCAGTCAAGCAGTTAAAGGAATAGTTCACACAAATGTGAAAATTTGCAGATAATTTAATTACCCACAGGCCATCCGAGATGTAGATGAGTTTGTTTCTTCATCAGAACAAATTTGGAGAAATGTAATATTACATCAGGAGAGAAATATGCACAGATCAAGTACCGTTTACAAGCAAAACAGTCCAAAACAGTTTTAAACAAACATGTGGGTGACTTTGATGTGAGAGGACAACAGGGGATGGACTTTTTAACAGGACTTGTATTTTGGCCAGAAGCGACAGCTTAAGTTAAAATGCCTTGATGGATTTGTTTCCTACAAACACACAGATTTTTTGCTTCAGACTTTAATTAATGGACTGCAGTGATGTGGATTACTTGTGGATTATTGTGATGTTTTCATCAGCTGTTTGGACTCTCATTCTGACGGCACCCATTCACTGCAGAGGATCCTTTGATGAGCAAGTTACGTAATACTAAATTTCTCCAAATCTGTTTCTATGAAGAAACAAACTCATCAAACTCATCTTTCACCAAAGAAAGAAAGTCATACAGGTTTGAAACATGAGGGCATGAGGGCAAAAAGTAAGTAATTTCTGTGTGAACTATTCCTTTAAAAGTTGAACTAAGAAAACCCCACCAGGAATATAACACTATTCAAATGACCTAGAACACCGTGTTTCTTGTTTTCTTCCTCTTCCTCCTCCTCTTTCTTCTTGTCCTTTATTAGGCACAATAAAGGAGGGAAGGTGAGAGAAAGAACGAAGACGGAGATGAGAAGAAGGGGCCAAAGCCCTTTAGTGGTCTGAAACCCACGCATGCCCGGCAATCCCAAACCCTGCGTTTAGCAGCTGCAGCTGTGAAACCTTTCTTTCTCTTCCTCTTTCTCCTCTCGCTCTCTTTCTCGCTGGCTCTCTTTCTTTTCCCAGACCTGAATAGAGCTGCGCTGAATAGATTGGGCCAGGTCGGCTGAATAGTCGCACCGGAGGGAGGGGTGGGAGTGGAGCCCAAATGAACCGGAACCCCTACAGAGAGCTCCGCTCCTGGCGACGGCTATGATAGGGAGGAGGGGGGAGCTGCGTTTAATCGCTCATAATAGAAATTAGCATGGTGTAATGAACCCGTTTCAAAAGTCCATTATTTGCACAGTTCAAAGAGAGGGGTGACTTTGTAGTTGGAATCCGTGAGCCCAAGCCAAATATCAAAAGGAAAGCATTTGTCAAAACTTCGTACGACTTTGTCAAAGCAAACAGCAAATATTCTGTTTCTTTTTGCTACGGGAAAGAACTTGTGCGTAAATCTTGTTCGGTTTAAGGAAAGAAATCTAGTTTGTACACAAAGCAAAGTGTCACCTGGTTACACTGACTAAGGAGAACATTGCTAAAGCAATCGCATCGCTCTGGCATGTACATTCAACATGATTTTACATATTTATTTAGCAATCAATCACGTTGCACAAAGCATATTTCAAGTTTGAGCTGTACTTTTTTTTGTCTCCCATCCAAGCAGAACTGTCATGACGGCACATGTGCGTAAATAAATTACTTTTGTCATGCGTGATTCTTTTAACCTTTTGACCAAATTACACCAGGTATTCAAATCACTAGTTGACAGCCGAGACATATCACTGTTTACGCCTGGTTTTTACATGCGACCCAACACCGTCTCATAGGGTTGAATAAAACTATTTCTCAATTTTAATCAATTTTAATTTTTACAAAACGATACTGGTTCTTAAATTCCAAGAATCAATTAGTCTAGCCTGTTTTTTTTTTTAGTTAATGAATGGAACATTGTAGCGCAGCTCCCATCCAATAAATCACAATAAGCTTTGAGCTTTATTATATAAAAACATAGTCTCAAATTTCAAATTCTGCCCATTTTGTTACAATATTCAAACAATAAATGAATATTTTGGCACTGATTAATGTGGAGTGACACATAGCTGTAGCGCCTCAGTTCAAGAGAAGCCAAGCACTAAGTACACATGAATGTGAATAAACATCTGAAGGTATTTTAAAAGAAAGAGTATAACTTAATTTTGAACTTCCAAAATGCAGTTTAAATGCAGCTTCAGACGATCCCAAATGCAGCTGTAAATGATCCCAGCCGAGGAAGAAGGGTCTTATCTAGCAAAACGATCGGTTATTTACATTTTTAAAATACAATTTAACTACTTTTTAATCTCAAACGCTCGTCTTGCCTTTCTCTCCCTGAGCTCTGTTTATTCTGACTCAAGACAGTTAGGGTATGTCGAAAGGCCATATTTTCTCCCTCAACTTCAAAAATCATTTCAAAATCATCCTACATCACTGCAGAAGTTCCGACCCAGTCTTTGCAAAGGGAACATGCAAAGAAGATCAATCACCATTAACAAAAAAGGTAAAACAGCGATATAGGATGATTTAGAAATTGAGGGAGAACATGAGATGGGAGTTTTTTGACATACCCTAACTGTCTTGAACCGGAACAAAAACAGTCCAGGCAGAGTAAGACAAGATGAGCGTTTGGCATTAAAAAGTATATAAATTATATTATTTTCATTAAATAACCGATCGTTACGCTAGATAAGACCCTTCTTTCTTCGCTGGGATTGTTTACAACCGCATCTGGGATCGTTTGAAGCCGCATTTAAACTGCATTTTGGAAGTTCAAAATCCGGGCACCATATCAGTCCATTATATGAAGAAAAATGCTGGAATGTTTTCCTCAAAAAACATGATTTCTTTACAACTGAAGAAAGAAAGACATGAACATCGTGGATGACAAGGGGGTGAGTAAGTTATCTGTAAATTGTTGTTCCGGAAGTGGACTTCTCCTTTAAACCGGAATACACAGAGTTCACGTAGGGCTAGACAAGACAAGTGTTTAAGGTTAAAAAGTATATAAATTGTAATTTTTTTTTTTAGAAAATAACTCATCGTTTCACTAGATAAGACCCTTCTTCCTCGGCTGGGATCGTTTAGAGCCCTTTGAAGCTGCATTTAAACTACATTTTGGAAGTTCAAACTCACAGGCACCAAATCAGTCCATTATATGGAGAGAAATCCTGAAATGTTTTCCTCAAAAAACAATTTCTTTACAACTGAAAAAAGAAAGACATGAACATCTTAGATGACAAGCGGGTGAGTACATTATTTGTAAATTTTAGTTCTGGAAGTGAACTACTCCTTTAATTATTAAATTAACTGATTAGTTATGTCTTTCTTTCTTCATTCAGAAAGAAATTAAGGTTTTTGAGGAAAACATTCTAAGATTTTTCTCCATTTAGTGGACTTCAGTGGTGGCCAGTGAGTTGAAGATCCAAATTACAGTTTCAAATGGCTCTACATGATCCCAGCTGAGGAATAAGGGTCTTGCCTAGTGAAACGTTTGGTCGTTTGATCAAATACATTTTAACCACAAATGCTCGTCTTGCACTAGCCCTGCTAGACAAAGCCCTTATTTCTTGACTGGGTCCGTGTAGAGCCCTTTGAAGCTGCACTGAAACTGCAATTTGGAACTTCAACCTGCTGATCCCCATTGACATCCACTATATGGGGAAAAATCCTGGTTCCTTAATTCGACTGAAGAAAGAAAGACATGAACATCTTGGGTGACATGGGGGTGAGTAAATTATCAGGAAATTTTAATTCTGGAGTGAACTAATCCTTTAAATAATAAAAGTAAATTAATACATAAATAGACAGACAGTATCTTTACAGTGGCTCAGTCATTCTTCTCAAATGAAATGATCTATCTCTCCAGTACTCTGAAGGACTGAAAGTTATTTACCAGAGTGCACTGCCCATCCAATTGCCTGACCCCTTCACCTCATAATCACCCACCTCTGACAAGACAACAAGTTTGTCCCTCCCTTTCCACCACGCTGATCTGAGACCTGTTACCCTGATGACACCAGCACTCTCATAAAATGCTCTCAATAGTGGTGATTTTGCCATTGATTGCTGCAGCTGCACAGCTTATGGCCATCCAGCCCTGAGGCCCCTGTTATAGATAATGGGATAATGGTTGCCACCTTCTGAACACTTGTGGCCCACAGCGGTGAGAGATACTGTGTAGTACAACGTTTGCTGAAAACAGAAGAGGAATACGTGTTTCTTTACCGTCATCCTTAATGAATAACAGTATCAATTTCATCTTTTTTAAAAAATCGTATTCACCCCAAAATTTTTGAAATATGGTTTCTACAAAAATATTAAAGGAGAACTCCACTTCAGGAACAACAATTCACAAATAATTTACTCATCCCCTTGTCATCCAAGGTGTTCATGTCTTTCTGTCTTCAGTTGTGAAGGAATTATGGTTTTTGAGGAATGCATTTCAGGATTTTTCTCCATATAATGGACTTCATTGGTGTCCCGATTTTGAACTTCCAAAATGTAGTTTAAATGCAGCTTCAAAGGGCTCTAAACAACTTATCTAGCGAAACGATCGCTCATTTTTTCAGAAAATAAAAATTTGTATACTTTTTAAGCACAAAAGCTTGTGTAGCACAGGCTCTGGGATGCGTGTTCACGACGCTACGTACTATTGAATCACATCGAAAGGTCACGCTGAACGTAGGCGGAACTACAGACCCAGTGTTTACAAAGCGAACGCGCAAGTAAGTCTGTTTAAACGCTGTTTACAAACAAAAAGGTACAACGATGTTGGATGATTCTGAAGTTGTTGGAGAAAATAAGATGGAGTTTTTCAACATACTCTACCTTTTTGAGCCGGAGTACAGACGATGAACTTAGACGTGATTCGTAGTAGTGATGGGGAGTTCGGATCATTTTACCGACTCTGACCTTTGAATCTCGTTTAGCAAAATGAACAAATCTTTTTCCGAGTCATTTCGTTCATTTTAGCAAAATCAGCATCACGTGACAGCCCCATAAGATGAACGAGCGACTCGAAAAACCAGAAGACTCGAAACAGGTGAACTAATTCCAGTACAAAACCCAATAGGATGTTGCGCATGCGCGACTGAACAAATCACTCACCGAGTTAACTTGTTCTTCCAGAGTCACATTAAAGATTCATTCAAAATGAACGAATCGTTCAAGAACGACCCACTAATCGTAGCATCGTGGACGCGCATCCCAGAACCTGTGCTACACAAGCTTTTCTGCTTAAAAAGTGTAGAAATTTTTATTTTCTGAAAAAAAAATGACCGATCGTTTCGCTAGATAAAACCCTTCTTCCTAGGCTGGGATCATTTAGAGCGCTTTGAAGCTGCATTTAAACTGCATTTTCAAAATCGGGGCACCAATGAAAAATCCTGAAATGCTTTCCTCAAAAACCATAATTTCTTTACGACTGAAGACAATGTGGAAGACATGAACATCTTGGATGACAAAGGGGTGAGTAAATTATTTGTAAATTGTTGTTCTGGAAGTGGAGTTCTCCTTTAAACAGTTTTCAGCATAGATAATAATAAGAAATGTTTATTGAGCAGCAAATCAGTTTATTTAATGAAAGCCTGCACTGTGGGAAACCAATGGCAGCTAATTAATTTATGACAATGTCAAAGAATATGACAAAGAATCAAGCAAATAACTGATTTCCAAGAATCGGATGAATAGCTTTAGTCTTTCTTCATCCAGCCATGCTCAGGTATGCATCTCAATTTGAGCTCAAACACAAGAGGTTCCAGCTCCGCGAGTAAATAAGGACAGAGGCCTATACAGCGAGGCCTATTCAGTCTCCTGACACGGCTTCAGTTCTCTAGTCTTTTAGAGCATCCAGCTGTGAGCACTTGAGACAGGCCAGGGCCTCACACTGAATACTCAATGCACCAACTGCCAGAGGACTTTCCAGAAACTTCCATTCCTTTGGCTGACAGCACTCTGAAAGAGCCATTATCTCCAAACCGCCAATTAGGCCGAAATGCTCCATCCAGAATGTGAATACCCTAAATAGAAATAATCATTTTGGCTGAGGAATGCTCTAATTTGTATTGATATTTTGATGCTTATCTCTCAGAATAATGGAGGTTACTTGAAACGACGGGCTTTACGAGAATGCGCCGCTGTTCGGTTTAATTTGTTGTGCCTAGAATACAAAGACCATGGAAGAAAAGACATTTACCTTAGAAAGACTTCGGTAGGACTGTACACTTGCCAGCGGAGTCGCGAGAGACAGTGTCAGGTTTTTACATTTTTTAATTTAGTGTTACATGAGCTAGTGTGTCTGTATATAAACAGCAGACTGCCAAAGCATGCTTATGTGAAACGTCCGGTTTACTGGCCAAATAAAAGCTTCTGTGGATTCGGCTCTGTCGAAATATGCTAACGCTAACCCTACAAAACCACAAGGCAAACTGCCCCTCATTTAATCAGAGGGGAAACTGAGCTATGTTCATTCATTCATGACAGAGTAAAACAAACGCAGAAAGAGAGTCAGGGAGAGAGAGTGTGTTAAAAGAAAAAGAGAAATAATTAGAGAAAAGTCTAGTGTTGGTTATATGTCATTTAGGGGAGACCAGGGCTAGTTTCACACGTTTTACACCAATGAATATTCATAGAAACAGTAAAAACATAACATATAAAAGCATTGGTTTGGGCACACAAATCTCCAAATTAATGAATTTAATTGAAATAAATAAACAACAAAAATATGATATAACATTTAAAAATGTAAATATAAAATATGCATAGTAACATAATATATATATGATTTAATACATAATATATATAGGATATAGTAATCTAATTTTAAATATTTTACATCCATTTATATTTATCTATCTATCTATCTTATTTTACCTATTTATTTATAAAAACTATAAAGCATCAAACATGAAAAAATGCTATAAAATCTGAATATATTAGTGAATGGTGAACATATGGAAGTAAACCTGAATATATATTTATGAATCAGAATATATAAACAAAATCAGAATATTAGTTATAATTCTGAATATGTATGTAATGTAAAGTGTAACTGAAATGTAAAGTCTTAATATATAAAAACTGCAATATAAAAATGTAAATCATAAATATATATAAGTAAATCGGAATATATGTAGATTTAAGTCTGAATATATAAATGTAAATTGTAATTATGTACTTATAATTCTGAATACATAAGTTGCAATATATAGATATATAGGTAAAAACTGAATATATAAATGCAAATCATGAATATATGTATAAATAATCTGAATATATAGTTAATAGTCTGAATAAATAAAATCAAGCCTGAAAAGCCTGAAGTTTGAATATATAAATGTAAAATGTGAATATATAGTTTTTATTATTCTGACTAAATGTAAATCAGAATGTGTGTATGTGTAACATATGAAAACATGTCTGAGTCTCCCTTGTTAAATATAATTATTGTTAAACATTTATGTGAACAGTTGTGAAAGTGTTATCTGAGTGCTTTATTTATTTTGTCTGCAGATTAACATTTTATTGAAGGACTGAGAAACGCTAGGAAATGTAAAAATAACAAGAATGGAATGTGATATAGACACTAAAATGTTTCAAAAGACATAAAACTTCTAGTTTTCCTTGAATTAACCCTAGAAACAAATATTGCACTATATAAGAGCAACGGAGAGCTCAGTCACACAGGAAACACAGTAATCAAAAAATAATGACTTGTCTTACATGCACTGCTCTGTAATGCCAGGTTCTGTTCTTACTGAAAATGATTCCAGCATGATGCATCAACCGAAGCCAAAGCTGTGCTGTAGCTGATTTACAAGGGCATGTTGTCAAACAAAAAATCTGGTGAATAATGGACCTTGTTCTTACTTCCAAGAGAGCGGAAACATACAGACCAATAATTCAGCGGGGGTGTGAAGCACAAGTGCGATGTGTTATCTGTAGTCTGCCTTGGGTTTTCAGGGTGGGGCGGTGGATTCGTTCAGGGTGTTCAGAAGGGGCTGACTGACAGGACCGTGACAGGGAAGATGCACTGCAGTTCTGCATGTCTAACTCCCAACAGCTGCTGCTGGAGCAGACTACCTTCATCACTGTCATCATCATCGACGTGTTGTAGTCATTAATATCACTTGTGCATTGCAATATTATTCAGCATTACTCAGTTTATTGCTAACAGCATCTTTTGTCAGCATAAACATAAGAAAGGCATGATTATTCATGCCCCAGAGCATGCTGGGAACCTATAACCCACTTATATGAGGCCTGTCTGAACTCAGTAAAGGCATTAATCCAACTGACATGCAAAACTAGGATAATCAATAAAATCTTTGTTTATTGAATTATTTAATTTCATTATTCTGTTGCAATGAATGACGTAGGATGTAGGTGAACACGGTGACGAACGCGGAAGCATAGTGGAGAGAGCAAAACAAAAGACCGGTTACGAATTATAAGTACAAAACGAGGATTTGTAAAGAAAAATGTTGTAGTATTTCATTTTGAACCTAAGTTTCAACGCCACTCTCTTGTGAACATGCATACGACAGTTAGCGGAAGCTAAAGATTAAGGTACATAAAGCTTTAAATATGGATATTTTTCCTACAAAAGAAAGCCTTTATTAACCCCACGGAGATGTGTGGAGTACTTTTTATGATGGATTCATCCATCCAACTTTATCGTAAACCCCATTCCTGCCATTATAAAGGTTGGAAGAGGCAGGACATTTTTAATGTAACTCCGATTGTATTCATCTGAAAGAAGTCATATACACCTAGGATGGCTTGAGGGTGAGTAAATCATGGGGTAATTTTCATTTTTAGGTGAACTGTCCCTTTAAGAATTTGACATTCACACAGGCATCTACATTGAAAAACCCTAAACATATTTTTAGTCATGATACAATTTACATAAGTTTAAAAGTTCACAAAATTCAGCATTTTTGCCATATATTATTAAATAATCTTATTTTTTTGCCCAGAATGTCATAAATAAATCAACACAATCCAACACAAACAAAACTTATTAGCTAAGGTTACTCATTGAAAAATGAGGTGACAAAAACACAAGCTGAGGGTTTTGGTTTGCGTTTTTGACACATACAGAATATGTTTTCTAAAATTACAGAGCACATACCTTATTTTGTAACGTGGAGGTTAGGCTTTTTTCGGTAAATGTACCAGATTTCCGATTCATTAGCCGCTTGATAAGTTACATGTGTTTATGAGTGAATCACCGATCACTCACTGAACCGATTCGTTCAAACACATTGATTCGTTCGGAGACGAGCAACGGTTTTGTTTTGGTTAGACAAACTGTTCGATAATTACAAAAAACACACCTGGCAATTAGCAATAACTTTGTCTAAAATTTAAGCTACACAATATTAGCTTCGTGTTTATCAAATGTGTAACAGCAATACTGCTATTGGTGCTGTTTGATATTGGGAGAAAACAGCGCTCGTTCTTGATTGCTTAATTTTGTCGTGTAATATTTGCATATTTCTTTGAGTAGCTAGTATGTTTACTGCATAACATATTTCTCCTGACATGTATCTCTAAAGGAGAAGGTAAGTGGATCTTATGTTAGCTGATGGTCTGAAGGTCTGTGTGAGACAGGAAGGTAAGATGGCGTGAAATTGTACACTCCGTTAAAAATACAGTTTTAACCCCTAAATTATTTTGAAAATGTTAAAAATTGATCTTTAATCATTGGAACCGTGTTGCATCTCAGAGCACTGCTGATCTACCTGTAACTTTTCATGACCAGTCACAGGACATTGACTTTTAATAAACTAGCTTCATCTTTTAGTATTTTCAGCAGAGTTTCAATGTATTTTCCATACTTGTTTCATGTGGAGACGTTAGACAAATGTTTGCACGTGAAATGTCCAGGGTCACTGCTAGATGGAGATGGCTGGTGTTCTCCTCAGCTTTGTCCTTGGAGAAGGGATACAGATGGACATAAAGCAGAATTTAAAACTGCTGACTTGTGCCTGCTTGTTATTGTCATGGTTTATCTGTAAAGCAGTAAAACGACAGGACAGATACGTGTTTGGGGAGTTTTTCAATGTTGCAAGTTCCTTACCTGTGCAATCAATTTTATCCATAAGTGGTTTTTATATCAATTCTCTTGTGTGAACAATAATGACAAATCCAGATATACTATCCCACATACCCCATGTATGCTCTCCCTGCTTTCCTTTAGCTTTTCGCCTGTAACATTTTTTTCATTCATTTCACTGAATAATATATCAGGGGCATTTCCTCTGAGAAGGCAAGGGAGGCAGTGTCTCCTCAAAATATTGGATGCAAAAAAATTGTAGTTCAAAAATAAAACAACACCAATATTACAAAATATAACATTAAAAGTGTTTCTAAAGACACATTGTCCAACAGCGACACCAGCAGGTAAAGTTACAGCGGGTCTCTCGCCTCCCCTGAGCCCACTGAGTTTTAACAGACCCCCTAAAGCGTACTGTGAGTTTTGTGGGGGGTAATTTAGAATGAATGGGGGAAAGTCACATGAGAGGAAGCAATGCCTAAATCGCGATATGATTGGATATGACTGGTTATGTTCAGCTGTGATTGGTTCATGCAGTAAATCCCGCTTCTTGTGTTTGTGCGCGTTCTGCATTCGCGAATCCGTCTAAATAAATAATATAATGCCGTTAATGAAAAGAATAATTAAAAAAAGTAAGTAAACAACTCACACACTTAGATATAACCACTTTGTTATGTCAAAATAAGACTTGAAATGGCACGAAAACATGATCTGTGGAGTTTTTAGTGAGTAATCAGCTTGGTGAAATTTAAAGTAGCTTTGTTGACCGATAATCAGAAAAATTCAAAAATAGTTACAAATGAACTATTAAAAATAATAGCTGAACATAAGTTCAGAAATAAAACATATTGTTTAAATTGTTACTGCCTTGAGTTAATATTTTGGAATAAATGTAAAATGCTTAAAAACACTAAACTGATGAAATTCATACTTGGCTTTAATTAATAGAATGTTGGTTACATTAATGTAAAAATATAAACTAGATTTTTTTTTCCTGGTAATGTAAGCAATGTTTATTTACCCAAGAAAATGTGACTAGGACGTTAATAATATTTTATTATTTAAAGCTTTTAACAGAGACTTCAGATATACAGTGGCCCTAAAAAAACACTTGAACACATACCCCATGCTTAAAACTATGAATTTTTGCAATAAAATGTTTTAAAGTGCCCAATAGTGCCCATATACTTCTGGGTCACTTTAAATCATAAATTGCTGATGTATTCTTAATCATAATTATGTACCCTTAGTCGAATCAAAATAGTAATATATAAATGATATCACTTAAATACTAACAAATACAATAAATAAATACTAGCACATGGGCAATGGCTTGTGAAAAAGTGTTTGTACTTACTAGTTGTACCAGCTGTGCAGATGAACACACAAACCTTCGCACAGATGGGAAGTCAGCCATTATTATATATTACTGCTCATTTATTTTCAAACTGCAGCATTTAAATGCAATTATCTGTAATGCTCACCAAGGGAGCAAAGAGCAGACATCTGCAAACAGAGATGGAAAAACTTGCATCCATGTGCCTCATTTAAAACGGCTTTGTGTAATTCACACACATTCACCTTAAAGATCAAATTATCTTTCTTATAATAACACAGGGAAGTTGATTCAGACTGTGAATTTTGAACATACACCACCTTTCAAACTATTCCTTGCTGAAGAAAGTATTAATTTCTTAAAAGAAAAAAAACAAACTGTACGAAAGGACTAAAAAATACACATTTCTAAACATACAGTGAGAAATAATCTCAAACAAAAACTAGCGTGAGCTGTTTTCAGAAAGTTTCCAGGAAGTATTGATGTTTTGGAAAGAATAGTGAATGTATTACAGAACAATTCTCCACTGCAGGTGTGCTGCTCTGTGCACCTGACAGAAATACAACACTGACAGAGAAAACAAACAAAGAAATGAAAGGATGACAAATGTTATTTTCCTCATTCCACAGATCTGGGCAAGGCCTCACTCGGATGGACTAAAGCAGTCAAATGACATGTACGTATGTGGGTGCATTTGTGTGTTTGTGACAGCAGTGAATCATCAGTAGTTGTTGTGATATATGTGTGTTGAGTGAACATGCATTGTTGGAATGGCAGACATCTTTTTCTTTTCTTTTTTGCTTTGTTTGTTGTTTTTTCTAGGTGATATGCTTTCAGATTCTGTGCTTCCCACCTTCACCTGTTAAGCTGTGACAACAAAACTAATCGGCCATCATTGAGGCTGCAGTTGACCTTTGACCTCAGCTGTCAGTTGCCCCCTGGAGATGCGGTTCGAGACTCTCGAGTTCAATAACACCTCTGACCAATTGGAGTATGTACCCAACACACACACATATACACACACACCTGTGTGACAGTCTTCAACAAGCACATCCAGACACATGCTGGGACACGAGTGCACAGACACACAAGTTTACGTAGTTATTTAAATGGGGGAAAACATTATGCAATGAATTTGTTAAATAAATGCTATTTGTTTTATTTATGAATATTGTTTATTTTTAAACGTTGTCATATTTAGCTAACTTCCAGGACCGTTCAAAAGAATTGCTTAATGTTTGTCTCCTATGCTCATCAAAGACAATTGTGCTGCTTAATGTTTTTTTTTTGGTACCTCTGATACTTTTTTCAGGATTCTTTGATGAATAAAAAGTTCAAATGAACAGCATTTATTCAAAATATAAATATTTTCTAAGAATATAAGTCTTTACTATCGCTTTTTATCAATTTAACACATCCTTGCCGAATAAAAGTATTAATTTCTTTTAAAGAAAGAAAGAAAGAAAGAAATTACTGCGCCCAAACTTTAAACGGTAGTGTATATTGTTACAAAAGATTTCCATTTTAAATAAATGCTGTTCTTTTTAATGTTTTATTCATCAAAGAATCCTGAAAAAACTATCACAGGTTCCAAAAAAATATTAAGCAGCACAACTGTCTCTAACACTGATAATAATTCAGGATATTAGAATGATTTCTGACGGATCATTTGACACTGAAGACTAGAGGAATGATGCTGAAAATTCAGCTTTGCATCACACGAATAAATTCTATTTTAAAGTATATTAAAATAGAAAACGACTATTTAAAATAGCAATAATATTTCACAATATTACATTTTTTTTCTTTATTTTTAATCAAATAAACACAGCCTTGATGAGCAGAAAATACTTAAAAAACAATAAAATCTTACTGATCCTAAACTGTAGAATAAAAAAAAAGTAAAATAATAATAGTAATAGTAATAGTAATAGTAAAAAGTAAAACAGCAATATTATGAAATATCATTAGGGTATTACAATTAAAAATATTTTAATAACTATTTTAATGTTTTCTATTTTATTGTAGTTTATTCCTGTGATGAAAAAGCTGATTTTTTTTTTTTTGGCAGATAAAAATAAATTAAAACAGTAATATTATGTAATATCATTAAGTTATTACAATTAAAAATAACTAGTTTATTGACTATTTTAATGTTTTCTATTTTATTGTTGTTTATTCCTGTGATGGCAAAGCTGAATGTTTAGCAGATAAAAATAAAGTAAAACAGTAATATTGTGAAATATTATTAAGTTATTACAAGTAAAAATAACTATTTTAATAACTATGTTAATGTTTTTTATTTTATTGTAATTTATTGCTGTGATGCACGGCTGATTTTTTAGCAGACAAAAATACAGTAAGACAGCAATATTGTGAAATATCATTAAGTTATTACAATTAAAAATAACTATTTTAATAACTATTTTAATTTTTTCTATTTTATTGTTGTTTATTCCTGTGATGGCAAAGCAGAATTTTTAGCAGATAAAAATACAGTAAGACAGTAATATTGTGAAATATCATTAAGGTATTACAATAAAAAATATCTGTTTTAATAACTATTTTAATGTTTTTTATTTTGTTGTAATGTATTTCTGTGATGGCAAAGCTGAATTTTTAGCAGACAAAATTACAGTGAAACTGTGATATTGTGAAATATCATTAAGGTATTACAATTAAAAATAACTATTTTAATGTTCTTTATTTTATTGTCATTTATTCCTGCGATAGCGAAGCTGAATTTTTAGCAGACAAAATACAGTAAAACAGTAATATTATGAAATATCATTAAGGTATTATAATTAAAAATAATTGTTTTATTAACTATTTTAATGTTTTTTTATCATTGTAATTTTTTCCTGTGATGGCAAAGCTGAATTTGTAGCACACTTTTGTACAGTATTGAGTGATTTTGTCAATACAGTACTGATGTAATTTTGTCACCCAATAGTTTTAAACCTGGTTTAAAATTGCTGCAAAAAAGTATTTATTTGTCAAGCAGCATTCAAAATTATCATATAGCTTCAGAATATACACTTAAAATTTAACACATAAGTTGCATGGACTATTTTTATGATGCTTTAAAGGTGCTTGTTTGTCATTTCTGAAGATAAACAAACATGATCCCTATGAACCGTCATTGTATGAAAAATACCTATGTGAAATTTTATCAAAATTAGAAAATTACATTAGAAAACCATATGGATTTGGAACAAAATGAGACCAATGGGTGAACAATTCCTTTAATACCTCATTAGAATCTTGCCCTCTGTCTCTGTTTAGTTTTTGATTTAAAAAAAATTAAGGTGTAGTACAGTTAAAAGTTAATGATATCATTTATGTTTATGCATGACACTGAACAAGCTTAGTCTGGCTTTTGTAATAACTGCCTCTTTGTGAAAATATATGAATGGTTTCATGAACTGTTCTTGGGTTCAAGTGTTTGAGGAAGTTGGGAGCACATATGGCTCAAATTGATCTCTCTCTCTTTTTCCCTGTGACCCAGACCCCACTTCCTTACCGCTACCCAACGATCTGTGGAAGCGTAAACACATCCGGACTCAAGGTGCACGGTGCAATCAAACATGTGCTGTTCATCAGAGACCCCCAAACCTGCCCTCTGAAGAGGACGTCTAACACACACACACTCCATGTGTGAAGCCATAATGGTAAATGCCTTCGCTGCTCGAAACCATGAAATGCTTGTTTGTGTTTGAATACGCAGATTTGCAAGGCCCCAAATCTCAGCGTTAAGAAAATAAACACGGCGGACACATCAGAAGCATACAGTACATTTTCATCTACCCTGTTCCTTTTTTTCCGTAGACACTGAAAAACACACTCAAACTCACTTACTAACAGACAGTCTGTCTCACACACGCTGTAAACAAATCAACGCAATCCAAACTTCACTGTTTGGCGTAAGGATACAAACACATGCAGCTAAGCATTTTACCTTAAATAAATGGTGCCATGATGCTTTATATTTCAAAGGTTTGGAATCAGTAAAAATTTTAAGTGTTATTTTTTTAAAGAAGTTTCTTATGCTCATCAAGGCTGCATTTGTTTGATTAAAAATCCAGAAAAAAATGTAATATTGTAAAATATTATTTCAGTGTAAAATAACTGTTTTCTGTGTGAACAAAGGTAATTTATTCCTGTGATGCAAAGCTGAATTTTCAGCATCATTACTCCAGTCTTCAGTGTCACATGATCTTTCAGAAATCATTCTAATATGCTGATTTATAATCAATGTTGAAAACAGTTGTGCTGCTTAATAATTTGTTGGTACCTGTGATACTTAAATAAAAAGTTAAAAAGAACAGCATTTATTTAAAATTTAATTTTTGTGTAGCATTTTGTAACAATGTAAACTAATAAATATTAAATTCCATTTAAAAGTTTGTGATCAGTAAATATTCTTTCTTTTTCAAAAGAAATTAATACTTTTATTCAACGAGGATCTGTTACATTGATAGAAAGTGATGAAAGCAAAGACTTATATTGTTAGAAAAGATTTCTGTTTTGAATAAATGCTGTTCTTTTGAACTTTTTATTCATCAGAGAATCCTGAAAAAAGAATCACAGGGTGCCAATATATTTAATTATAATAATATTCATGTGTTTTTATACAATTTCATAAATTATTTAAGCAATATCACAATAAAATTTAAAATTCACAATAAATTAATAATAATAATTATTATTATTATTTATCTGACCAAAGATGCAGTAAAAACAGTAATATTGTGAAATTATTATTACAAATTGAACTCTTTTGTGTTTCAAATATAATTTACTGCTGCATTACTTCAGTTGTCAGTGTCACATGATTTTTTTAGAAATCATTCTAGTTTACTGACTTATTTCTAAACCATGTATTGCCACTTAATATGTTTTTGGAAACCGAGATTTAACATTTATTTGAAACAGAAATCAGTAAAATTACAAATGTATTTACTGTCACTTTTGACCAGATAAATGCATCTTTGCTAGATGATTAAAATAAAAATTTAAATAAAAATAAAACTTCATCTGTAAATAGTTACCGATCCTAAACTTTAAACCTTATTTATTTTATAACCTTTATTTATCTATTTATGCTACAAATTATACATATAGTGCTAATAAACTGGCAACAAATTCAATTATTACTAAAGTTGCAAAACAGGCTCACCTAAAGTTAACTTATCAGCGGCGTTTGCCGCCCACACTGTGCACACACCCTCTGCACCTGTGTGCATGAGTAATATGCAACTGGAAGCCAGAAAAGACATGATGCAGCAAGATGACACAGGCTCATATTGCACATACCAAGCATTAGTACGCACACAAAAATGTGAAACAGTTTAAAGTTTTGGTCCATTTCCCACTGACCTGGGAACAGTTTTTCTGTTTCCTAATTCTTGCATACATACTGGTTCTAAATCAATGCAACTGGGAAGTTTGATCTATAGTTTTAAGGTCGGAGGTTTAAGGGAAGTATTGGTTAGTTTCTGCAATACTAGGGCCGGTCAGAAACTGTTTGAGGGTCATGGTGGTGGGTTAGTGTGTGTGTGTGTATTTTGAGAGTGTATTGGGAGTACACAGGGTAAATAAATATTTGATGACTGTGTCACCTCTGCTCTAAGTCCTGGGCGGCACAAGCCAGATCATCATCTGACCTTCACACACTCGGATGAATTATTTAAAATAAAATTGTCAATCATTCTGTCCGTCCATGCGGAATAGAGAACTGTTTGTGTGTTTTCAAAAGCATGTAAACTCAAGAACAATCAAAAATAGGCGCTGACCTGATATTCAAGAAAGCACACTAACAGTCTGACAAAAATGTGCCTAACACCATCGAGTCTATAATAGTACTCAAAAGCTATCCATTAGCATTCACATTCATTTTAATGGCTACTTTTAAATGGCAAATCTTATAAAGTGTCTGGGCCGCCTGTTGAGCTGAGTCAACCCGGGGTAAACAATTATAACGCCTGATCAAACAAGCGATTAATGTATAATTAAATATTTGTTTTGTGAATAGGCTAAGCTAACAGGCTACTGTATTTTTAAACAAATAAATGGAGCCTTAGTAAGTATAAGAGACTTGTCTGTGTAGGTCCAAACATAAACATTATGTAGTTTTAAGGAGACCTATTATGCCATTTTCACTAGATGTAATACATAGTTTTATGCAAAAGTTTGGGAACCCCTTGCAGAATCTGTGAAAATGTGAATAATTTTAACAAAATAAGAGAGATCATACAAAATGCATGGTATTTTTTATTTAGTACTGTCCTGAATAAGATATTTTACATAAAAGAAAGTCCAAAAGACCAAAAATAGCTGAAATTATTAAAATAACCCCCTGCAAAAGTTTGTGAACCCTTGGTTCTTAATATTGTGTGTGGTTACCTGGATGATCTATGACTGTTTTTTGTTTTGTGATGTTGTTCATGAGTCACTTCTTTTATTTTGAACAGTTAAACTGAGCACTGTTCTTCAGAAAAATCCTCCAGGTCCTGCAGATTCTTCAGTTTTCCAGCATCTTTTGCATATTTGAACCCTTTCCAGCATAATACTCACATAATAGCCGGGGGTGAAAACTTTTGAACAAGATGAATATGTCCAAATTTTTTCTTATTTTGTTGAAATATCCTTTTTTTTTTTACATTTAGTACTGCCCTTCGGAAGCAACAAAAGATACTTGCATGTTTTCCGAAAGACAAATTAAGTACAATTTACCTTGATCTTCAATTTAAAAAGTTTTCACCCCCGGCACTTAATGCATCTTGTTTCCTTCTGGAGCATCAGTGAATGTTTGAACCTTTTTTAATAGTTGTGTTTGAGTCCCTCAGTTGTCCTCAGTGTGAAAAGATGGATCTCAAAACCATACGGTCACTGCTGGAAAGGGTTCAAATATGCAAAAGATGCTGGAAAACTGGAGAAATAAATTAGACTGCTGTCCCTTCAAATTCAAATGCATGGATGCAATGTACTGATGCACATCCGATAATAATAAATACTCGTCAAAACGGACAATTTGCCATAATTTTACGTATATTTCTCAGTTCATGAGACACTAAAGCGTACTCGTGTGCTGTGTGAGAGGCGCTGCTTCAGTGTGTGCACTCAAAAAATCAAACCGAATTGAGTTCTCTTTTCACGTCAAATGTATCCATATGTCTGCTCTTCTCTTGCTCCCAGATATTGACGTTTTTTTACGTTCTATGAGAAATGCAGCAAATGTATGCCAGCTTATATCCTGCCAGATAGATCAGTAGGCTATGATACAGTTCAAATGTGCTCATCTAACCTCCTAACCACGCAGCAGATTAGTTCTGAATGAATCTCTTCCCAGATTGTCCCTCCCCAACATTTTCGTCTTGTTTTTTTCCGTTGACGCAAATGTCAGTGGATTTTCGTCATAGTTTTTGTCATTCAACACAAGTTTTTGTTTCGTTATCATCTGGTTTTCGTCGGTTAAAAAATGTTGTTGACGAAAATTATTTATAAATGAAATGAACACTGGTTTTGAACCATAAT
Organism: Labeo catla; assembly: GCA_012976165.1. Lineage (NCBI taxonomy): Eukaryota > Metazoa > Chordata > Actinopteri > Cypriniformes > Cyprinidae > Labeo > Labeo catla. Next base: position 1,223,126 of record VONZ01000090.1, on the reverse strand, counting down.
AGTTTAAACTTTTGATAGAGGGTTTTCTAAGCACACACATTCGAAGAACGCGCAGAGAAAGCATCTGTCACACAGCATGTGAGTACTGAACTAGTACTTCTCTTTCATGTCTTATTGCGCTTAAACTGTAAAATACACAAGTTTATGTTAAAAACACACGAGTTACAAAAACAGTGGGTTATGTCTGTGAAGGCAAACAGCTTGTTTATATTAGATCTGTGTGGCAGCAGCGTAATATACAGTTAATAAATCAATAAATCCACTCCTCTCTTGTCTCCTCTGAGGCTGGGACACTAAATAGTGTTCTGTGCTTGTATTGCACTTGTCACTTCAAAATACTGCTTCATCATACTAAGACCAGGTCTTCTAAGCTCCAGACCCACATATTGAACCGATTGGTGTTCTGTAAGTTTGTTTGGGTGGACCCTTCGATTAGAGAGCTCAGCTCTTAAAGGCTTCTGTATTGATAGATTCGATGGCTGTGTGTGAGAGAGAGTCAGAGAAGCGAAACAGCAGTAAGGCAAAGTCCAGTAGTCAGCTCTTCCTGTGTCCTGTGTGAGTATTACATGGGCCCTTACAGTGGTCTGCCGTAACCTTCTCACATGGAGGTGTCACATACGATACTTCCTAACGCCCAGAGCCAAACATCATCTGATCGCTCTTTCTCTCCCCCCCCATCCTCCCTGTCTATGTATCTTTCTGTCTTTGCTTTTGATAAATGATGGACCTTTCTTCCCCTCTCTCCCTTCTCCTCTTCCACCTGATTGGCATTTTTCTTATTAGAGCAGCTAGAACAAAGTATTCAGTGCCAATCACGGGTCCCAAATGGCATCAGTTTGTGTTTGGTGTTCTTTTTCATAACCATCTTGTGTAATGATACACATAGACAAAGGCTATGATATCCCACAATCCCGTGCTTGCATTTCGAAGGTTACTGAAAATAACAAAAATGGTATCTGAAAGCGACTGGAAGGAATCTATGTCTAAATGTAAATTCTTTAGATATTTCTTTCAACATATGACTCATACATGTGTTGTACATATGACTGAAGAATTTCTGTTGAGAAAGAAGCATTGCAAAACAACGCCTGTTTGGTCACTGACTGGACAGTGAAGTAGCTATCTTAAGATTTTTGAACACATCCGTAGTCTTTGTTAGAAGTTTAGTCATGAACTGGTCCAAAGTTTGTATTACATCTGTATGTTACTTTCTAATCTTTTAAACAGTCATTATCAATAAAGTAATACACCACATGAGCTTTACTAGTTTTTTTGGATTAGTGTTTGTATTTTCTTTTACTATATATTTATATGTTTACTAGTTTAAAAATAAGAAGCACTTATAACCTGTAATATTACTGTGGCATGCAGAAGCAACACTTGCTTCAAGAGATTTGTATTTATTTTATTTTATTTTATTTATTATTTTGTTTTATTTCATTTTGAAAATTTTCAATATAATTTAATTGTATTGTTTTATTTTTAATTTAATTTAATTTAATTTTTAAATTTCATTTTATTTCATTTCTTTTTATTATTGTATTTTATTTTATTTTTTAAATTGAATTTTATTTAATTGTATTTTTCTATTTTATTTTATTTTTAAATTTTTAATTTAATTTAATTTAATTATTTTTAAATTTAATGTCAATGTAATTTTTAATTGAATTTAACTTTATTGTTTAAGTTAATGTAATTATTTTCTTTTAAATTAAATTAAATTAATTTTATTATTTATTATTTTTTTATTTTACTTTATTTTATTTTTTATTTTTATTTTATTAATTTTATTGTTTAATTTTATAATTAATTTTATTTTATTTTTTCATATAATTTATTTTTGTATTTTTATTTTATTTTGTTATTTTTTTTAATTTAATTTAATTAAATTTAATTTAATTTCATACTATTTTTTTTATTTTATTTTATGTGACTGTTTTATTTATTTATTTATTTATTTATTTATTTATTTATTTTCTTATTTTTTATTTTTAATTACCATTCAGTAGTTTGGGGTCAGTAAGATTTTATTTCAGTAAGAAAGTAATACTTTTATTCAGCAATTTTTAAATGTATTACAATAGAAAGTAGTTGTTTTAAATTGTAAGAATATTTCACAATATTACTATTTTTACTGTATGTTTGACCAAATATATTAAATACCAATGCAGCTCTGGTGAGCATAAAACACTTCTTTTAAAAGCAATATTATCAATCTCAAACTTTTGAATATAAACTTATGCAATAAACTATTTAAATGCTTATGCAATTTTATTCAGTCATAAAAAATATCATAATAATAATAATAATTAAAAAAAGGCTTTAATAAATGTTGTTCTAGTTTATTTAATTTATTGATTTATTTAATTATGTTTTGCACTAAAAATCTGCTTATGTGGCATTTAATGCTTGGATAAATTTATTTGAGTCTCTGTGTTCCCAGATCATACAAACCATTCACAGCTCTCTTGTGTTTAAGTGTTAAAAGCGTGACGGGGCTGGAGGAGGATCATAGATGTGCCCCCCAGAGGAACGTCAGCTTGAGGCCATTTGCCTTTATGCTTGCTAAGCTATCTTCCCCACTATCATCTGGGGAGGTAGTTTGTTTTGGCCTCTGCATTCTTCTGCTTCTCCTAAGTAGAAAGACAGCGTAGAGGGCCGCAGGTCTCGCAAAGTTTCACACAGAAAATTGCTTTAACAGGGAAGGGAAACTTTAAGGCTGCATAAGGCTAGCTGGCTCTAAAAACAGCACTGTAGTCTTTGTCAGGGATAGAGGACACTGTCCAAACAAGAGGGAATGAATCAAATTGTTTGTATGCTTTTGGCAGGATTCTGTGCTCTCCGATGTCTGTTAGTTATGGGACCCATCTTTGCTGTTACAGTGTGTTGCAATATTTTCCTCTACATATTGTATATCTAGAGCTGTTTTCCATATAACTAAGCAGACTTTACATACAAAGAACAATTGTTGAAAGAATAGTGTGACGGAATGGAAAGATTAAATCTTTTCAATAGTCATTTGCAAAAGATTGCTGTGCTGTTATAATCAGATGTAATTACCAATCATGGAACTGCCACAGTGCTTTCTAATTTGATCAAATTGCCTATTAAAAGTCATAAATATGAAATGGCATCTTACATAAATGAGACACACAAACTAATTTACCGATATTTAAGAACTTTCTAAACTTTAAAAAATTGCTTTTTTTTAATTAAACTAATCAAATTCATATCTTGTGATTTAAAATATTGTGATATGTGATTGCGTGGCCTCAAGGCCCTTTCTATAGAAGTTCTATAGAAGTCCTTTCTATTTCCGCGAGTGAATAAAAAATAAAAAATGTTATTGTGACTTTTTATCTCACAATTCTGACTTTTTTTCTCAGAAAATAATTAAAATTCTTTAAAATAACTTTGTTGTGATACAAACTCGCAATTCTGACTTTTTTCTTGCATAAGTCGGACTTTTTTCTCAGAATTGTGAGATATAAACTCTCAGTTGCGAGTCAGAATTGTGTAATTTTAAAAAATGCATGATAAAAAAACGAAAATTCAGAGTTTATATCTCACAATTCTGACCTTCTTAAAATTGTGATACAAACTCACAATTCTGACTTTTTTTCTTGCAAATGCGACTTACCTCATAATTCTGACTTTTTTCTCAGAATTGTGAGACATAAAAAATTGCATGATAAAAACTGAAATTCTGAGTTTATATTTCATAATACTGATATTTTTATAAACTCTGAATTGCGAGTTATAAAGTAAGAATTGTGCGATTAAAACCAAAATTTCTGACTTTATATCTTGCAAACTTGTGACTTATAGTTCTGACTTTTTTTTCTCAGAATTGCATGATACAAACTTGCAAGTCTGACTTTCTTCTCAGAATTGTGAGATAAAAACTGTTGTGAGTCAGAATTGTGTTACTTTAAAAACGTGCATGGTAAAAAACAAAAATTCTGAGTTTATATCTCGCAATTCTGACTTTCTTAGAATTGTGTGATACAAACTCGCAATTCTGACTTTTTTCTTGCAAATGCAACTTACCTCATAATTCTCACTTTTTTCTCAGAATTGTGATATGTAATTTCACAATTACGAGTTATTAAAGTAAGAATTGTCCAATAAAAACTTGCATGATAAAAATGAAAATTTATATTTCACAATTCTGATATTTTTACTTAAAATTACGCAATACAAATTTGCAATTCTGACTTTTTTCTTGCAAATGCGACTTATAATTCTGACTTTTTTCTCAGAATTAACATAAACTCTGAATTTGAAGTTATAAAGTCAGAATTTTGTGATTAAAAAATTGCATGATAAACTAAAATTCTAAGTTTATATCTCTTACTCAAAATTGCATGATATAAACTCACAATTGGGATTAATAAAGTCAGAATTGCATGATTAAAAACTTGCAATTAGGACTTTTTTTTTCTCGTAATTCTGACTTTTTTTTTGCAATTCAGAATTTTTTGTTTTCTTTGCACACAAAAAAATGATTCTTGTAGTTTAATAAAATTAAGGTTGAACCACTGATGCCACATGGACTATTTTAATAATGTCCTTACTACCTTTCTGGGCCTTGAATGTGTCAGTTGTGTTGCTGTCTATGCAGGGTCAAAAAAGCTCTCGGATTTCATCAAAAACATCTCAATTTGTGTTCTGAAGATGAACGAAGGTCTTATGGGTTTGGAACTGCATGAGGGTGAGTAATTCATTTTTTGGGTGAACTGTCCCTTTAAAGTCACAATTATGGAAAATTGTAAATTGTTACCGAGTTATTTGTTACATATATGATTGTATATTTATATAAGTTATTTCAACGGTACACAGTTTTTTAATTAATTGAGTAAATAATACTACAGCAATTGCAGAAAAAGCAAAAAGTTGCAGGACTGCGTAATTGTTTTCCTCATCTAACTGGCCCCGTTTACTTTCTCCTTATTTTTCTCTGGTCCCTCTTCCAGCTGATATCACAAGCAATTGAAGGCCTGTAAAAACTAGCCTGCCCAACGGCTCATTCCCTCCCCTCTCCTCTCTGATGAGAAAAAAAATAGCTGACTGTATTTGCCTTCTGCGTCCTGCCAAGATCCACCTCGCTCACAGGCCCGTCTGCTGCACCTTAGGGGTTTCAAATTCCTGCGAGCTGGGGATGAAACACTCATTTCACAATTAAACTGACCCGTCCCTATTAGCTCAAGCCCCCCGGGGGATCACTTTCCGCAAGGTGGTGACAAATTGCTCTTTTGAACCGAAGCCTGGGCCGTTATGGATGCCACATAGACTTTGTTTATCAGTCTGCCCATACTAGAGGTCTGAATGAAGTGGGATTGAGTAGGGAATGTGGTGGCACTTGTATGACACTGAGAAAGACTTAGTCTATTTATTTGAGATGCTAGTATCCTTTTCTAGAGCTTGTGGCTAAAACGATGACATGAAATATCCATCGTTATGTTAAAGGAATGTGTGCTAAGCACTGCAGATGGTGGAGTTTTCCCCATATGTGCCCTGTACAAGGACTCTTAAGCCTCGTTGGACCCTTGGGACCTATTTGTCACTCCAACATGGCACTTTTGGGTTATCACTATGTTTTTTTTTTCTAGTATGAAATCAGATCCAGGATTAAAATGAGCTCCAGCTAAAGCTCTTGTACGCTGACAATGTTTAAAAGAACATTTTTAGGGAAGCCAGCTGAAGGATTGGTCTCAATGATAATCATTGGTATGAAAATGTATTTCAAAGCTTGGGTAACTCATGTAACTCGTGTTTAGCAAGATGTATTTCATCCATTTTCAAGGACAGTCCCACTGGAGCAAGCATGTGTTATGCATCATAGTGATGATACAGCAGGATTGTAATGTCAGTAATCTATGGGTTAGTCTTATGTAACCAACACCCTGACGCTTAGGGCTGGTTTAGTATCCAAAAGCATGCAGATTTCCCAGTATGTTCTGATTGTTATTCGCAAGCTATTCATCCAGTGTGATTCAATCCAAGTGTTGATTCCAATTAATTAAGTTGTTTTTTTATGGCAAATGTTCAGCTGTAAAATATGCTGGACAGGACAGTGTTTAAGAAAGATTCAAATCTGTAACAGTTCTTTTGATTGAACTTCACCAAGTATGAATCATATGAATCAGTTGTACACTTTTGATTCGCTTTTTGTTTCATAAGAGGAAAGAAAAAAAGAGACCTGGCCCACATTTGCAGTGGTCTCAGACTGTGCGGGGGGGGCAGATCTGGGAAACAGGAAGTGCAGCAGACACCTGTGATTCTCATTTCTGCTTCCATCAGCACAGCAAGACTGGAACAAAACCCTGAAACACGCACACAGACCGTTCATGCATGCAGCACCTCACCTGGTCCCTGTCTGAACTGGGAGTTTAAGCCCTTGTGCCAGCTAAACCTTTACTGACCCCTCAGAGCCCACTGTACGCTCACAGACCCACATAATCCAAACCACAGATAGAAGTCATAAATCCCCCCACTCCACTAAAGCGTTCCCTCTACGCGCAGTTGCGATGGCAACCCGTAGGTCTTTTCCAGATGTTTTGGAGGCCCTCGCTGAGCGAACTCCCTCTGTGCTGCTTTCCTGCTGTGCGCTCACAAACAACTTCTGGGTTAGTGCCCCACTTAACACCCACCTGCTGCCCCCTAGAGCCACGTGCCCAGACTTGGGAGAACTATCATCACTAATTTTGAGAGTAGGTGTGGATTTGGGTTTAAGTGTTGGGTTGTACGCTAAGGGAACTATTGAATAGCCACGGCTTCATGACAGTGAGTGGTGTACAGGGAGTTCAGTGGGACAAGTCCGTGGTCCAGGTTTCATGAGAAAGGATATCAAGTTACTGCTGTGCACTCATTTACACACCGGGGAATTGTAGCCAGTCTTAAACTATTTGCTCTTAACTATTGAAGTTAGGGTTGCGTAAAATTCTATTCATTAGCGTAGAAGATTAATTAAAATTGGAATGAATATATCTATCTATCTATATATCTATCTGTCTATCTATCTATCTATCTATCTATCTGTCTATCTGTCTATCTATCTGTCTATCTGTCTGTCTATCTATCTTTCTGTCTATCTGTCTGTCTGTCGGTCTGGCTGTCTGTCTATTGGTCTGTCTGTCATCTACCTATTGGTCTGTCTGTCTGCTGGTCTGTCTATCTATCTATCTAATCTGTCTATCTGTCTGTCTGTCTATCTGTCTGTCTGACTGTTGGTATGGCTGTGTCTATTGGTCTGTCTGTCATCTATCTATTGGTCTGTGTGTCTATCTATCTATCATCTGTCTATCTATCTATCTATCTATCTATCTATCTGTCTGTTGGTCTGTCATTGGTCTGTCTCTGGTCTATTGGTCTGACTGTCATTCATCTATTGGTCTGTGTCTATTGGTCTGTCTGTCTGTCTATCTATCTGTCTATCTATCTATCTGTCTGTCTGTCTGTCTCGTCTATTGTCTGTTGTCTGTCTGTCTGTTGGTTTTTCTGTTGGTCTGTCTGTCTGTCATCTATCTATTTGTCTGTCTGTCTGTCTATATATATCTGTCTGTCAGTCTGTCTATTGGTCTGTGTCATCTATCTAATGGGTCTATCTATCTATCTATCTATCTATCTATCTATGTCTGTCTGTGTGTCTATTGGTCTGTCTGTTGGTCTGTCTGTCTGTCTATTGGTCTGTCTGTCATCTATCTATTGGTCTGTCTGTCTGTTGGTTTGTCTGTTGGTCTGTCTGTCATCTATCTATTTGTCTGTCTATATATCTGTCTGTCTATTGGTCTGTCTGTCATCTATCTATTGGTCTGTCTGGTCTATCTGTCTGTATGTCTGTCTGTCTATTGGTTCTGTCTGTTGGTCTGTCTGTTGGTCTGTCTGTCTGTTGGTTTGTCTGTTGGTCTGTCTGTCTATTGGTCTGTCTGTCATCTATCTATTGGTCTGTCTCTGTCTATCTATTTGTCTGTCATATATCTGTCTGTCTGTCTGTCTATTGGTCTGTCTGTCATCTATCTATTGGTCTGTCTATCTGTCTATTTATCTATCTATCATCTGTCTATCTATCTATCTGTCAGTCTGTCTGTCTGTCTGTCTGTCTATTGGTCTGTCTGTCTGTTGGTTTGTCTGTTGGTCTATGTCTATTGGTCTGTCTGTCTGTTGGTTTGTCTGTTGGTCTATCTGTTTATTGTCTGTCTGTCATCTATCTATTGGTCTGTCTGTCTGTCTATTTGTCTGTCTGTCTGTCTGTCTGTCATCTATCTATTGGTCTGTCTGTCTATCTATCTATCTTTCTGTCTATTGGTCTGTCATCTATCTATCTGTCTGTCTGTCTATCTATCTGTCTGTCTGTCTATCTATCTGTCTGTTGGTCTGTCTGTTTAGTGGTCTGTCAGATCTCTCTATCTATCTCTCTATCTATCTATCTATCTATCTATCTGTCTGTCTGTCTGTCTGTTATCTGTCTATCTATCTAGGATATGGTTTATGCGACCATATCTGATTGTATCATATCTGCATTATGTTGATCTGAAACATTATTATCTAAGAGAGGGCCCTGAAGCCTCTCCAGTGTTTATCTTGTGAAGGACAAGATAAAGGCTCACTAATCACTGACAGCAAGTGTGTGTGTTTGCTTTGTCTGATTTTCCAGTTGTATGATCATCCGTCATGGCACCTGCCAAAGTGGCGTGTGCTGGGGCCTTGACCAGACCGTTCTAGAGGAGGGCCACGTGTCCCGGCCACCCCCTGAAGAGACGACAACACCCCAGAGAGAGCGAAACAGGGAATGGGGGCAACAGGTGCGTGTTTTTAATAGTGGCACATAGAGCACACATTTTTCCCTATCCTCAGTGATGCTAATGATGGACGTGATGTGACATGCTGAGGGACAAGAAGACAGAAGGAATGACTGCTGGTGTTTGCAGACTGCCTGGAGAGACCCTTTATAAATAGCAATACAGCACAGTTGTTGGAGTGCAGCATCAGAATGATCATTCTTGAAATTTAACTGCCTTGATGATTTACTTCAGTGTTTTGAATCATTGTCGTGTTGCATGGTCCAACGGCTTCTTGCCTGCTAGCTGCCAGAATCAACAGCCAACTCTGCTATATCACTGTAGTGTACACACTTCTTCTTTGACCTTTACTGCAAACGTATTTGTGCTGTGACTCCTCGTTGTCTTGAGTGATCTACAGGACTTGTGGCAGTGTGTCACTTTCAGCAATAGTAGCTATCTTGTATCTTGACTCCGACACCGTATTAGCATTCTTGCATCTCAGACTTCACAGTGCTTAACTTTGTAGTAGCAACCGTGGTGCTGAGTTTCCTAGTTTGTAAACTATCTGCCTGAACGTGGACTTATGGGGCCTCAGGCCTTTAGAAATCCTCACATAATTACTTTCCAGGCTTGTAGTTTCAAGAATTGTTCTTCTGTATGGCTTTAAATATGAAATCTTACGGTCAAGCAGGCCAAACCTCCACCTGAACTGAATGTACACATTTTCAGTCTTCCAAAATGCTGAATGTGAAATTTTCTTTAATTATTTATTTAATAAAGAGAAACTTTGTGAAAAGTTAATTAATTACATTTTTTTTTATCTTACTGGGCCTAAACTTTTGAACAGTAATCTACACTTTAACGCACAGTATCACAATGACCAGTAATATTTTAGTTACAAACTATTATATTTAATAATTTGTAATTTTTAGGGAAAAAATTGTGTCCCATTGCAAACAAAAATTTAATAATTGTGTAATGACTAAATGATTATATAATTTTGATTCATTTCACAAGTTTGCTGTTGTGTAAACTGATGGATTAATATAGCATCAGAAATAGTCATAGCATTGAACATATTTAATTATGTTGCATTCAGAGTTCTATGAAAAATACAAACATTTCATATCTAAAGCTGTTCATTCTTAAAATATTTATGTATTAGATGATGTCAATATATAAACTAAATGAGTAAAGTTTGAAAACAAACTTTGAAGTTGGCTTGACAAAGCCTAGCCTGAAAATTTAAAGCTATTGTAAAAGCTTTAAGTTTCAAAGCTTAGATAGATAGATTAGATAGATGTTGTTAGCATCTTGTTAGCATAATTGTACTTAAATACTTTAAAACCAGCCTGGGAGACCGGCCGAAGCAACCAACCAGCTTAGGCTGGTTTAAGCTGTTTTTCCAGTAGGGAGTTGGTAAGCTTTGCTATAGCAATAGACAGCTTAAATACACATTAAATCTCTTTGTACAAAAGTCTATGGGATTTATTGTGATTTTGTTTAGTCTGGTTGACAAAAACCATAAGTTGGATCAGTTAGAAAAGATATAGCACACCAAATCAGATAAGTTTGAAGGTCTGACCTGAGTTTGGTCTACATAGGAGGAGTTAGTGTTTACATTTTGGCTCAGAAGAAGAAGAAGCTTACGTTTCTTTGTCTATGTAAGGGTTATGCTTTAGTACTGGACCTATGATTACTAATGAGACAATGAGTTAATAAGACTCCTTTTCCCATGAACCCAGTGCTCTATCCGTTGGGTCCAGGAAAAAGTGCAATCCAGGGCAGAGCGGTGTGTGAGAACCGGAGACACCTTTAGCAGGGCTGACCGGTTAAAAATGCGGCCACGGGTTTTGAGGGCCAGCGGTTCCATTATCCATTATCTGAACGCAAGGCTGCGGACACGGCGAGATTTTGCACCGGGCTTTTTCACCGGCTGCGGCATCTCCTAACACCTGCACCAAAGCTCTTTTGTCTCGGTACGCATATGCGCTACGCGGGAGCTGGCCCTACATCTAGGCCAAGCTGTAAAAGAGTAGCAGCCTTTGTGCGTGCGAGTTGAAGTAATGGACCGATAAGATCTTGATGACCTCCTCTCCGTGCTCTTTTCTCCATTCTTCTGTCTGTTTGTCTCTCTCTCATGTGAATAAGCGAGAACCGGTCCGATTTGGTTCCCCTGGCCTTCCGAGGACACCCCTCTCTGGCAGCCCCGCCGAGGCGCCTCACCTCGCCCCGGTGGCCTCCCCTCGGCCCGAACCCTTTATTGTGCAGGGACTACCTCTCGGTGCGTGTATGTGTGTGTGCTTCCCGGGGGGGTAATCAGGTCTTCGGGCCGCCCCGACAGCAGACATCATCTCTACACTCTTTCAGCATGTGAGAAGATCCCTGTCCCTGCGCCCTGAATGAAAGGAACCCTTTCTTTTCCCACCTCAATCATCTGAAAACCCAGTCTGGTAGGTCTACAGTAACCAGATACGTCCAGAGCCTCTGTCCCCCTCCGATAGGAACTATGGCTTGTTTTTCACCCGCCCTGCTTTCTCTCTTCTCGCTCTGGCTTTTTTCCTGAAGTCTACAGAGTGGCGATCATTTGCAGTGCAGGTGTCTGATTTTCATTAAAATTGCAAATTGAAGTGGATGCCTCATCTGATAAGAAGGGACAACTGGGACTCTCTCTTTCTGTCGCTTTCTGTTTCTCTCTCTCTTTCACTCACTCTCACACTATCAGCCTGCGAGGACAAGCAGGGATGTATCTCACCACACAACAGTGAAAACTCTATCTTGACCAGAAAATGTTTAATCACTGATTAAAGAAACAGCTTAGCCATTTACTCATCTGCATGATGTTCTAAACCTGTACAAGTTTCTTTCTTTTTGGAAAAAAATCTATTTGAAAATAAAAAATCTATTTTATATTTTTAGTAGGGCTGTCAGTTTAATGCATTACCTTAATTAGGTATGAAAAAATAACGCAATTAAAATATTTTAACACAGTTAACTGACTGTTGACAAATATGATGGAGGGCAACAACTTCAATGCAGTTATGCCCTAAAATTCAAGATATTGGGGCAAAAATGCTCCTGTATGAGTTGTTTTTTCATATTTATATATATATCACATATCACACAGGCAGCAAGAGCAATAAGACATGAGTGCTGATTTTGTCCCGATCTATCACGAGCTAAAATGTGATTTTATAAGAGTTCAGTAAATAAGATGTTTGATATTGTGTTATATTTTAAACACAATATTATGTGTTTTCGCTCAATTTCTGCAGAGAATTGCTGCGTGTCTCCGAGCAACACAGCGGTGTTTAGTTTCTGAATGAATCTGCGTTTTGAACGAATCGCATGAATCAATGATTCAAAGGCCCATTCAAGTGAGCCACTTCATTCTTGAATAAATCAGCCATTTGAACGAATCAAATGAATGACTCATATAGACATTTACAGCGACCTGCTGGCAGATTTAGTTTCTTATTTAGAGTATCATTTTATTAAAATAATAATAATAAAAATAAAAACGTTGTCTCACCCTCATATCATTTCATTTTAAAGACTGTTTGTAACAAAGCTGTTTTGGTTACCAATGACTTTAATTGTATCAACAAAAAATACTGAGATGTTTCTCAAATGATCTTCTTTTATGTTCCATAGTTTGCGTTAGGTCATTGCAGGCTAAATGTGTATGTGTAATAAACTTTATGATGAATCAAATAACATATTTCTTTCTAAAGCTACAATTTGTAATGTCTACTTCATACTTTGTCATTTAAGACAAAAATAATTTAAATAATCTTTTGTGGGTATTTTCACAGTCAAATTTATTTTGCAATTAATTTATATGATGTAATAATATATATTTTTATATTTTTATAAAAAAAAATATATATATATATATATATATATAATATATATTTTTGCAGTAAAATAATATCATGTCATTTTTAGGTTAACAATCAATATTCTATTTATTAAAGCCAGGTAGGTGTATTTTCATGTTTAATGAGGCCCAGAGGTGGCATGAGTGCAATCAAATTCAGAAACTCATGTTGAGATTAATGTTTTGAACATAAAATTTTGAATACAGAAATATTAAATGATTTAAATAACTGAAAAGATACTTTGAAAATGAAAGTAAAACTTCCAGTAGGTGGCAGCAAGTCACTGATTTAATTGCTGAATCATTCATTCATTTGATTCGTTCGAACGGCTGATTGATTCAGGAATAAAGCAAGTGACTGTTCTTATGAAAGGGAAATTAAATCATTGACTCACGTTTATTCATAAACGAAACTGCTGTGTTTGAATGGAGATGTGCAGCAGCTCAGTTGTGACTTGTTTCAAACTATTTTTGATGACGAAATAGAGCAAAATCAGGCAATTGTGTTATAGTCAGACAATGTAAGTCACTTAATATTAACTTCTTGTTTATTTAACTGTTGTATTAAATCAGTATCTCATTTACAAACATTAAAAGCTGTCACTCATCTTAGTTCATCGCGATCTCACAAAGTTCCATTATAATCAACAAAACTCTCTATACTGCACAGTCAGTCTCTTATTTACACTCTCTCTACACTGTTTATGAAAGGATTCATGAGATATGTCTGTGATACATTACTGAAAAAACACATAGAAACCTTTGAAGCTTCCCTCAGCGCAAACACAAATATGCTGATCGGGTCAGTCGCACTGGTGCTCCTAAATATTTTTTCATAGTCGCATGCAGTAAATGATGACAGTTTAATTTTTTGGTGTTTTTCTTTTCACTATGACAAAAGTATACCTATTAATCTGTCTGTAAATTAAGGTGGGAGAGAATGGAGCTTATCCAATGTGAGAGATATTGTGTCAAAAACCTCAGCCAGCGACTTTATCAAAATGAACGAGTGATTTTCCAAAACTCTCCTTTGGTCAGAGATGTCTCTCCTTCAATATGTCACACAGCTGTGTGCGTCAGGCTGTCTTTTAGCCTTTTAAGTTTAGTTTCAAGGCTGAATGTGGCATTTAGCAGTTTGGGGACAAATTAGTAACATATACAGAAGAAAAGAAAACCACGAGAGGGAACCTCACAAGCTGGAATCCTGTGACTGGGAACAACAGCTGTCCTCTCAGCCTGCAGTGAAATGTCACACCAAATTTCTTTGTCCAAATCTCTAAATTAGCAAAGACGTTTGCTTAGCATGGAGAGAAGACAAAATCACAGCAGCTGCGACCCATCTTTCTCATTTTCTCCTTCATTCGGATCTCCATGTTTGACATCGAAATGAACTGGACCGTTAAGAGCTTTACGGCTGCAGACATACCACTTTCATGTAAAACTGAACTCAGCTCTTCCCACTACTAGGTGTGCTTAACAATAAGAGCGTACATAAAGGCAATAATAATATTTGTCTCACTAAGATGTTTCACATTAATATAACATTGACTCTTCTCACTTAAGCCCTAATTTATGGCTTCACACAGCTGGTTTCAACTCATGTGGTCCGGCTGATCCTGACCCGTGCCCTTTATAGAGGTTTCCGGTTGGTTCTGGTTGGTTTAGCACATGGATTCTGTACAGCTGGACCTGTCTACAGACTGCACCTGGCTAAGCAGGTCCTGACAGCCTGCGCGTTCTCACGACATCATGCCACTGCAGCGCACCTGTTAGTTACCAGGCAGCACATGTGCATTCCAGCTCAAAACAGCAGTGGAATGAATCACGGACAGTAAAAATGAGCTGCACTAATGATTCTAAGTGTGAAATTAGGTCATCCTGTCATTACATATATTTAACAAACAACAAAAAATATAGAGGTGCATGAACTAATGCTGATGTGGTTTTGCAATAAAATATACCATTAAAGGGACAGTTCACCCAAAAATTAAAATTCTGTCATTAATTACTCACCCTCATGTCGTTCCAAACCCGTGAGACCTTCGTTCATCTTTGGAACAGAAATTTTTGATGAAATCTTAAAATGTGTTGACTTTTACAAATAGCATAAAGTATCCTCATATAGTTTTCCATTTTAACCTCAGTTAACCTTGCCATGTCATAAAAAGGTCAAATTTTCTGATATTTTTAGTAGACTAGCCTTGACACACCATCATGAGGAACTTCAGTGGTCCTCTCTCTGATATCGTTTCCAGTTTTATGGTTTTCCTGTCATATGACAACATGTATGGCTTCCTGCATTGACCTTTTTGGTGTTCAGGTTTCAAATATGAATATAGATAATATAAAAATGGATTATTACTTTTTATTTGTTTTACGATTTAAGACCCAAATACAATTATAGTTTACTTTTGATATTTAGGATAGATTTTCAGATAATAACACTTAGAAATAAAATATCATAGCCAATAATTCTAAATCTAGGCCCAGTTAAAAAATATATGATGTTCTATGTACAAAGAGAGAGAACATTAAAATGTTTTCCAAAACTGTTGTTGTAACTATTGTTGTTAAAATATTTAAATATAGAATCTAATTTCTTATCGCAAAATTTTAGTTTTTTAAGGTTTTTTGGGTTTATATTTTATCCGTCATCTTTACCGACATGATTTTGTGTAGCAGTACACTCTAAAAAATGCTGGATTCAGCCCATTGAGTCATTTTATTGGGTTAGTTTTAATATTTTTACCCAGGTGCTGGGTAGTTTTTATGTAACTAAGTTGCTGGTTCATTTTTAACGCTGGGTTATTTTTTTCTACCCAATCTGTGGGTTAAGCCTGTCTCTGATGAAACAACCCAGCTGCTGAGTTACAGTCAGACAGAGCACGGGCTTTTTGAGTCCTCCACAGGAGAGAGCGGTTCTCAGCGTCGTCGATTTGCACTTCTTCAGCAAAATAAAGGTTTGTGTAATTTTTTTTTATTTCTCAAGTCTTTACTTTGTTTTTAAATTGTATTTCATGCAACGCAACATAAGGACGAGATGTCAGTCAGCTGCATCAGCAGCGTTTTTTTCACATGATGGAAATGCCTTTTGACTTGCATAAAATAAATGGGTTTTATTGTTTATTGTACAATACTTATTGTTTATGAGTTTAATCTTAAAATATGTTCTCTAATGTCCGCACTGTTTGTTTATGAACAGGTTTTGGATTCAGTCACAGCATCTTTTTGGCTACGAGTGAAACGCGATGCAGCGGTCTGAAGTTCACAGTTACCCCACCGAACAGCAGCCCTTCACAGGCTCAGATTTCTGCGACACACTGGCATGAGAATTAGTGCTATTTCGGTAAAAAGAGTAAAAAATGTAGCTAATTTTTTATTTGCCATTTTTATGCCTTTATTTGAATAGGACAGTGTAGATGGACAGGAAGCGAAGTGGGAGAGAGAGAAGGGGGTGGGATTGGGAAAGGTCCATGAGCCGGGATTCAAACTCGGGTCGCCCGCAGCGCAAAGGCGCTATATGTCGATGCGCTAACCACAAGGCCTTGGCACTGACAAAATTCTACTTTTAAATGTTATATTTTTAATGTCTAAAATGCTTGTTTAAATATATTTAAATATATATAAATATTATTGTAATATATATAAATATATATTTACATAATATTGTAAAATATTGTATGCTGTATTATATAAATAAATTCAATTTGTCTTGTATTTTGTCCATGTGTTCTTGCTTAATAATAAATGTTCATCTTTTGATTATTGCTGTTGTCTCTAGTAATTCTGTGTGTGTGTTTTTTATAAGTTCCAGTCCATTTTAAACCAGCAATATAATAATTTTTATACAATAGTTGACTTAAATAAAATAACCCAGCATGTTTGGTAAAAATATTTAACCCAACCAGCTGGGTCAAAATAACCCAGCATGTGTTCTGTCTACATTTACCCAGCGCTGGGTTGCCAAATAACCCAAGTTGTTTTTAACCCAGCATTTTTTAGAGTGTAGTAGCTACACTACTACCTATTCGTATTTTTTTTTGTTTGTTTTATGGCGGGGGGCAATAAAGGGCACATTTTCATGACAAAAACTGTATTAAAAATGGAAGTTTTTCCTTTTGCATATTTTTGCGTTTCACATACAGACAACATCATTGCTGAAACGATCCCGTTCCCACAGATCCACAAAATATTACTTAAAAACACTGTATTATACATGCCTGGCAGGGTTGCCAGGTTTAGCAGGGTTACTATTACTCCAGTCTTCAGTGTCACATGATCATGAAATGATGCTGAAAATTTAACTTTGATCACAGGAATATATTACATTTTTAAAATATATTCAAATAGAAAACAGTTTTTTTAAATAGTAAAAATATTTCACTATATTACTGCTTTTGCTGTACTTTGGATCAAATAAATGCAGGCTTGGTGAGCAGAAGAAAGCTCTTTAAAAAACTTTTGAAACTCCTCTATTTTGAATCCAGCTCCACTCAGCTCTGAAACATTGCAACAATGTAAACACACAACTTTTCTGTAATGCAGTGGCATATCTTTTCCTTAGTTTTTGATGCTTGTTCTCTTTGGGAGTTTGAGAGGTTTCTGTGAATGGGTTTGAAATACGTCTGGCTAATTGGCGTAGCGATGTCTCTGTGAAGTGATGTACGTCCCGCGCGCAAACATAAACACAGACTCCATCTGTTTGGTGGCTTGCTGTGGTCTGGGAGGCAGAGAGAAGCTGAAGAGTTCACACACGGCACAAAGAGACAATTATGGGTCGCACTGGATAGAGAGACAGCGGGACAGAAGAGAGCAAGCGAGAGATAATAGAGGCTTGTCTATCCCTGATGGGACAGAGATGTTCTCCTTAAGTGTAACCCTCTTTTCACTCTATCCAAGACAAGCAGTCAATGTGTCCATTAAGCCTGAATGAATACATACCCACATGCACAAGATTGCATTCACTGGGCCCATACTCAAAAGGTTCAATGAAGTAAACATGTTAAAAAAAAAAATCTGTTCAGGGGATCTATATTGTTATAAGTTACAGTTATATCTATAACTTTTTATACATTCATAATTTAGAAAGAAAAACAGAAAGCAAGATGGCGAGTTCAAAAACCAGACCACATTAAAAATGTGTTATTTAAAATAGAATTTAAACCTGGACATTAACTTAAGTTTTAAAGCATTATGATGTTTTTTTAATATAAAATTGGAAATGTACAAGATTTTATACAAATTAAAACAAAGACATATTATAAAGAAAAAGGAATATATATATATATATATATATATATAAATTTTGGGTTATTTTGCACTATAAACCTGCCTATAAACAACAAGATTTTAAATAAATTAAACTATAGAAACATGATGCAAATTTAAATAAATTAAAAAATAAATATTTTTTGCACTAGAAAAAAACCTAGTGCAACCTAGAAATAAACAAAATGTTAAAATTTTAAACAAATACATTTAAAAAACATGATGCAGAATGAATGGGAAATTTTTAAGTTTGCACTATTTTTGCACTATGAACTGGGAAATTAAGTTTGAATGTTTTAAACTAATTAAAACAAAGCAATGCTATATATATAATTTGTATTTTTAAAAAAATATTAAATTGAAAAATGAACTACTATTATTTTATTTTATGTTTAAGGACAAAGTAGACTTTATTGTAAGTGTGTGAAGTTTCCAAACCTTTACTATTTTTCCCATTACTGGGCTGATAAGAGACACTTCATTTCTCAGTTTCTCAATTTTTCGGAGTAACCGTTTACCTTTCATCAAGTTTTTGGACCAGCAGTCCTGTCAGACGGCAAAGTTGTTTTATCATCAATGAGGACCGTGCCAGAACTTTCAAATACAACAAACAGAAGACTAAGTTTCTCTTTTGGCTTTTTAAAACATTTTTCTAAAGCTCTCACTTACCTACTCTGATAACACAGTTTAGCTACAATGGTTTTGAACATGGTTACAGTAAGAAACCTCTCATCATCTTCATTTACCGTGTAATTGATGGAAAAACAAAGAACTTGAATTCATTCAACCAGAAATTCCTGTGATGTGTTCTGGCAATCGGCTCTTTCCAACACACTCTGCTGGGAATTACACTTGTCTGGAATATGAGCAAACAGGTCACACTCAAAGCATTCCAAGATTTAGAACTTGGGAGAGTTTTGGAAAATGTGCAGCTGTGTCCAGACGGTCATTAGATGTTGGGTGTAACGGTACACAGATGTCACGGTTCGGTACGTACCTCAGTTCGGTTGTCACGGTTCGATACAATTTCGGTACGACAGAAAAATAAAACAAACTACTGTGCTAGATTTCTTAATAAATTTATTTTAACAGACAGTAGCACAAATTACATTTTTTTTCCATCTACATGTGAAAATACTAAATATTATGTCAGATTATAATGTCATATATAGGCTATAAAATCTGAAGTACATATACACATACAAGGAATACATACTTGACATATATTTAATTTAGTTAACTGTTAGACAAGGGGAAAAACAGTGCGACACGTAAGGTAGCCTATATTTGCTGAGTTTCACTTCAGTTTTGTGACTAAAAGGGCAGAAAGCGACCTATTTGTTTTTGTTTTTTGTTTAAGTTGATTCTGCGTATGAGGAAAGTTGAAGTAATCGCGCCGGAGCACACAAACACTAAACACATACATGAGCGCGCCCGCCTCACTGTGTCAACACAGGAACGCGTTAGCACTTGGATACATCGTCAATATGACAATATTATGTAATATTTGGATTTGTGCCGAATGAGAAAGGTAGGATACAAGAGCACAAAGCTCCATTTCGCAGAGAGTTGAGTGCGCAAGCCTTTAAAGTAACGTTATACTCCTTTGTCAGTGAGAGACGCTTCTACTTCTGACGTTTGCTGTTGTTCTGCTGTCGGTTCTCAAACAGCGTTACATTACTGCGGGCGCCCCCTTCTGGATTAAGGGGGAATTGCCTGTATGCCCGTACCGTGACGGTTCGGTACGAATACATGTATCGTTGCACCCCTATTAGATATGGACGCCTGCAGCAATGAACAAACTCGGAAAATGAGTTAGATAGTCAGGAATGGATGTGGAGTTTAGATGCTTGATTTGTAAAATTTGAACATTTACAGTAAAGGCAAATAAAAATAAATGGGGAGGGCTTGTATATGCATGTTCAAAACATTCTCTTGCATGCATTAATATTTGAGTAACAGCATTTGCATACTGACTTACTGGCATTCAGAAATGAATGTGTGTGTGTGTGTGTGTGTGTGTGATACTAGAGCATCAGCATCTGGTGAAGTCTTCTCACACACCAGGTGCGGCTGTAGCCCTTGTGCTGCATCAGCACATAGCATGGAAATATGAGAGCGTATAATATAAAACACACACACACACACACACACACACACACATGTTGGGTTTACATGTTTTATGGGGACATTCCATAGGCGTAATGGTTTTTATACTGTACAAACCGTATTTTCTATCACCCTACACCTACCCTACACCTAAACCTAGCCCTCACAGGAGACTGTGCACACTTTTACTTTCTCAAAAAAACTCATTGTGCATGATTTATAAGCCTGTTTCCTCATGGGGACCTCACAAATGTCCCCACAAGGTCAAAATTTACTGGTATTACTATCCTTGTGGGGACATTTGGTCCCCATAACGTGATGAATACCAGGTGCACACACACACACATACACACACACACACACACACAGACTTTGCTTAAATAGCTTGGAGTCTGCAGCATGCCCTTTAAAAACACCTGCATATGATGAATGTAGATTTGAACACATAAGCAATGGCTGGCTCGATGACATGATGGTTATTTTTTTTTTTGTCTGGATTTATTAATTTATTCAAAATGCAATTCATACATGCACTGAAACCTCCTTTATATTTTCTTTTTTTTCAAGGGTAAAAGATCAAAATGTCAGGGTGATACAGCTATGTTGATATCATAATAATAATAAATTATTAAATAATGACATTTTTGAAAAGAAATAGAACATTTTGTTTGACATCTTTTATTTTTATTTCTTAGAAAAACTTAATCATAAAATTGAATTTTTTTTTATTTGATATTAAACATAATGCTTATTTTATTTTATTTTATTTATTTGGTCTGGATTTAATAATTTATTCAAAATGCATTAAAATGCAATTCATACATTCAATGAAATCTCCTTTTTAATTATTTATTTATTTTTTTTAAAAGGTAAAAATGTAAGGGTGATACAGCTATCCTGATGTCGTAATAAAGAAAACAATTATTAAATTATTAAATAATGACATTTTTGAATTTTAGTTTGACATCTTTTATTTGTATTTCTTAAACTTAATTATCAATCTAATATTTTTATTTGATATTAAACATGATGGGTTTTTTTTTTGTCTGGATTTATTAATTTATTAAAAATGCATTAAAAATGTAATTAATGCATGCAATGAAACCTCCTTTTTAATTTTATTTATATTTTGAGGGTCAAAGTTAAAGCTATTATAGATGTAATAATATCATGTGGTGTGACTCCACAAAAAAACAAGTAATAATTCATGATGTTGATAATCACTTCAAAATCACAAAAAAAAAATATATATATATATATATATATATATATATTGTGATTTTGAAGTGATTATCAACATCAAAAAAACAAAATATATATATATATATATATATATATGTATATTTACAAACCTTTTAAATATTTGTATTGAAAATAGATGTAGTAATATGTACCTAATGTATAAGGAAAATATATTAAAAGATAAAAGTAAAAACAATAAGAACCCACCATGAATACAGATACTATATTTCTAAGAGCTTACTTAATTTATTTAATACATTTATTTATCATCAAATCTCTTACATATCATTGACCCGGCTACAAATTTTATAATAACTCTTTCTGAATCTGATAATTACATCTTATTTTTTTTTGCGTTGTTCATAAGACATGCTTTGCTTGCATGGCGGCTGAAAATACTTATAAGCCTCAGATTAGTAATGAGAGGAACATACTCAGGAAAGTGACTCGAGCAATAAATTGCATTTGGCTTCCACTTGTCATGGTTGTGACCATGAACGCCCCGCTGACTGTAACCACACCGCATGCTTTCCACCACAGTCCAGTCCCTGTCATTTCATCGCCTTCACAAATAACTGGATTTGAGGTTAGAGGCATGTTTATGGTTAAGAAATTGTTCGTGGGGAGTCTGGATCAAGCCGCTAACTGTACTTGGAAAGTTCTACCACATATTTTTCGGATACATGATAGAGGTCACGTGCCACATAACAACATCTACATTTACACCAAGTACACACATGTCAGGATGAGTTATTAGAGTGGCTACTACTGTACATTTGGCAACGATTGTAAGGAATTTTACTTTAATATGCTTGAAGAGTCCAGCTGAGCTTTTAAGAAACATGCAATGTAATTGATTCAGATCCAACCCAGGGAGACATTAATGAGAAACAAATGTCATCAGGAAATTCTGTCATCATTTACTCACCCTCAAGTCGTTCCAAACTATGTCACTTTCTTTCTCCTGTGAAACACAAAAGGAGATATTTTGAACAAAGTGTATGCAGATATATTTTCCATACAATGGCAGTTAATAGTAGTTAAGCTCCAAAACGAATCATGAAAGCACCACAGAAATCTGTATGACTTCTACTTCTATGTTTCAAAATTTATAGTCATATGATAACTTTATGCAAGAAACGTACAACAAAATGGCACGTCTCAGAGTCAGAAATTAACTTTTCCATTAAGGAACTATATTTGACCCCTGGAATTGATTTTCAGGTGCATTTGTTTTACATTTTAACATCAACTTATTATTATAAAAACCACACTGTGTTGTCTTTAATGTCAAATACTTAAATTTACCCAATTGTTTCAATCAATATTTTAAACTGTTGTCAATAACCATAGACTATTTAAAATGGTTTCTAAATAATTCATGTAAAAAAGTTCATGAATGAGTTCATAGGGCTGATGTATTATGACAAAAATCCTTGTTGTAGATTATTGCTCTTTATATTGTAACTATGAGTAAAGTTTGAGAACAAACTGAGTTGGCTTGAGAAAGCCTAGCCTTGAAAGTTTGAAGCAGTTGTAAAAGTATGAAAGTTGATGTTGCTATCATGATTTAGCACATTGCTTACATGATTTAACATGTTAGCATGTTTTAGCATGATTAGCATGTTGCTTGGATTTTTATAGGCTGATTACAATGTTGTTAACATGTTACTAGCATGTTGTTAGCATGAATTGCAAGTTAACAGCATGATTCTAGTATGACTAGCATGTTGATGGAATGTTTCTAGCACGACAAGTTACCAGCATGTTCCTAGCATGATTAGCATGTAACTAACTTGTTGCTAACATGTTGTTAGCATGATTAACATGGTGCTAGCATGTTT